>CM052453.1:2230489-2245997 GCA_028533085.1 Varecia variegata | reverse complement strand
GCCCCCCACCTCCCTGCTGGCCCCAAGGCGGTTAGGGTGGGCAGTGAACTACAGGACGGGCTCTGCTGTGGCTCATCCCCGACAGGGTGTATTACTTGAGATCCTCGCTTTACTTATTTATTTACTTTTCAGCCAGAGTCTCACTCTGTCACCCATGCTTAAGTGCAGTGGCGTCAGCCTAGCTCACAGCAACCTCAAAATCCTGGGCTTAAGTGATCCTCCTGCCTCAGCCTCCCGAGTAGCTGGGACTACAGGTGTGCATCGCCATGCCATGCTAATTTTTCTGTTTTTAGTAGAGACGGGAATCTCGCTCTTGCTCAGGCTGGTCTTGAACTCCTGACCTCAAGCAATCCTCCTGCCTCGGCCTCCCAGAGTGCTGGGATGACAGGCGTGAGCCACCACACCAGGCTGAGATCTTCACTTTAAATTTCATTCTAGGACACAGTGATTACAGGGTCCCACTATCAACACACAGGGACACCTGGGAATTGTAAAAGAAAATAAAAATCTCAGGACCCGACACTCCTTGTACCAGCCTGGAGGTGAGTCACAGTAACAGCCTCTTCCAAATGAGTATCTGTTACTTCACAACCTTGTGTCAAAGCTTCTACATTAGCCAGGCCCCTGCTCCCACCAGGCGATAGTCCTCAGGCATGTCTGCTGCCTCCACAGATGGCTCACGAGTAAACTCTTTCCTGGCTGGAAACCTCTCTAGACGCACATGCTCCCGCAGACAGGTAATTTGGGTGTGGAATCCAAGGCTAGCTGCTAAAACTGAAGTCTGTTTGATTCCACACTGATGATTACAAGCTTATCTTCCCAGGTGCAGGACAAAGAAGAGACCCTCTTCCCACCTGCCTTCCCTCTTTCAGGAAACCTGTAAGTGCCGAACCTCCTGAAAACCTCTTCGAAAGAAAGAAAGAAAAAAAAAAAAAAAAACAAGAAAGAAAGAAAACCGATGCTTCTGTGGCTTGAGTTTTTCCCAGACGCGCCCTGAAGCTGGCTTAACTAACCTGGAGGGGTTGGGACTCTTGTCTCGGTCACTCCTTTGGTATCAGAGTCATCCTGACTCACCCGTCTTCCTTAACCCTCACTTCTGCTCGGCCAACAAATCTTGCCAATTTGAGCTCCTTTACGTATTTCTTGATTCTTTTTCTCCTTTTCAGCTTATATGCACCGACCTCCTTCAAGCTTTCATCGTCTCCTCTGTGGATTTGTTCCATTGTAATGCGGTCAACCTGCCACCACTATTACCCAGTTTACACCTGGCCTCGACGCTGTAGCCCAACCATTCCAGTGGCTGTGCCACCATCTGCCTCCTAAGGAAAGCGTTCTGTGGTTCTCCACGGCCGTCAGGACAAGGTCCAACTCCCCAGCCTGGCCCAGTCTTCCAGCTCTTCCATGACTACGGCATGGCATCGGGGTCACCATTGCCCCCGGGCACTTCACACCCAGTTGTTCAGAACTGCTTGGCATCTTCCAGACACAGGTAATCATGCCAGGTCTCTCCCCGTACCTTCCTCCACCTGGCCTTACGCACTCAGGCACCATCGACTCTAAGGCCGCCTTTGAACCCCCACGCCGGGCCCTCTCTCTTTCCTCTTCTCACACCTCAATCTTAGGCTTTAACACATTTTATTTAAAATTAGGATTTCTTTCTCTTCTCTGCCACTAGTCTGCAGGCTCCCGAGAGCAGGACCATGACGTATTCATCTCTGGGCACCTGGCACAGTGCCTGGCACTTAGAAAATGTTCTATAATTTTTTTTAAAACTCTATGGAAGACAATAGCTGTGAAACAGGAATAATAATAGCAGCTGATGTGCTAAGTGGTTTGCAGGAACTGAAACTCCTAGTTTCTACAGAACTTTCTGAGATGGTGGAAATTTTAGTACCTGTGGTTTCTGGTAAGGTGGTCACATGTGGCTATGCAAGAGCGAACTGAAGCTTTAGTTGTGTTTCATTTATTTAAGTTTCTACGTCAACAGCCACGGGCGGCTCGTGGCCACTGCCCTGGGCAGTGTGCTCTTAGACCCTTCCCTGTCCTTCCTTCGCTCACGGGAATGTCTGGTTCCTTCCTATTAACACTTTGCTCTGTGCTCCCCCCCAGCAAGGTGTGCTGGTGACGATTAACAAGCAGCTCTGTGCGGATGCCTATTTCCGTGGTCTGTTCTCCCACCAGCCCAGTTTCCAGATACCGACATGACCTCACTGAACACTAAGCTGGGGAGGGATGCCTGGTGGCCACCATCAATGGGATTTCCACCGTACACGCACCAGATCGAAATAACCCTGAGAACTGAGATTGTAGCAAAACGTAGCAAAATAATTAGGGAGTGATGAGTTTTTAGTATTTATTACCCTTGCTTTTCATGTAATTTATTGAATTGTAAGTTTAGGTACTTTAATTTTTAATAATGGCTGTGCTTCAAAAATCAGTTTGCAAAATTCCTGAAACTCTAACCATTGGCTCCTAGTCATTGCCCAAAAGACAAAACAAAACAAAACAACACACACACAAAAACCCCAAAACAAAACTCTATTTGGGTAGGATGTGGTTATCTTTTGGTAATATGGCTAGGATATGGTTATCAAATGTAGGATTTCTGCTGCCACAAGAGGGCACCATGAGATGGTATTAGATTCTAGGAAGGAGGATTTTGGACAAACTTGTTGATGAGAGGGGTCATTTCAAGATTTATGTTTGAGTCCCCCCACGATCGTAATTCTGGGAGACGTTGTGGGAACGTAGTTCTTTGTTTCACAACATAAACACTGAGCCATTACCACTCTCCAATAGCCTCATCCTCTGTGTCCGAAGGCTTTTGCTCCTTAAGCTACCGAATGAACAGTCCTTGCTAGGGATTAAGCCTTGTGAGGTTTTCAGCCTGAGGAAGGAGAGGCCCCCACAAACATTGGGTACCTGCAATGCATCAAGCATTTTGCATACTTCATCCCAAAGTGACACCTGGGACATCAGCTAATGCCTTACAGACAGGGGTAGACAGTCAGGTATATGAGTAATTCCTGGTACAGGAGCCCTGCAGGGCTCATCATTTGCATTGCAATAATTAGCACTTTCTAATAATGACGTGAGGAACACTAGGAGCATATTGTAGGCCTGGTGGCCTTTACAAGAAGGGAAGAGATCTGGTTTGTCTTCTCTCTGGCTGGGCCAACAGTAGGATCTAAGAGCTTTGGTTTTGTGGGGGTGGGTCTGTGTCTTCCCAGGGTCTTGCTGGGGAGGTGACATCAGGGTTGGCCAGACCGTGCTCTGGCGGGGCTGGGGGATGAGCTGTGGACAGTCAGGAGAGAGACATAGTGGGTCTCTGTAGTTTACTCCCTAGAGGGAGGGAGAAATTGGCTTTTTTCAGTAAAACTTGCCTTTTTTGTGAAATGGTTTCACTCTCATGATTCTTAATACTGTTAGCCTAGGGCAGTGTGGTTCTCAGAGTGTGTTCCCTGGACAAGCAGCATCAGTATTACCCGGGAATCTGTTAGAAATGCAAATTCTCAGCTCCAACTGAGTCCACCAAATCAGAAGCTCTGGGGATGGGGCCAGCAAACTGTGCTTTAAGAAGCTCCCTAGGTGATTGTGTTTTTAAACACATAATACTGTCCACATATGTGGGGTACCTAGTGATGTTTTGAGACACACAGTGTATAGTGATCAGTTCAGGGTCATTAGCACAGCCCTCATCCCAAACTGACTCATCCTGTCCTTGTGTTCCTCAGGTTACGCTGATGCACGTGCAGGTTTGACAACCAGAGCCCCAGCGCAGGGCGGTCCAACCTAGATGCACGTGTACTGAATGCAGCCCAGGGGTTTTTAGAAAGCACTAATGGCCCAGACATAAAAGGCTACATGATTCCATTTACAAGAAATGTCCAGAAAAGGCAAATCCACAGAGACAGAAAATCAAGTAGTGGTGGCCAGGGGCTGGGGGAGGTAGGGGATTGGGGAGTATTGGGTTTCTCTTTGGGGTGATGGACATGTTCTGGAATTAGACAGCGGTGGTGGCTGCATGACATGGTGAGCACACGAAATACCACTTGCTATAGTTTGAATGTGTCCCCCAGAGATCATGTGCTGGAAAATTCCACCCCAATGCAACAGTGTTGAGAGGTGGGAATGGATTAATGTTATTGGGGGGTGGGTTCAGTGTGAGTTTAGCCCCCTCTTGTTCTCTCTCCCTCTCCTACCCTCCCGCCTTCTGCCATGGGATGACACAGCACGATGGCCCCGGCCAGATGTGGGTCCCAGAACCATAAGAAATAAATCTCTGCTGTTTGTAAATTACCCAGTCTCAGGTATTCTGTAACAGCAGCACAAACAGACTAAGATGCCACTGAACCGTACACTTTATAATGGTTAAATGATGAATTGTACCTCAATTGAGAATAAAAGAGTACTGATGTCGGGCCCCCCTTAGAGATGCTGGTTGAGGTGCAAGCACTGGCATTTAAAGGAATCTCTCCTGGCGGATCTAACATGCATCGGGGTTGAGAACCTGACTGAGTGCAAATAAGACCACACGTGGGTTCCACAGCTGGCCAAGGGGATGCTGGTGTGAGCGTGTGCAGAACTGGGTGGGGAGCGCAGGGCAGGCAAAGCTCAGTGTAGACGCTGCCTTGGTTTCCCTCCGGGAGGAGGTTGGGTAGGGAGATCCCGGGCTGTAGGATTCAGGCTGCAGGGTTGGCCTGTGCTCTGCGATCTTGTTCAAGCTACTGAATCTCTCTGGGCCATTCGCTATTTCAAAGGTTTCTGGGATGATAGGCTGCGATAATGTGCTCAAGGTAAGCATCGGGCCTGGTGTGCAGTGGGCGCTCAGCGAACGTTAGTTTCCTTTGCTCTCCCGTTTCCCCAGGACTTTAATTCTTTCAGAGAGATGCTTTGGGAAGTCACGAGCGGCTTTTCCCTGTGCATACCCCACACTGTGAGCCGTCAGCGAGAGGATGGGGCTGGGCTGGGCACAGGTCTATCCTCTGCCCTCTGCTCGGCCCTCTCTGGTTTTTAGAGACAGGATCTCACTGTCACTCAGACTGGAGTGCAGTGGCCGGATCACAGCTAATTGTAGCCTCAGCCTCCTGGGCTCAAGTGATCCTCCTGCCTCAGCCTCCCGAGTGGCTAGGACGACAGGTGCATGCCACTACACCGGGCTAATTAAAAAAATTTTTTTTTGGTAGAGACAGGGTCTTGCTGTGTTGCCCAGGCTGGTCTTGAACTCCTAGCCTCAAGCCATCCTCCCTGGGATTCCAGATTTGAGCCACTGTGGCCGTCCTGCTCCGCCCTTCCGTGACGCACCTCCTTGGTAAGGTTGGACTCACCATCTGCGCTGCAAGGTGAGCCCACTCAGCAGGAGGACGGTGAACAGCAGGAGGACACAGCCGGCCACTGTCAACAGAGAGGTCCGTCAGCTAAGGGGCCCTGGGAGTGGCCTTGGGGCAGCAGGAGCCGGGGCCCCAGGGCAGGTGGAGACTGAACAGGTCCCTCCCCAGAGGGTTTCTAGGAGGGCAGGGCAGGCGCTTCAGAGAGGTTCACAGGCCGGGCCTCATTTAAGGAGGCGCCTGGCGAGAGAAGTGTTGAAACATGGAGATAGACAATGCACACATTAGCGTCTCTGGGAAGTGTTCACGGTTTCCAGACGCTGCCCGGCTGGGGTCCGGGGGCAGCTGTTCGTCTGTGTGTTCAGGCAGAGGCAGCCTCAAAGCCTCCCCACCAGGAGACAGCGCAGTGTTTCTGGAAGCCTGTCCTCTGTCCGCCTGGCTACAGGCCCCCCCACTCCGGAGAGAGGCCGTGGGGTGCTGTCCCTCTGGACCAGCCCGGGAGGAGCAGCTGGGGCTGGCCCGGCCTCTCTGTCACTGACCCCGGGGCTGGGGCGTGTGAGCGCCTGGATTAGTCTCTCAGCCTTGTCAACGTTCTGCAGGGTGACACGGGGTCCTTTCAACCAACCACCCTGCCCAGGTCTCAGCACAGTGTGCATTTTGTCCACACGGAAAGCACCCACCTGCCACCTGGTACTGTGTCGTAAATGTGAACGTCTCCGTGGTCGTGGCTGCTTCCGTGTGCTCCTGATAATCTGGGCAAGAGAGAGGGGAGGCGCTCGGTTACTGTCACCGTGGGGCCCAGGAGGTGGCGGGAGCCAGGGCCTCTCCGAGGATTGGGAGCTGGGAGGCTGGTGGGAGGAAGGGAGGCAGGTGTTCCACCCGCTGCCTGGAGACCCTCTTTGTGACGCTTTGGGGAATGCAGGTCACTGAGACCCTGTCCCTGCTCTGGAGGAGGGGGCTGCTGGGGGGCTTCTCCTCCCCGCACTGTGGCCACCTCTGCCCGTCGGCCCGGAGCTGCCTCTGGCGACTGTCGGGTTGGGTGTCGGTGGCCGGGTTCCCGTACCTGTCGTCGTGAGGGGACAGGACGTCTCCCTCCTAGGAAGGTCGCTGGGGCTTGCCTGAGACAGGTCTTCACCTGGAGGGGAGAGTAAGTGATGCTTGAGAGCTAAAGACAGGAGACGGAGCCTCACCCCTGCCCACCTGCCCTTGGCAGCGGCCCCAGTGCACCTGGTTGTGGGCACATCTCTGGGGCACATCACCCCGTTCCACCCCAGGGCCACTGGGAAGTGCTGAAGTGACCTCAGCAGGGTGGGTGAGAGGGAATCTAACCCCGATCCTGGCTGTCCGTGCAACTCTGAGCAACGCTTGCTCCATGGGCTTCCTACTCAGCTGTGCAACTCGGAAATGGGCCATAGCCACGCAGATGGAGTAGAGACACACAAAGGGACAATGGGCCACGGCCACACAGATGGAGCAGAGACACACAAAGGGACAATGGGCCACGGCCACGCAGATGGAGCAGAGACACACAAAGGGACAATGGGCCATGGCCACGCAGATGGAGTAGAGACACACAAAGGGACAATGGGCCATGGCCATGCAGATGGAGTAGAGACACACAAAGGGACGGCTCCTCCCCCCACAGGCTCCCCTCCCACCTCTGCTCCACCCGGCCCCGGAAGCCTACGACCAGGGAGTGCCGGGGTGCCCTGGCCGTGGGGTGCCTTGGCTGTCGGGGTGCCCTGGCTGTCAGGGTGGCCTGCTGTAGGCGGACTGAGGGACAGCAGTGGCGTCCCAGGGGGAACACACGGGCGTGAGGAATGCAGGTGAGCAAGGAACCAGGAACATTCCCTGGGTGACGTAAGGAGCTTTCGATGGTGGAAATATCACTAAGACTTCAGAGTGAAGACAGCAGAGGACTTCGGTGTAGGCGGGCTGTGTGTGTGCACGTGCTCTCGAACAAGTCCCTTCCCTGCACTTTTGCACTTTGATCCAAGTTCAGATGGGAGTTACATGGGGGAAGGAGCAGGGAGCATTGCACAACCGTGGCTGTACATGGCTGTACACGGCCACCCGCAAAAGGAAGAAATGCGTGGGTGGGCGCCGGACTTTGCCTTCGAGCCAGGGGAGTCTCTGTGGTGTAGGGAAGAGGTGGAATCTCAGGACTTGGCCGGGAGAGGCAGCACGGGGGGTGCTGCGGAGCCCTGGGGAGGCCTTCCTCCTCCACCACCTCCAGCCACCCCCCAACCCCAGGGCACAGGAGGACCCCAGTCGGAGGGGCCCAGGAGTTATCTGGTCTATTGTTTTCAGCATGAGAAGAAATGGAGGCCCAGGGAGACGGAGTGGTTCGTCCAAGGTCACATGGCAGGCGGGGGCTGCCCTACCTGGAAACTGACTGGGCTCCGTTTCATCCACGCATGTGAGCCCAGGCCGGGTCCACCTCGTCTTCCCACCGGTCATCTCACAGACGCTCCGGGCAGGACCTCTCTGCAGAGCCCTGTGTCCCTGGACGCACTGGTAGTGAACCGTCTGCCCCACCACGAACAGATATGTTCTCTTTGCAGCCTCCTGCTCCCACCGTGGAGGCTCCGCGCAGAGACCTAGGAGAGGGGAAGAGAATTCCGAAGGCCGGCCGGAGACACCTCCGCCAGTCCAGCCTGCCTCTTGCTAGAGCCTGGACCTCGGTTCTTATTCTTCTGCAAATTCATTCTTTCATTCAGCCAGCACGAGCGGGGGGTGTCTGTGTGCCAGGAGCTTGGCTAGGCCCTCAGGAAGGCACAAAGACCCCGTCTCTCCTGCAAGCGGGGGGACAGTCGATTAGGTGAGGAAGAATCGTGTCGCTGAGGAGCAGACGCTTGCACAGGGCTGGCCCCTGGGGACAGCGAGGTTTGGATATGTGGACGGGAGTGGGAAGGGCGGTCTTGGCCGAGGCATTAGGACAGGCTCAAGCCAATCTGCGTCCACAAAGCATGAAGATCACCTTGGATCTCCACTGGAGAGGTGAGAGGCACATTCTCTGGTGGCAGCTGGTGGCCAACTTGGGACCACGGCAGGAGGATGGGGCGGGGGGCAGGGGAGAAGCCACAGGAGGGGTGGGAAGGGCTGAGGGTATCTCAGAGAAACGGAGCGTGATCTCTGATCAAGCCGTGCCTGCAGCTTGTCCCCACGAGCTCTGCCAAGACCTGTAAAGGTTTCCCAAGCCCAGTAACTTTCCACTCGCCTGACCGCAGCCCACGCCTGGTGACTTCTGGCCTCAGAGGTCGTGTCCTGTTCTGATCCAGTCTCGGAGTCCCCCACCCAGCCTGGACATAGGTAGCCGTATGTGCCCTCTAACCCCAGCCTGTGACGCTGCACACGTGCCCTGACCCGCCAGATCCTCCACCCTCCGAGTTCCGCACGTGTCCTGCCGAGCCCTCTGCCCCGGCAGGGCGCCCAGTGGCCCTGCCCCGAGCTGGCTTCCGCCACGCAGCACCTTGCACATCGTGACCGAACTTGTGTTTTCATTTCAGAACAAACTGCTGTTTGACACCCGAACTAGCCGTCACTGTCCGGGCATGTTTGAATGGGGTTTGCGTCTTTCAAATGAAAACACCAGACTAAGGCAGTCTGCGAGGCAGCCTCAGCCGGAACCGCCGGTGACCTCCTGCGTCAGGACAACAAACGCTGTCCTCTCGGCAACCTTCCGACAGCGGTGGAGCGCCGTGGAGAAAGTAGAACACAATGAGCCACGACATGGGTTTGGAAACACCGTTCCAGGCCAGAGCCGGAGGCCAGAGGGGCGAAAACATCCCGTTGCAGCAAGGGCTCTGGAGCGGCTTTAAGAAATATAATGGAAGCTGTGAGTCAGTGTGAGCCAGTCTGAAATAAGTTATCAGGAGAAAGATGCCCCTCGAATCCAGGACACCGAGGTCGGATCCCACCCTATCGTAGGAGCTCGGCCGTCTTTCAGCTTCGCTTCCCGCTGCCTGACCCCGTCGCAGGTGAGACTCAGGTGAGACTCTGTACGATGAAGCTCTTTGTAAGGATACAAAGTCAGCCTAGGACCACGGGGGGCTCATAAAGTCCGCACGTCCTCAAAAAGCTCTGTGTTTCCTGGCGGGCTCTGCTTCTTCTCCACGTTGTGACCCAGCGTAGGCGTGACTCACTTGGGACGCCGTGGGCAGGGGAGAGGCAGGCGCGGGGCTCCCTCGTCCCCAGCGCACTGCCTGGGAGATGCTCTGGGGCTCAGCCGTGCGGCCGGCACGTTGCCCAGCCCTGCCCTGCGAGAAGCACCGCGAAGGAAATAGTTTTGCCTGCAGTTCATTGTCTTGTACGTAGGGGAAAAACACAGCGTTTCCTTGAGGGCAGGGGCTGTTGTCACACTCGTGTTTGTATGATACCCTCTGTCGGCAGGGTCAGGCAGGTAGTCAGTCCCAGCACGCGCTTTTGAGATGAACTGAGTCGGCGTCCACGCGGCCAGCCCCCAAACCGGGAAGCAAGCCCAGACCGCGGCTGGCGGCTGTAAGAGTGGTTTGCGGTGCTGAGCAAGCAGCCCACCAACGCTGTGCGCTAGTTCTCGTTCACACGGTGCCCCGGGAAGAGGGGAACAGAACGTGGGTGCTTCCGGGTGGTGGGACAGACCCTCCTCCTTTGGGGGACACGTCACCTACACGCAAGCGGAGAGCCAGCTCCTTGAGTCAGCTGGGGGACGGGTGTTCAGGTGCATCTCTTACCTGCAAGGCTCGCTTGGTCCACAGGCTGCACCTGACTTTGCATGTCTGCGACTTTTCTTGCTTTCTGCTCTTCAGGTTGACGGGTAACTCCTCTCGTGTGCCTAGAGGCTAGAAAATAGGAGGGAAATGAAGCAAGTAACCTCACAGACGGTTAAAGTGGAAAACACTGCTCATGTAATCGTTCACTGGAGAAGAGTCTGTCTCGAGTGCCCACAAAACGCCCGTGATGTCTGGGTGCTGGGGCTACAGAGATGAACCCCGCACACACGCTCCCTCCGGTGGGGCCGCCCACGCCCCGCCCAGCACTGGGCTCTCGCTAGTCACCTGTACCATGACAATGCCTGCAACGCGTTTCTGAAAGAAACGAAAGATTTCTTTCAAAGAAGATGAAAATCTGGCCGGGCGCGGTGGCTCACGCCTGTAATCCTAGCACTCTGGGAGGCCGAGGCGGGTGGATCGCTCGAGGTCAGGAGTTCGATACCAGCCTGAGCAAGAGCGAGACCCCTTTCTAAAAATAGAAAGAAATTAGCTGGACAACTAAAAATATACAGAAAAAATTAGCCGGGCATAGTGGCCCATGCCTGTAGTCCCAGCTACTCGGGAGGCTGAGGTAGGAGGATCTCTTGAGCCCAGGAGTTTGAGGTTGCTGCGAGCTAGGCTGATGCCACGGCACTCACTCTAGCCAGGGCAGCAGAGTGAGACTCTGTCTCAAAAAAAAAAAAAAAAAAAAAAGGCAAATGAACCCACCACGATTGACCACATTCTACTATCACAGAGTGGACAAGAGACCCCGTGGGGAAATGGGGCTGTGTGAGAGAGCTTTCAGGATTAAAAAGAGAAAATTCAACGGCAAAGTTACCGTATCAGATCAATTAATTCCACCTAACGGTGAGGCAGAGATCCCCCATTGGGATTGTTATGATTTTTAATATTCTCTATAATAGGCTTGTATTCTGCCTGTTCATATTTTTTCCAAAATTTTGATAAAATATACATAGCAAAAAAAGTAACCATTTTTAAGTGTAAAGTTCAGGGGCATTAAATACATCCACATTGTTGTGAGCTAGAATTATGTTTTAATTGCTTAGTAATTATTAGTGTCATGTCTGCCCTCTGCCTCAAATATAAGTACTCAGAGGCTGAGCCTCTTGGATCGCCGGTGCCTAGCGCGGTTCTTGAACTAGTAGATGCTCATATTTGTTTAGCAGATAAATACTCCAGAGACCACTCAAAGGAGTTATCCCGTGGACTGGGCCGGCCCATTTGTCTATGGGGCGGAGGGAACAAAAGCTGGGCTCGGGCTCACGCTTCTCTGAGGTTCCCTTCAGGAAACACTTACTAGTGCTCATGCACTGGCATTCGTTGTCCCAGGAAGAGTGGCTGGAGTTTCCTGTGCAGAGTATGTAGGGTGACCCGTTTTTGATCCTGCGGTAGCCTCTCTTGCATTCACAGTTTAACATGGTTCCCCTCCTGTAGGCCAGGGCTTTGAATGTGGCGTGTGTGATCTCTGGCGGGTCATCGTCACAGAGCTCTGCAAAGAGAAAGAAGCATCTCAGCAGGTCAGGAGGCCCCTGGCAAACACTCGCACGTTTAATCACGCAGTGATTTAAGCACAGATTTCTCCACTTTCTTTACAGGATTTATATAGACCCCACTTTTTCCTAGAAAGGAACGAAGGCTGCTACCATTGTTCTTTGGAAACCTGTGTGTCAGAGCTGGCTCAAAAGTTCGCTTCAACCAAATGCCTCTCTAAAATACAATATTTTTCAAACTAAATGAGTAGAAATTAATGAAGTTTTATTCTGAAGGTGCCTCATGTCAAGCAACTATAGAGAGAGGAGGGCCAAGGAATGTGAGGAAAGGAAGGGAGGAAATACATGTAGATTTAACCGAGGGACAAAACGTGTCTGTGCAAAGTACTTTTCAGGAAGTAAGGATTGTCAGACCTTCTATAATTAATGATTGTGCCATTTTTTTGAGAAATGTATCTAAAGTGGTGCTCAACATCTGGCAAGTAGGAAACGTGTGTTTCCCACCCACCTTCCCACCTCTGAGTTTGCCAAAGACATTCTTATGCCGTGAAGACCTTATTCTCTCTTAACCCAAAACACAGACACTGGTATCCCACTAAAGATGCCAGAACCAGCTGCCAAACGTCCAACTATGAAGGGGGAAAATGGAGCTGGTCTGGTCAGAAAAATAATTCCATTGCATACTTTACAACAAGTTTTTTATGCTTCAGGAGATTAGATCTTTGGGAAAATGCCCCAGGCTGGATAAAGAGGTGGCTGAGGGGATTGCAGTGAGCCTCCCCAGCCACCGAAACGCGCACGGAGCCTGGGCAGGGCTGGTCGCTGTACTCATTGCTGTTGGTTGGCTGGTTGCTTACTAATCACCCAGGCTGAGTGAAGCTTCTCTGTGTGCCCAGGCTCTGCCCAGCACCTTGTCATCCTGAAGGCCACCCCCATCAGCGCCTCAGGACTCTCCTGACCCCGCCAAGAACTGAAGGGGGGAGAACTTGGACAGCTTGGCCCACCCACCTCTCCCCAAGCATGGACTAACCAAAAGCAGTCTGAGTGGGCGCGGTGGGCTCCTCTCCGTGACAAGAGCCGGGACACAGCAAGGAGACCGAGAGCGGTAGAGGCAGGTCGGTGGGGCTTCGCCCGATGTGGAATCGGGACCCCCCTTTTATCTGGTTTGGCCCGGTGCCCTCAACCCCACTCCACAGTGTAAACTCTGCAATGTGAAAGCTGTGCCTGTATTTTTCACCCCTGCGTTTTTAGAAGGGGAAATAGAACCAAAGTGGATTTTGCCCTGAGATATTTTTGTGTCTCTCAAGTTGCCCAGAAATACCAACATCGGAAGGAGCCCGGGCGGACGGCCGTTTAACCCGACACCATGCTGAGGATCGACGTCCGAGTTGGCTGCTCTGCAGACACGGGGGTGATGCTGGGGTTGTCCACGGTGTGGACGCACATCGCCGGGGTCCTGCAGGCAGGATCTGATGGGACAGGTGTGGAGGCTCAGGCTATTTCGGACAAGACCTAACAGACCGCACTTGGAGTCACGCAGTCCAGAGGGAGCGAAGCCCTGGCTGACGTCCCCCACTCTGTCCGCCCCCTTCCTTTTTTTTATTTTTTTTAAATGAGTTAAACCTGGTAGGAAGTTCCTGTGGACAAGACCTCTTGGGCTGATCCAAACGCTGTGGCTAGATGCTGGTGAAAGGGAGTGTCGTTGGGGTTAATTTTGCAATTATTGAATGTTTATTACGAAACAGACTGGCACGCTATGCTGCCTGAGACCAAGGACGTATGCTCTAATAGGGAATTATAAAAGAGATCTAACTGTGTTTACACAAGGTGATCTTCTTTTTTTTTTTAAATTTCAGAATATCACGGGGGCACAAATGTTTCAGTTACATGAATTGCTTTTGTACCGATTGAGACAAAGTTATAAGTGTGCCCGTCCCCCAGATAGTGTGCATTGTACCCGTTAGGTGTGAATTCACCTGACCCCTCCTCCCCCTTCCCACCTGCTTGATTTCCATTGCATTTTACTACCATGTGTGCACCTGAGTGTTGATCTATTGGTTCCAGTTTAGAAGTGAGTTTCATGTGGTTTTGGTTTTTCCATTCTTGCGATGCTTCACTTATGGGTCTCCAGTTCCATTCAGGTTGTTACGAAAGGTGTTAGTTAGTTCACCTTTTTTTTTAAATGGCTGGGTAGCGCTCCCTGGTCTACATGTGCCACATTTCATTCATCCACTTGTGTATCGATGCCGCCCCCTTCCTGAGCCCCGAGAGGCTCCAGCGCAGCTCGCGCAGGGACCAGACGGCGGTGCCCGGACCTCGCTCAGCGTCTGCCGGGCTGCAGCGAAAGCCCCACTGGCTGGAGGGAAGGTGGGGGGTCAGGAGCGTTTGTGGGCCGGGTGATTTTTGATGATGTTGTTGTTTCTCTGATGTGTGGCTCGTCTGGCTCTTGCGGCCTGTGTGAGCGCACGAAAGACAAAGGAAAGGAAGGGCTTCAAAAGGATGTGGACTGAGTCTGAGATGAGATTCTTCGCTCTGTGGGCAAATCAAGGCCGGGTTGTTCTAACCATAGCTCAGCCAGCACCGAGCAAACGTTCATCTTTGCTCTGCGTCTCTCTCCATCCAGCAGAGATGGAAGGTGAAGATTAGAACAACTCAGCACAGAAAGCGTCTAGATGGTGAGTTACTACACTTTACAAGAGGACGGAGCAGTGTCTCGGGGTCACCTGGTGAAGAAAGGGTTTGGTTCTTGCCCTGCGGCGGTTCCTCTTCTATGTCAGATCCAACAGGGACTCCACGGATACGCCTAATGTCACAAGTTGTCCCCTCCTTCCTTGGGAAACCCAAACCAGCTGTTTGGGCCCTACAGAAGGTGAGTGTTTTTGGTGCAAAAGAAAATACCGTAGGACACGTTGAATATTCCTTTCAATAGTATCATAGACTCTGAGAACTGGAAGAGACCTCCACGATCATGTAGATCAACCTCCACGTTTTACAGATAAGGAAACTGAGGCTGGGATCATTCCACGAGTTCGTGGTGAGCCTTGGACTTGAGCCAGGTCCTCTGCTTCCCAGTTCTATGTTTTTGCATCACACAGAATCATAATCTTCAGGAGAGATTGTGCTTTTCACCCATCCGTTGAAGGTTCTCTCTCACCGAGAGGCAGAGCTGTGTCTAAACTATCCGGGTGATGGGAGGTGTTGTGTGATGTTGTGGTTTAGTTCAGATCATTATCTTTGAAGAAGTCAGAGCACTCAGGCCCTCGTCGGGGGTTATTTGTGTAATAATAACAACGATGTCTGAGACCTGCCTGCGTGCTGCTCCTTGGTATATATCACCTTCAGTGACAGCTCTGAAAGGTAAATATTGTCACTCTCGCCTTACACAGCAAGAGATTGTGGTTCAGAGAGTTTAAGTAAGTTGTCCAAACCGCACAGCTCAGGGTAGTAGGACAGGAGTCACATGAAAGTCTATTATTGCTGCCTTCCTTTCTGCCTTTTTAAAATATCTCACTTTTACTTTCAGGAAATTCTTTCAAAGACCAAACCTAAACATGCAGGAAGAAGCAAGGAAGAAGAGGACAGAAGTGTGAGAAATGTGTAGAAAAGGTTCATGGAGAGGATGCATGCTGTGGCTGTCCATTATTTGAGAGGAGAGTTAGGATACTGATTAAATCTGAACTTGGTAAAGTCCAGGTTCTTGTTAAAATGTTGAAAATTATATCTAGCATGAAAGAGTAAAGTGAATAGCTTACAAACTAATGCAAAAAAGAAATAAAATAGGATAAAAACTTATTTAAGTCAAGAGAAGGGAGAAAAATGCATAGAAAGAGAAGATTAAAAATAAAAAACAAAGTAAGAGAGTGGAAATCATCAAAATATATCAGTAATAATTCCCAATATCAGTAGTAATATATATATATCACTAATATATATATAT
>CM052453.1:2213960-2229989 GCA_028533085.1 Varecia variegata | reverse complement strand
TGCAGGTACTGTGAAGCTGCAGTAATCAAGACAGCATGGCACTGGTGCCAAGACAAGCAAATAGGTCCATGGCATCAAATGGCGAGTGCAGACATAATAAACACACACACACTTGGTCCTATGCAAATGCCACTGGCGGTCTACCACTGCTGGAAGACGGGAGGAAACGTTTCCCGAACAAAGCCTGCTAAAGATACAAGGGAGAGGTTGGCTCCTTCCCTGCAGGGAAGGAGCAGAATAACTGAAAGCTCCAACTTACAATGGGCAACTGTCCTCCCCCCCAGCCCCACCAGGCAAGCAGGCGCCAAGTACCCAGAGCAGCGTCTGCGGACGAGGGTGGGATGGGGCGGGGGTGAGTGTGGAGAGATAACCCTCTGTGGTTTAGGCACACAGAGGACAGAGGATGAGGGTGGAGCAGAACATTGAAGAAAACCCTCTGAGACGCAGCCATAGATAACCCCAGAAGAATTCCAAGCCAGTGGTGCTGGCAGGTAACCATAGCAACAGCAGAATCCAAGTCCATCTCCACAACTGCCTGGATTGACTCCATCCCCCGCACTGTCAGCCTAGCCAAGGACGTGTCCCCGTCAGAATGGGGAGTGGCAGTGACAGCCATTGGACAACAAATGCCTGGGACAGGAAATGAACAGAGGACCGCCACTCTGACAGCAGAGAAGTTTCTGGGACAGGGCTTGAATTGAAGAACAATCTGGAATTTGAGATTTCTCCCCCACCATCCCGTATCAAAGGGACAGGCACAGGCCTCACCTGAGTGGAGGGAACCGTGGTGTAGGATCCTTCAACTTCAGAGGCAAGAGCAGAGTTCACAGAATTCTAATGAGGATATGTTAGTGACATTTGGGACATTTTTCATAGGGACGTAGGTGTAGTGTCTTTTGTGAATTACTCATTGTGTCCTTTGCCTGTTTATGCCAGAAGGGTTTGTGTCTTTGTGTTAATTTTATGAGAGTTCTTTACGAACTAGTAATCTGAATGCTTTGACATTTGTGGCAAATGTTTTCTTTGAGTTGACTGTCTTTTAATTCTTTCATTAAATTTAACCCTTTCATTTAAGTGTTTACCACATCACTTTTTTCCCTTTGTCATTTTTGATTTTGTTATTTTGCCAAGGAAGTCTTCGCCCACCTTAAATTATGCCTGAGAGATGTCTGCTGTGTGTTCAGCGACATGAGGACAGGCTCATCTTCTACAGCCTTCTGAGGGGCCTTCCTGTACAGCTGGGCATTCTTGGTCTTTTGGTCAAAGAGGAGACACTTGTCCCCAAGAAGACTTGGAGTTACCATTTTAGAGTTAGGAGGGAAATGCTGAGAGATGAATAGCTAGTACTTAGGAAACTGTACCAGTACTAGGTTCTTGAAAAAAAAATTAATCATGTAATTAAGCATGGAATTGTGTTGTAAAACCACATGCAAGAGGGGAGCGGGGAGACGGACAAATGCATGAGGTCTGGAGCCACCAGGGTGGGAGGGCTGCAGAGAGGGGCAGCCGAGGTAGGACACGGGTGGTGGCATTGAGGAGGGCAGAAGGAAAGGCAACGGCGGCAGGTGACAGGTGGCAGGTGTGGGAACCCACTGAACACAGGAAGAGCCAAGGTGCCAGTGGTTCCCACGGCCGAGCGGGAAGGAGGAGAAAGGCTCCTTCTGCAGCCTCTGTCATCTCAGGCCTTCCGCTGGGCTGGCCCCCGTGCAACCAGGTTTCACAGCACGGATTCTGCACCATTTGACATCCCTGGGTCTCAGGCGGTTGGTGGGTGATCCTGGCTGTGACCCCGAGTTTCTCTCCCGCATTCTCTTTCCCTCCAGCCCTCGGGCAGCCTGGCGCTGAGTGTCCTTCCTTCAGATTCCAAAAGTGGCTTGTCGGTAGTAATGACAGTGATGATGGTGGTAACTCCTTACATTCGAGTCGCAGGTGACAAAGCACATGTCACACTCAGTGGCCCTGGGTGCCAGCTCCCTGTCTACTATGCCGTCCTGTCTTCCCCCCACTCGAGACTTTACTCTTCTAATTCAACACGCAGAAGGCATTGGTCGATGTGTATGTAGGTGGACCCAGTAACCTGTCAGGTCCCGTGTTCTTCAATTCTGGGTATTTATGGAGCCCAGATAAGGGCGTTGTGTCTGGCCTCGGCCCCTCTCTCGGCTGTTAACTAATCTTTGTCTACCATTTGTGGGACACGAGAGGGAGAGGCATGGGCGGAGGCTGGCCTCGTTCGAGACCGTATCTGACACCTCCCTTGGACTCACTTTCCCGGTGGCAATCAGAAGAGACCAGGACAGACACTCTTCTGCACACACAGGGCAGGACTGAAATGCTCTTAATCTCTGGCTGGGGTCCCTGTCACCTTACAGCCCGTGGCCTGTCCCTCCCTCCATCAGCTTCTTCCTGTCCCTCTGCCTGGAATGTTCTCTTCCTGTCCCTCCCTTCTCCGTTGGGCTAACTCTTGCCCACCCTGGTGCTTTTCCAGGGGCACCAACAATTGTAACCGAATAACAATACCTGTCACTCCCAGCAGAGCTGGGCTGGGTTGTCTGGCTCATCCACCCCATCCTGTGCACTGTGTCCCAGAAGCGGAAGCACTGCGGAACGTGCGGAATGACCAAGCAGAACTTAAAGCAACATCAGCCTTCAGGAAGAGGATGCTTCCTGTTGAATAAGGTGTCTTTGCAACCACGGAGAAATGGACTAGTCTTGCGAGAAACTGTGCACGGTGTTTGGGGTGAGGAAGGGGTTCGTAGACGCCTTGCCCTTCCCGTGTCTCAGAATAACTCGTGCCAGGGGCCGTCGGTCCTGCAGAGGCCGGGAGCCGATCTGTGAGCTCACAGGATCTCTCCCGGCCCAAGATGACAGCGCTGAAGAGCGGGCTCTGATGAGGAGGAACCCGGTCGACACCCTCCTGCCAAGTAAAATCCAGTCTTTCTCTCGCCTTCTCCCCTGGGGACCTCACGTCTCCCTTATTCTCTGGAGTCACTGCTCAGTGGCCGGGTGGAGACTGTCCAGCCACCAATGACGTCACAGCACCCAGAGAGGTCCAAAGGCCCAAGGTCGATTCAGGCTGCCTCAGAAGGAAGGAACATTTTATGACAGAGCAGAGTCTCGTATTAATATTTTTATGGGACTTTCCCCTCTGCTGTCAGATGTTTCTGGAGTTGGTTGGAGTTGATTTTTGTGGTCATACCTCTCACCCCAGCCAGCACTCCATCCCTAAGTGCTTCCCGGCCGTGTTAACATCCGACAGAGCACCGCAGACGCAGGTGTGAGATTTGGGTAGCAATGGAGCTAAGCCTGCGGTGCCGACAGGATGAACACGTACACACGTGCACACACACGCAGGGATGTAAGTTTCTGAAATAGAAGAGGGGGAATTAGATCCAGTTAAAAATGATTAGGATAGAGATTCAGAGGAGCGTATCAAGAACCCATACAAAAAATCCGCATGGATGGAACCAGTACCATCACCTGAAAAGGCTATGAACATGCTGTTATTAAGAACTTTAAAAGAAATTTTAAATGAGTGCTAAAAAGTCACTTGCTGTGAGGCTGCACCTGTAAATTCCATAGAGCAGAAATTCTCAAAATGCAGTTCCTAGATCAGCGGCATTGATAGAAGAAGGTGGACCCCAAAGCCGGGGTCCGTTTGAAGGCCAAGTGGGTTCTTGACTTCGAGCAGGAGAGAATTCAAGGGCGAGCCGACAGAGTGAAGCAAAAGCGAGTTTATTGAAGTAAGGAAAGGAAAAAGAGGAGGCTGCCCCACAGACAGGGCAGCGGCTGTCTCTCAGAGGGACAGACAGTAGCACTCTGTGAGTTTCCGGGGTCTTATTTTATACCTTCTACTTAATTTTATGTTAAGGAGAGGGAAGATTATTCATAAGATTTCTGGGAAAGGGGTGGGGAGTTCCCAGAACCGGGGGGTCCTCCTCTTTCTGGACCACATAGGGAAACTGACAGCATTCAGCACAACATCCGTGCTGGGCTGGAAGGGGTTCCAGCGGGGGTCTCGCTTCCTCCAGGTCATGTCCCCAGCCAGACTGCCCGCCCCACGGACTTTGGGGTCCAGCACCAGGCACAGAAAGAACAGCTTCTGCTGACCCTGCAACCAGCTGCACGGCTGCAGGAGGGGCTTCTGCTGCTCTCAGATTCCGAGATCAGAGTCCTGGCCGATACACACAGCTGCGAAGTGTCTTCCCACAAATCGGTGGCCAGTTACCACAGGAACAATGGTAACAGCTGGCAAACACCACCTTGGCCAGGTGATCAAAGTTAGCATCACCGATCTTGGGACAAACGGACGCCATGTGTCTCCTGACACAATTCAACGGGCAGGACACCCCGTCACATCTGTGGAATTCCTGCCAAAACCCACCACCTGGATCCGATCGTGAGGAAACGCCAGATGAGCCGAAATTGGGGGACAGTCTACGAAATCGCTGGCCTGCATTCAAGATCAAGAACAAGCAAGGCAGAGCACATGTTTGGGCTTGAAAGAACCTAAAGAAACTTGAGCACTAAATGCAACATGTGACCCTCATTGGATCCAGAATTGGGGAGGAAATAGCTAGAAAGGACAGGATTGGGACAAGTGCTACCACGCCCAGCTAATTTTTCTGTTTTTAGTAGAGACGGGGTCTCACTCTTGCTCAGGCTGGTCTCAAACTCCTGAGCTCAAGCGATCCTCCTGCCTGGGCCTTCCAGAGTACTGGGATTACACGTGTGAGCCACCTCACCCAACCTAATTTTTTAAATTTTCTATTGTTTATAGAAATGAGGTCTCGAGGTTTCACTTGTTGCCCAGTTGGTCTAGAACTCCTGGCCAGCAGGGAAACCAAAATGCAGATTCAAGCTAATGGCATATTAGTTACCCTTAGATTACTCTAGGTCCCTTCTAAATCCCATCATGCCTGGGTGGGGAATTCTCGGATTGGTAAAGCGTTCCCTCCTTAACCAGGTGTAGCGGTTGCTCGGGATAGCATTAAGGGTGGGGCAGCACCAAAATGGAGTGCCTGCCCCATCCTTCTTCCCAGGTGGATCAACTGCTCGAGACAGCACCAAAGCAGGGCACCCTTGTCTCGAGAAGAGCCAGAGATCCTAACTATCTACCTAACGAACATATACAGTTTTTATTTGTCCATTAAATGAAAAATAAATTAAATTTCAAAATAAATAAATAACATTAAAGGCAAATGAAATGTCCGAGCCCGCAAGAGAAGCCACAAAAGTGAAACGAGAACTGGGAGGCTCTCAACACGGAGTGTGCGAGGGTGGCCCGGTGGGTGCCGTGTTGAACACAGCGTAACAGGGAATGTAAGTGGGATTTTAAAAGAAGAGTCAGCGGGTGAATTAAGAACAAAATTCCAACCGTGCCTTTTCTCCCTTGAGCCTGGGTAAACCAAAGTAAGGCCTGAAGTGTGTGACCCCCTGAGCCGTCATTGCTCAGGTGGGCTCAGGTGTGAGGCAGGCTGACTCCTCGCTCGGCCACCGAGTTGGTGGGAGGGTCTGTCCCATCTAAAGGCGCCAGGTACCTTACAGTAGATTGTTCTGTCCGCGTCTGGCACTCGGGTGTGGCTCACGCTGATTCTGATAAGCCGCATTCCACCTGCCGGGGCACGGGGCAGGCCTGGGTGATGCCAAGAGCCCAGTGATTCTAGCAGTCATCCTGTGACATCTGGACGGACGGAGCCAGCCGCCGGGGAGCGTGGAAACCCGGGCACTGCTCTCGGGAGGAGAAGAGGGGCCACACCTGAGCGGCGGGTCAGGGCTCTTGTCCGGAAAGCTGGGGTTTCTGGGTAGAAGGGCCACCCCCAGGGAGCAGGTGAGGAGGAAGAAGAAGGCTGCTACTGGGGACCCCGCGGCCAAAGCTGACCCCACACACTGCACAACCAAAAGAAGGCTCACATTGCCGGAGGGCGGGCACAGGGACTGTTTGGGTAAATCAGACGAGACCGGCGGATCTGAGAGATACAGATGGAAATCAGCACCCCGGAAACACGCAGCTGAAAGACCTGGACATTTGCAGGGCAGATGGGAATTCCAGTTCCTGGACTCTGGCATCCTCCCCGGGACGGCACAGCTGCGGGTGATCATCAGATTTCCCAGAACCCGCCCCCTCCCGGCCCAGCACTTGGTCTAACCTGGGTCTAACTGCGTCCATCGGGGAGCTGTGTGTTCACGGGACTCTCAGGTCATACGTCCTCAGGCTTTTAGACAAGGACTCCGCTGTTCAGCACAGTCCCAGACTCACCCTGAGAGCCGAGAGCAGGGTCTGCCACCACCAACACTGGGTGCCATGCTGACAAGGTGCTCGGCCAGCCCGGGGCTTCTCTGCAGGTGCACTGAGCACTGTCTGGACAGGGGTGCCCCCCAAAATGAAACAGATGGACGTGATCAGGCAGGGCGCCCAGGACACTGGTTTCAGCCATTAAGTTTCATATCCAAGAAAATCTTAGGGTCAAAATCTTACTCCCACCTTTCAACTTCTAATTAGAAGGAAGGGGTGTGTTTAAGACGGTTTTGTAGGTTAAAGAATTTAACTTCAATCATTCTAGCTCTGGCTCTTGCCTTCTTTTGGCAACATTCTTCCTGATAAAACCCATTTTATATTTTTACTCCCTGTGCACCTTGTCACGTCCACCATCAGCTGGGGGTGACTTGTGGGCCGTTCTCCAAGAGGACGTCCGGAGTCCTGCCCGATGGCCTCGCAAACTTTCTTGGCTTCGTTTTTTACTCCCAGCTGCCCTCACGTGCTCAGAGAAAGGCAAAAATTCCTGATTCTAGGATCCGCTGCCTTTCTCACATGCACTGAGCAGGAGACGTCTAGCAATAAAAGCATCACACGCCCACTCTTGGCACGATTTATTCCCCTCTCGCCCTGGGCTCAGCCGAGGTTTCTGACTTCCTATGGGGGGGCATTTTAAAATCTCCCTCCACCTTTTTTGGTATGAAGTGTTTGATTGATTGTTTGATTGATTGATTGAGTGAGACAAGCTCTCACTCTGTTGCTAGGCTAGAGCGCAGTGGCGTCGTCATGTCACTGGCGTAAAGGTTCCTGCTAACGTTGCAGAAAGGAGTTTCGGGACGCGCACACAACCGAGCGACAGTGGCAAGTTTGTTGAGTGACGGTGGACAGGTGTAGGAAAGGCTTGTGCAGAAGCCAAAATACGCTGGCAAACAAGGGACCGTGCGGGCTCGAATGGAGCGGCTGCCCCAGACCCCGGGCGGTTGCTGTTTTCATGTGTTGAAGTCAAAGGAGGCTGGGTGGTCACTGTCATATAACGGGGAAAGGTCACTTTGTACCTGTGCAGCGCTGGACATTAGTGGCTCTTTTCTTCTCGCAGGCCTGTTTGTTCAAGGGCTGTTTGTCCGAGCCAGCTGACTCACTTTTCCGTTCCTTCCTCCCTTGCTCATACCTGACTATCTACTCTGATAACCACAGCTCACTGCAACCTCCCGGGCTCAAGCCATCCTCCCGCTTCAGCCTGGGACTACAGAGGTTTTGAATATTTAAAACCATATGCACGGCTCTCATCAGCGTGGCCTCCCTGTCATCCGCAGCCAGCGGTCCCCCAGGTTAAGACCAGCGTCTTTTCCGACTGTTCAGTCTGAGTGGCACTGGCTGTTAACTATTTTGACTTCTGCCCCAGCACAGATGTAATATATGAAGAAGAGTAATATAAACCCATGTGCAGACCAGCTTAAGAAACAGAACATTAAAAAAACTTTCAAAAGCATTTTAAATAGGTAAAACATTTGCACCCTTAAAAATTCAAAGTAGGGGCCGGCGAGGTGGCTCATGCCTGTAATCCTAGCACTCTGGGAGGCCAAGGCGGGTGGATCACTCAAGGTCAGGAGTTTGAGACCAGCCTGAGCAAGAGCAACACCCCGTCTCTACTAAAAATAGAAAGAAATTATCTGGCCAACTAAAAATATATATAGAAAAAAATTAGCCAGGCATGGTGGCACATGCCTGTAGTCCCAGCTACTTGGGAGGCTGAGGCAGTAGGATCGCTTAAGCCCAGGAGTTTGAGGTTGCTGTGAGCTAGGCTGACGCCATGGCACTCACTCTAGCCTGGGCAACAAAGTGAGACTGTGTCTCAAAAAAAAAAAAAAAATTCAAAGTAGGAAGAGGCACTTGGTGAAAAGGTATCCATTCTCTCGGCTGCCGCAAAGCGGCTTGTGTCTCTTTTCAGAAATTTATGCAGAGATAAAAAAAATTATGTATACGTATGGTGTTTCCTTTTTTCACAGACAGTAGCATATAATACACAGTGTTCTGTTCCTTTTCTTTTTAACTTAACACTGTATCCTGGAGATCCCTCCGCTTCAGTGCACCAAGAGCTCTCTTAGTCTGTTGTGAAAAGCTGGGTCATCCTTGGCTGTGCGGCTGTGCTGTGGTTGACTTAATTAGTCTCCTCCTGATGATGGGCAAGGTTACTTACACACACCGGCTATTATAATCGATAGCTGTGTGTGCACTCACTGCACGAATAGGCCAGTATATGTGTAAGAGAAATTCTTAGAGGTGGAATTGCTGGGTGGAAGGGCACCTTGTAACAGCAATCCCTAGGTATGCAGATATATCTGTGAGATAAATTACCAGAAATAGAACTGTGGGGTCAGAAAGCATGTTCATCTATAACCTTTAGAGAGACCGTAAATATAGCTCACTAGGGCTGTATAAGCAATATGAAAGTGCCTTTTTGACCTACAAGGAATATTGCTCAACTTTCAGTTCTTTTCCAACTTGGCAGCTGAAAGTGCTGTCTCAGGTAGCTTTCTTTTACATTTCTTCCATTGTGAATGAGATTGAGCATCGTTTCCTACATTTAAGAGCCATTTGTATTTCCTCTTCTGTGAACTGCCTGTGTGTATCTTTTTCTGGTTTCCCCATGGGATTTGGTGGTGGTTTCATTGATTTTCGAGAGCTTTTAACATATGAGAGGAATTTGCCCTATGTGATATGGGGTGCTATTTGTTTTTCATTGGATCTTTCTGGGCCCATGGGCGCCCTTCCTGAACGTCTTCCACACAGCTTGGCACTTGGGGCTTGGGATGCTGAGGGGCCCCTGGGAGGAGCCGGCCCCAGCCCTAAGGTTGCGGACTGCTGCCCGCACGTCCCCAGAAAATGCCTGTTCACAGTGGCAGTCTTTTGATCCCTCCCCTCCCCCCCCCCCCGCTTTTGCAGGCATCACGTGCCCTACCCCCACGTCCGTGCAGCATGCAGACATCCGTGTCAAGAACTACAGTGTGAACTCCAGGGAGCGGTATGTGTGTATCTCAGGTTTCAAGCGCAGAGCCGGCACGTCCAGCCTGACCGAGTGCGTGTTGAACAAGAGCACCAACATGGCGCACTGGACGACTCCCAATCTTGAGTGTATCAGTAAGTAGCCAGCCCCACCCTGTGCCCACCCCCGCCAGGGCTGCACGGACGGCAGAGCCGGGCTTGGGGGCCCCAGAGATGTACGGAGGTCCGAGGCCAGATACACCAGTGGGCCCCTAAACAACACCTGCTGGCATTGGAAATACATGCGTGTTAGTGTCACACAGTTCTGGGCTCACATCCTGGCTCTGCCACCTACATCCTCGAGGCCTTGGGCAAAGCCCCTCCTTAACCTCTTGGAACCCTGGTTCGTCATCTAGAAAATGGCCAACACTGTGGGCTAGAGGAGGATTAAGTGTAGCCTGGTAAACATTAACCATTATTACCATCGATGCTGAGTTTTGAGATTATGGTGACAAGACAGCCTGGGCAGCACAGTGAGACCCCATCTCTGTAAAAATAAAATGCAATAAAAGAATTGGGCATGGTGGCACGCACCTGTAGTCCCAGTCACTTGGGAGGCTGAGGCAGGAGGATGGCTTGAGCCTGGGATTCAAGGCTGCAGTGAGCTATGATGGCACCACTGCACTCCAGCCTGGGTGACAGAGTGAGACCCTGTCTCAAAAAAAAAAAAAAAATGTTATGGTAGCAGGAGGATTTGGCTAGGACCAGGGTGTGTGCTCGCGGGCATGCCTGCGTCCCCAAGAGCTTTCGGGCTTCCTCACCGGGAGGCAGATGTGGGCACGCTGTGTGGTGTCCAGCCAGGAGGAGGCGGCAGCAAGAACCAACTTTTCTGTTTAACCCTTCGCAGCCGGATAAACATCCCAGGAGAATCCAAACACTGTCAGGGTGGGGGCTGTTCAGTGCAGCTTCCAGGAACCCTCAAGCCCTCTCCTGCTCCCCTCTTCCTTCCTCTAGAAAAATAAAGATTAACCCACGGTCATCCTCTGCGCACTGCCCAGGGGCTGAGGCACACTCGCCCCCTACAGCTGTCGGCTCACCCTTGTCCCTGTCCTGCTCCCTGGATGAGTCGCACAGACACCAGAGGGGAGGCAGGGAGGAAGCCCTCCCACTTGGGCTGGGGACGCAGTGCCCAGGCGTGGGGGCAGGTGAAGGGGGAGTTGGCGAGTGGCATCCGTGGGCGCCAGGGGGCACCTCCCTGCACCCAGGCCTGGGCCTCGCTCTCTGCAGGGAGAGCTACGTCTCCTCAAAGCTCCGCGGGCTGCAGGCTCTGAACGGGGCCAGGAGGGAGGAGGAAAGACGAGAACCAGGATCGGGGTTTTAGTGCCCTGAGACTGGGGGAATCTTCAGGTTTCCTCTAGTCCAAAGGCTCCCCCCACCTTCTGACCACTGCAAACTCCCTTCACTTTTTTCCCAACCTCTTGTGCTTTGAGAGATTTTTTTTTTCTGCTAAACAAACAGAATCTATCGAGTGATCATTTATCTTTCCATGAGAAACCAGTATTATAAAGTTGGGTTGATATCATTTCAGCCAAAAATAAAAGAAATTTGATATATAACTTGCACAGTCTTTTTGGAAACGCTAGAAAAATAGTTTGCAGTCTGTCTTGGCATTCGGGCTGGGAAACATTCATTGTTGGTTTCCCACGCTTCCAACCTGTCCTTGGAAGCGAGTCTCTGCAGTGTAGATGTGTTGACGTGTTCTATGTGTGTCCGGTTCTGAAGCCGCCCGGGGTTCCACGCTTAGGTGTAAATGCCATGTGGTTGTCCTCTCTCTAGGAGACCCCTCGCTGACCCACCAAAGGCCAGTGCCATTCTCCACAGCAACAACGGCCAGGGTGACCCCACAGCCAGAGAGCCCCTCCCCTTCTGGAAAAGGTAGGAATGTTGGAAACTTTCTGAGGACTCCTGTTAGAGTCCTCCCACCACCCGGGCCATCCCCCCCGCAATCCCGCAGCTTCACGGACCACCGCCCGTGTGCCACTGCGGGTTTAGGCAGTAGCACAAACGTTTTTATTAAAGTCAAGGATCGGAATTTCCAGTGGCTTAATTTTCTTTTTGAAATCAAAGTTGCTTGATATCCAGGCTGCACACGTACATGACGAATAGTGGTTTAATGTGTCAGGTCGTATTTGGTTGTAGGCGCTTATTCTCGTCAAGAACCAGAGCGGCCTGAGCTTTGACCTGACTTGCGTGTTAGCCCACCGCGGTTTCATGGGTGCTGGCAGAAAAGGCGACACTGCCAGGCGGGAGACCAGCAAGCAAGAGCTTGCCTGTTTGCAGCAATTCCCTCGTCCCCTGAACAGACGCCCGTCCGCTCAGCGGGCCGCGCTGCAGGAGAGGCAGCCCTGCTCTTTGCTGCAGAGGAGACGTTGTCCCCCTTCCAAGGCACTTGCTATAGAAGCATCCAGAGAAATGCTGGACCTCACGTTCCCTAAAGCCCTCAGCCCCTCTGCAAGATGTGCAGAATGTGAGAGGCCCGTGCGGAGTTGTCCCCACGTCCCACACACTAGCAAATTCATGGTGACTGCCCTGTCCTAGAAGCATCGCATGCCACTGCCGATGATCTGTAGTTTGACAGTCTTGGGTAATCTTCCAGCCCGATTCTCTCAGCACTTTCTCAATGTTAAGAAAATTTGAAATGTGGGGTGCTAACTAACCTGGGATAACATGCCTGCATCCCACGATGCTTTGTTCTACGTTTAGCTCTTGGTTTTCGTGCCACGTCACCGGGTCTGTGGCTCTCCCTGGCCTGAGTCTCCTCTGGCCCCCCAGGCACAGGCGTCATTCACCAGCGCAGCCCCCTCTCCCGGAGCGTCAGTTCTCGGTCTGGGGTGTGCACTGACACCAGCGTGGACGTCCAGCTGGCCTGGGGGACTGGCTGGGAATCAGGGGCTCTCACAGCCCCCCAGGTGGCTCTCAGGTGGCTGAGGACTGCACTTGAGGGGGGAGGGAGAGGCTGGGCAGAGTTTCCCCTAGAGAGTGAGCTGCCTCCCTGCAGACGGGGGAGGGGGAGGGTGCTGGCTCCGTTTAAACTAGGGGACAACCCCCACACTGGCCACACCCAGCTCACCCAAGAGATGAGAACCATCGGGCAGCCTCTCCCAGCCCCACCCCTGTGTCCTGAATGCGTGGTCAGGTGTCCATCACTGAGACAAAGCTGCTGTCAAGAGCTCAGACGCGAGAGAGCAGGGGCTGCCATGACCACGTGATGCTGTCTGCAGGGCGCCCCGGAAGGCTGCCAGCTGGGGTGGGGTGAGGCGCCTGGGAGGGGGTGACAGAGGATCAGGGGTGTGACGGCTTCTCCCAACCTGTATGGCCGGGGGACCGTGGGAACGCCGGCCATGACAGCGTGTACAGAGAGCTGCGGGGCTGGACCTCACGTTCCCTAAATTCTGTGTCTGCCACAATACAAGACCCATTTCTCGTGGAAAGAGAATCGAGAGCAGTTGTGCCACAGCTTACAATCCAGGGGCGGCCACCTGCCGGGGAGGGACGAGGAAGACATGGCAGCCCTTCCTGAGACTGGAGTTAAGTCAGGGGACTGTCCTCAAATACACCCGTCTCAGGTTCCCACTTATTTCAAAAATGCGCCAACATCCCGGCCGTGGCTGGCAGACGCGGGTCCCCGTGTGATTCGGGCTGAGTCGTTCGTGTTTGACGTGCCTTCTCCAGTAAGCAAGCCTGAGCTACTCAGATCTCTGGGGTCTTCTCTTCACACGTGCCCCGAGAATCCCGTGTTCCCTGGGGTCATCTGCAGTGCTGTGGCCTCTCCAGGTGGACGGATACGTCCCTGTCATAAGGAAGCAGCTTGCTGGGGAGGGCTGGCCAGGGTGGGCTCCCCGGAGCTGCTCCCCAGTGTCCCCCCTGCTGGAGCTGAGCAGAGATGAGTCTAAATATTCATGTTCTCCCCATCTTGGAATTTCCTACCGCAGCTTCATCTCCCAGGCCAGGCACCACAGTGGCCACAGAGACAGCTCTTGCACCGCGCTCCCCCTCCAAACCACCCTCTGCAGGACCCACGGGCCCAGGCAGGCGGGGGTCCTCCCAGGCCCCCTCTCAGACCGCAGCCGGGACCTCGGAAGGCATGCCCTCTGCCTCCCTCGAGCCGCCAGGTCAGCACTCGCTGCACACGAGGGGAGGCCGGGTCGCAGGTGCTGCTTCTGGGATCTGCGCTGAGCTCTGGCACGAGACAAGTGCACGCTTTATGCCGCCAGTCCCACGTGGGGGCTGACCTGGCCCCAGCCTCCTGGCCTGGCTTAGTCCAGCGGGGAT
Organism: Varecia variegata; assembly: GCA_028533085.1. Taxonomy (NCBI): domain Eukaryota; kingdom Metazoa; phylum Chordata; class Mammalia; order Primates; family Lemuridae; genus Varecia; species Varecia variegata. The sequence continues at coordinate 2,216,422 of CM052453.1, read as the reverse complement.
AGCTAGAAAGCAAAGCCCACCCCCCAGAGGTGACTTGGCAGCCTTGTCCGCCTGCACGGCGGAGCCTGTGCCAGGACTCTGAGCCGCATCGCGCCCTCCCATGGTGGCAGCAGATAGAAGCGCCCTGCAGCCTGGAGCCGAGATCCGGGGGCAGAGAAGCTGCTGTCATCCGGACCTTCTCTAGGGCTTATGCGAATCTGGTTTTTTTTGAAACATAGTCTCACTCTGTCTGTTGCCCAGGCTAGAGTGCAGTGGCATCATCGTAGCTCACTGTGACCTCAATCTCCTGGACTCAAGTGGTCCTCCTGCCTCAGCCTCCTGAGTAGCTGGGACTATAGGCGTGCGCCACCATGCCCGGCTAATTTTTCTATTTTTAGTGGAGACAGGGTCTTGCTCTTGCTCAGGATGGTCTCACACTCCTGGCCTCAAGCGATCCTCCCACCTGGGCCTCCCAGAGTGCTGGGATTACACGTGTGAGCCACCTTGCCCACCCTGATTCTTAAGTGTGGCCCAGATCCTCAGTGGGTCACCCTGCCTGTTCTTTGCTAAGACAAGTGTGCTCATGCCAGCTGCCAATGTCCCACGGTGCTGAGATGGGAACCAAGTTGTCCGCAATTTTCTCCTGCTTCATGAGAAACTGTGCCTTTGGGACCCAGCCGTGACCGAGCTCACTGTCCTCTCTCCTCCGCAGGTGCTAATCCGTTCAGCTCCAGAGATGCCACCGGTAAGTATTTCCCTGGGTCCAGCATGTTTGTGATCAGTGTGACCTCTGTCCCTGGATTTAATTCAACAGGAAATGGTAAACAGTAGCTGCTCACATATTGCAAGAGTGAGCCAATGATTAAGTGAATGGGAAGGCTCGAACGTTTTAATAAATATTTAAGGAATGTAGTTCATAGCTTCATCACCTTAAATATCTCCTGGCTCACTTGGCAGCCCTTTGCATCCATAACTTTATACAATTATTCCAATATCTGATCTCTCACCCCTGTCCTCGAAGACTCCTGATTGTAGACTAAAAGGTCAGGATGCAGCATTTACACCACCATGCTCGAGTGCTACCCCAGGAGGGAGGAGTTGGTTGTTCAGAATGGTATTGCGCCCCTAGTCTTCCATCTCTGAGATAAATTTGCTGCCGTCGACGTGCTCAGCCTTTGCCGGGAGCTACCGCTACGGCGCATCCTCCGGCCGTTCATTGCATGTGAGCTGGGTTCCCGTTCTGTGCCAGGTGTGGTCCTGAGCTGATAAGAAATGGGCGTTTGTCATTAAAACGCAAATGTCACTTTAAATTTACTTCAACGTGTGGAACGGTAAAGGCTTACTTGGATCCAGTGAGTACTTAGTATCTACTCCAAACCCGGCACTGACAACGTGCTTCGCGAGATAAGAATTAGGAAAGAAACCACTGCCCAGAGTGATGAGTTGGCACTCTCCCGCCAAGACTGCCTTGGCCACAAGCACTCGGTCACAGCCAGCTGGAGCTACCACCCCGGTTGTCCAGGGTAGTGCTAAGGGGTGACTGTTCTCTGCACATTCCCCAGAGGACCCTTCGTCATCTCTGCCACACACGGGCCACTGGCTGTCCCTGCTGCCGACTCGGTGCCGGAGCCGTCTGCCCTGCAGGCTGAGGGGGAGCCCTGGCCTCCCTGGCCTCCGGGAGAATAATCGATCCCCCCAGCCGTCCTCCCCTCTCCTCAATCTCACCAAATCTCTTCCTCTGCTTTTCCTCCAATCCGCACACCCCCAGGGAACACAAAAGGGTGGAGAACTGGGCAGCACCTTTTAATTCATGGTCTGGTGACTCTGGTTTCAATTCCTTTCTAAATTTGCAGGGTGTAGTTGAGAGAGGCCAGGGACCTGGAGGGAAGGCTCTGAATTCAACTGTTTTGCCCTTGACTGAGGAGCCAGCCCTCTTCCCTCTCCAGTTTGACTCTGCAGTTTTTATTCTTATTTAAAAAGAAACAGGAAGCAGCATTGTGAAAGGGGAACCACAGTTTACGGAAACTTGCCTTTTCCAATAAATCGCTGTGTAAACAGTCAGCGCCCGCCAGGCCCACCGGCCGGTGTCTGCCCGCGGTTTACCGTAGGGTACACCTCTGCTGGGAAAAATGCTTTTCTTAGTCGTGTGAGCATGAGTGTTAAGTCTGAAGACAGTATTTTTCATTAATTTCTCATGTTTTCTGTTACTCCTTTGGTAACAACTTTGCTTGTTTTTGTTTACTTATCTACAGGTTGTTATGTTTTGTTTTGTTTCTATTTTATTATTTCTTCTAATTACAGTGTGATTGCAAAACTATGAGGAAAAAATCAGAAACTTTTTTTTTTTTGAGACAGAGTCTCGCTCTGTTGCCCGGGCTAGAGTGAGTGCCGTGGCGTCAGCCTAGCTCACAGCAACCTCACACTCCTGGGCTCAAGCGATCCTCCTGCCTCAGCCTCCCGAGTAGCTGGGACTACAGGCATGC
>CM052453.1:2192706-2213460 GCA_028533085.1 Varecia variegata | reverse complement strand
GTTTTCTGGATCACGCCTGGCTGCTGATCTAACTTTCCTATAATCTGTGTCCCACGTTTTATTTAGTCTGCTCTCTTGCAGGACCTGCCTCCCTGCTACAGAAAACAGAAAACATACAAACACTCAAGCTCCAACCGAGCACTGACAACTAGCAGTATGAACTCCTTTTTTAAATAAAAGTATAGATTTTGCTGAAGTCCCTCTGACTGCCATCTCCATTTCAGTGTCCTGACCCTGGGGCGGGGGGCGAGCACTTCTCGCCTAGTTCACGGCTCTCGAGGGCTCCAGCACCTCGATCACCTCGCCCTTTCATCTCTTACCCACCCAGTCCCTTGGTGCGGGTACTCGGGTCGTTTCCAAGCTATTTCCAACAACACGATGAACGTCCTTGTACGTGTTTCCCTGACCGCTACACGCGCTTCTCCAGGGATGCAGCTTTCAAATGCTTTAGACCCACTCACCATTACAATTCCATGCACATGTGCACACGTGTAAGAAACGGAAATAAAAGTTTCGCAAAATACTATTCAACTTTACATGCAATGCACTCTGATTTCTTTTAGATTTTATGCCATTTCTCTTTTGACCTTGTGGAGCCCCGAGAGGTAAATCTGACTGCGCCGAGATGTCACCCCCCCAATGGGACAGGATACCAGCCACACTGACTTAACCTATGAAAACACCCTTTGAGGGCCAGTTACAAATAAAGACGCCCCGGGATGGGCTGACCACAGAGGCACAGAGTGGGTGAGCCACACGCCCCAGGTCACACAGGGGAAGGAGTGGACATGAACCAGTCCTGACCAGGCCTGCACCCTTCCCCATGAGCAGCCACAGAACGGCCCGGATTTAGAGACTAAGAAAAGTTACACTTTTCTCCAAACTAGAGGTCAGCAGGCTGTAGGGCCACACCCAGACCAGGGCCTACTTTTGTAAATAAAGTTTTATTGGAACGCATGTTAACAGACCGTCTGCCGCTGCCCCTGCACCACCAGGCCGAGCTGAGCTGCTGCGACAGAGATCACACGCCCTGCAGAGCCTAAAATAGTTACTATTTGGCCCTTTACAGAAAAAGTTTCCAGATAAGCTGTGTGCCACTAAAGATGCAACCAAAGAAAAGAGGCTTTAGTCTGGGCGTGGTGGCTCACGCCTGTAATCCTAGCACTCTGGTGGGGCCGAGGCGGGAAGACAGCTTGAAGCCAGGGGTTCGAGGCTGCAGTGAGCTAGGATCACAAAACTGCACTCCAGCCCGAGTGACAGAGCGAGACTCTATCCCCCACACCCCCCCAAAAGGTCTGTTCTGGCTTCCAACAGGGTTGGAAGACTACATGGTTTATACTCCAGCCGTGAAAGGCAAAAAACAGACAAAAGTGAGTTAGAGAGTGGGGAGAAGGTGTTTTGGGGGAACAGGAGTGAGTGAGCGAGTGCTGACTAGCTCACTCCTCTGCGTCTCGGCCAGAGACAAAGGCCGGGAGCCTGAACACTCATCCTCCCCTGGCCCGGACGTGTGTTCTGGAAAACTCGATGGTGGCGGCTGCAGCAGCCATTTCCGAAAGAAAGAGGAGAAGTCTGGATGCAGAAAACACTCTTGCCGTTTTTTCCCTGAGAGTGTTGAGAATTGATGGAGAAAGGAAGAAACTAAGAAATACAAGAACACTGCTGATATTTTAAACAGAACTTCTTAGACTGAATTAGGAAAGAGCTTAGAAAAGAACGTTTCTGTTCCTGTGGTGACAACACTGCTTGCACCGTGATCCGCCTCTGCACGCTCAAGAAGCCCTTCCAACCCGGGACCCTGGTCCCTCACGCAGACCAGACAAAACCCAAACGCTGCCAAAGTAGCCCATGCCACCCATCCCACTTACCCCGGCCAGAGTCAAGATGTTCTCCAGCGACTTGGTCATGATGAGACGTTTCTTGGCACGAGTTACTGCGACATACAGCAGATTCCATTCATCCTCAGAAAATGACTCTGAAGAAAGGGGAAAAAAAATCAACTCAAAAGCAGCTTACAAGGCCGGGCGCGGTGGCTCACGCCTGTAATCCTAGCACTTGGGAGGCCGAGGCGGGCGGATCGTTTGAGCTCAGGAGTTCGAGACCAGCCTGAGCAAGAGCGAGACCCCGTCTCTACTAAAAAATAGAAAGAAATTATCTGGCCAATTAAAAATATATATAGAAGAAATCAGCTGGGCATGGTGGCGCATGCCTGTAGTCCCAGCTACTCGGGAGGCTGAGGCAGGAGGATCACTTGAGCCCAGGAGTTTGAGGTTGCTGTGAGCTAGGCTGACGCCACGGCACTCTAGCCCAGGCAACAAAGCAAGACTCTGTCTCCAAAAAAAAAAAAAAAAAAAGCAGCTTACAAAAGCTTATGTTCTCACCTAAATGTTCTACCCCTTGCCCACCCCCCCTCAAAAAACCACTGAAGATTTGCTGCCCGTTTATATAAAATTGTCCTACAAAGGCCAACTCCAAAAACAAACCAAAACCTAGCAGACTGCTAGCACAAAATACTGGGTTTTATTTAGTCCTGTTCTGTAAATCCTAGGGTTGTGTTAATTGGTTATCACACCTGTGATGTGCCAGGTGGATATTTACGTTCACTGTCCCAGTCCTCCTCACAAAAAGCCTGTGAGACTCACGGGGAAACTGAGGTTTAAAGAGGTGAAGTCGCTCGCACAAACAAGACCACGCACGGCTCATCGAGGGCCGGGAGCTGACCCAAGACTGTTTGTCTTGGTCTTTCCACTTCCGCAGGCTGCCTCTCTGGACAGAGTCCAATCTGGATAACACCTGACGCCGTCCAGGACACGCACACGGACAAGTCTGCACGGCCCACGCCACACCTGTCATCCCGGTCACAACACCCGCACAGCAGCAGGGACTCAAGAGCGGCTGGTCTGCAGACACACTAACGGCCACTGACCCACACACTCTGAACGGGCTGATGTGTGCTATGCAAATTACACCCCAATAAAGCTGTTGCCAAAAAAAAAAAAAAAAATCAAGTATGTAAACATGTAAACCAGCAGGAAAAAAAAAAAAGTGGTAGAAGAATAAAAAATACTTCTCTCCCTCAATAAAAAGCAGCTAGTATCTCCCGAGGGCCACGTCCTGTCCTCGCCCCGCTCCAGTCCACGCTCAGCACCACGACTGCCAGCTCACGACTGCGCTCGCCGGAGATAAACAGCCCTCAGTGTCTGTACTTCCGGTCCCCCAGTGTCTGCTATGCCCCAAATTTTGAACCCACAGTTAACAGCTTTTGTTTGTTTGTTTTTTTTTAGGGAAATTTCAAATGGTTTCATTCTGAGATTTAAAACCAAAACAAAATCACTGATGGTTAGAGTTTAACAACTAGCCTTGAGCATAAATTTATTAAAAAGCAGACAAATGATAAAGAGTGTTTACTATTTTGCCTTGTACGATTTCCCGATCTCTTTAATAAAAAGGAGGGAAATTAAAGAAAACACAGCTCAGTAAGGGGGTGACTGTATGTGTTAAAGCTTTCCTGAGCCGGGCGCCCGGCGTCTGGCGGTGGAAACGCAGGGCTGCGGCGCAGAAGCGTGGCAGACGGGCCGCTGCCCACAAACTCAGCAGGCAGGCAGCCCCGACAGCCGCACCCGGGGGAAGTTTGCTTCTTCTAAAAACCACAGTATAGGAATCAAAAGGTTAAGACCAGGAGGTGTTTTTGTTTTCCTTTTTTCTAGAAGGGCCCTACGAGGAGGCCACACCACCCAACAGAAATCAAGGCAGTCAAAGGGAGGCGTCCCCGTCAAGGCCTCACTGCTGAGGTCAGAGCGTCCCGGAGGACCGGGCTCCTTACCGACGCGGAAGTGGGGAAGCTGAGGCAGGTTATGCCGGGCACAAGGCACTTTCACGAAATCATCCAAAACGTGCACAGTGTCAAACTCCAAGCCTTTGGCTTTGTGCACGGTGCCCAGAATGTATTCTAGAACAAACACACGGCACGTGGTTAGACGCGGGCTTCGCAGGGAAAGAAACAAAAGAACAACAACAAGGAAAAAAAACTGTACGTGTCCTATTTGACCCTTAAAACTCTAACTAAATTTTCTTGCCTATGTGCATTTTTGTGGGGACAGGGGGACAGTCGAAAGGAAAAGGAAAAGGAAAGGAGGGGAGGGTAGAAAATCAGTTGCAGGAGTCAGTACCTCTCAGAATCACGTTCCAGAGGCCAAAGGGACTTTACACACCCCTGTATTTTACACGTGCGGGGACAGAGGGGACAGAGGACTGCGTGCCTTGCCCAGAGTGACACGTGGCAGAGTTGGGACGAGAGAATCCCACCCTACGCGCTAGGAAGTAGAACAGCATAAAGGGCCCCGAGTAAGAACGAGAACTCTGCTCCCCTTTCTCTTGAACAACGAAGCATCCTGCTCACAGGTGGGTTCACGCAGGTAAGAAACCTCGGACCACCTGCTCCCCTGGTGGGAAGGTAAAAACCAGCGGCTCCCCTCACCTGCGAAGTCCAGGTCTTCGATGTGGCACTTTTCTATCCTTTCCACCAGCTCCGGAATCCTGATGTTGTACTTCTCCACCACCGCGATCTTCGCCTCCAGCTCCTTGTCCTCGGCCGCGGTCACGTACCTCTTGAACCCGCTGAAGCCTTCCTTGTGCACCCACCTTCTGATAAATTTGTCTTTGATGACCAGGTTTCCTGCGGGGCACACACCACAGGTTAACGCAACACGGGCGACACGCACAGAGGTTCTCTCTCGGGCCTCGCCTACTTCACAGGGACTGGAAACAGCGCAGTGAACGGGAGAAAAGCGCTAGGAAGCGCGAGGTGCTATCACCTGGGCCCCACGGAACGGCCAGCGTGTGAAGCTGCCCAGGCGAGAGGGGCGGGAGACGGCCTGTGACCGGCATGTGAAAGAGACGGACGCTCCTGGGGGAGGGACGGGGACCCTGTAACTGCCTCGGTAGACGGGGGGCCCCAGGCACCCCACCCTTCGTGGGAAAAGGGCACCACTGCCTGCACCCCTTCTCTGGAAGGGAAGTGAGAAGCCTGAGCCGGAGCCGCCCTTCCCTCCCCCGCCCAACACCTGACATGCTCCGCGGCCAGGTGTGTACTCACCTTTCCTCCGCTCCTCCTCTGGCTGGAGGAGGATCCAGATGTCGATGATTCTGTCCAATCCAAATGATTTGATCCCCTGAAAAAGATTTTTGGTGGGATCTTTGCTTTTTTGTTATGTTCTTGTTTTGTGGTCTTTGTTTTAACAAAACAAAATATGACAAATGTAGGGATGGGATTTTGGAATGAGATGGTTTCTTGGAAGTGAATCTCAAACTGCGCCCAAAGCATCAACTAGAGAACCCCTCTCGGCCCGATTGCTCTCTGTTCTGACAGGTCAGCTCCTGCAGGAGCAGCCCGACCCGACCCAGCCGGCCCAGTGTGGACTAGGAAGCACCTGCTGAGCACCAGGCCCAGGGCAGGAGACACATGGCAAGGGCTGCTGTCCCTTGAGGATGGACACGTAAAACCGACATAAAACAGAGACCGAGGCCGGGCGCGGTGGCTCACGCCTGTAATCCTAGCACTCTGGGAGGCCAAGGCAGAAGCATCGCTTGAGGTCAGGAGTTCGAGACCAGCCTGAGCAAGAGTGAGACCCCGGCTCTACTGAAAATAGAAAAATTGGCCAGGTGTCGTGGTGCACACCTGTAGTCCCAGCTACTCAGGAGGCTGAGGCAGGAGGATCACTTGAGCCCAGGAGTTTTGAGGTTGCTGTGAGCTATGACGCCACTGAACTCTAGCTAGGGTGACACAGCAAGACTGTCTCAAAAAATTTTTTTTAATTAAAAAAAAAAAAAAGAAACATGACAGTATCCATTATAATTCACAACCAGATGTGTGATCACGTGTCATGACACACACTACAGGCAACAGATGGATGTGAGAGAGGAGAACAACTTGCTTTATATTATGCCCAGCATGGATGATATTCTAAAATTATTCTCTTACAATAATGAAAATGGCTAAATTATGTTATATCCACTAGATAAAATATTGCAAGTTCATTAAAATAGCAATGAAAAGAATATGTGCTTATGTGTTGAGTGAAAATAGCATACATTTTTACGTACACTATAATTGCAATTATGCAAAAATACACATCTATAAGGATAAGACAAAAATAATTAGCAAAAATGAGAATTATCATATGAAATACAGGGATCATGTGATTTTTTTTTTTAGTTTCCAAAATTTCTATAACACGATTACATAATCTTTATAAATAAAAGAGAAAACATAAAACACATTTCGATTACGATTCACTATTGTATTTACTGAGCGCTTAACACACAGTACACCCTGGAAAATATTTTTCCCATAAATGAGTATCTTTTAGTCGTGTAACTTTGTTTCACAGTTTAAAATGCCATCAAGGTACCCTTAATCCTCCTAGCTCCCTGTAAGACAGGCAAAGGAGAACCACTATCTTTGTCTTAGAGGTGGAGAGAATGAGGCACACACAAGTTGTGACTTGCCTCGGGCCACACGAAGCTAGTGACAGAGCCAGACCTAGAACCCCGGTCTTAACTCCACGTGTGGTCAGCCCAGCTGTCCTGACACTCAGGGACAACACACAACCAGAAAACCCTGCAGTCTCATTTGCAATGTCAAGGTGAGAAGGATGTTCATTTTTTAAGGAGGGAGGAAAAGGGCCTCGGTCCTCACTGGGTCTGCCCCACAGGAAGGTTCTGTTAGCAGAAAAGAGCGGCAGGGCAGAGACTCCAGTCGTGGCACAGCCTGACCGACAGAGTGAAAACCCCACACGTTCTCACGTAATAACCTCAGGCGCGTCGGACACGCTCACTGGGTCTGATCATCTGCAAAGTTCCCGTGCATGAAGCCGTCAACAGAAACCTCCTCTCACCCCAATCAGATGTATCCTCGAAGGTACTTCCCCTTCGGTCACTCGCACGGCCTCGTCGAACACGTTGGCATTGGTCCGGGACAGCAGGGCCACCTGCCCCTTTGCGTCCCCTCGGATGCCACCTTTGGGGAGAGAGCACAAACTGTACGGCAAATCAAAATAAAGAGGAAAACTAGTTTTTGTGACAAATGAGAGCGGAGTAACTGAAAGCCTTACTCTGATGGTTTCCTCCAACCAGAGTCTTTTTCCTAACTCTCTTGCAAACGTCCAAGATAGTGGCTCCCACGTAAGCTATCTCCACGCCGAATCTGAAACTCTGTCGGAAAACAACAAAACAAAGGCAGTCAGCAACCGCCCTGACGTCCGCTGCACACTGTCACTGCCGAGGCCTGGCCTTGCCAAACCCGGCACATTACTCCGACTCACCCGGCACGGAAAGGGATTTGATACGTTTACTCTCAAGATCCTTCACCGCCTGGACAGGCTTCATTTTCCATTATCCCCCAATGCCAATAGTCAACTTTTCTTTTAAGCAAATCTATCCTTTTTCCCAAATCAAATCTAGTGAAGTTGAAATTATACAAAGGGTTAAGAGAGGGCAGGGAGGGTTTCTCCCCTTACCTTTGAGACCCCTTCCATTAACTTTACAATCACCGTCCGCACCCACCAGCCACGAGCAGAATCAGTGCGACCTGGCCCTCCCTACACGGCCCCTGCCCTGCTCATGCTGGCATCTCTGCCTAGAACTCCTTTTCCTCTATCAAAATCATTTCCTACCCTCCAAAACTCAGCCCCAGACCCTACACTCCCTTGACCATCCAGCTGGAAAGATACTGTTCTTCCCCAGCTGGTGGTATTACTGCCTGTTTCTATGCATTCACAACTTCAGGCAATAAAGTTTTATGTGCTTTGGCAAAGAGCGATAATACAGCCAGAGGGAAATTAGACTTTTAACAAACAGTACTCTGTTGCTATAAAACTCTTCTGAATGAACCGTAACCCAAATTATAAATAACTGTGAGTCCATGCTGAGACAGATGAATGACTGACTAAATCAATGGGAGAGAAGAGACAAATCTCCGCCACAGAAGAATTCCAAATAAGTTATGAAGATTCTCCAACACGTGCTCCGTGAGTGTGGACTGAGGATAGGGACTCCCTACAGAGCACACAGTGTGCAAAGCAGGGGCCTGGCGAAGCCTGCTCCGGCCAGGTGATCAAGTTCAACACTGACAGTCATGAACTGCACTGACGGTATACACCCTCGGCATCATGTGACGAAAATGGCACCTCCCCTCTGTGGTCTTCCTCTTGGAGCCCTAGTCCAACCATGAGAAAAAACATAAGACAAATCCCAGTACAGGGGCATCCTACAAACCAAAGTACTTGACTCAAAACCGTCAAGGTCATCAAAAACAAGCAGAGTCTAAGAAACTGTCACAGCCAAGAAGAACCTAAGGAGACATGATTAAATGTAACCTGGTATATGGATGCAATCCTGGAGTAGCACAAGACATTATTGAAAAACTAGGCCGGGCGTGGTGGCTCACGCCTATAATCCCAGCACTTTGGGAGGCTGAGGCGGGAGGATTGCTTGAGGCCAGGAGTTTGAGACCACCCTGAGCAACATAGCAAGACCCTGTCTCTACAAAAAAATAATAAAACATTAGCTGGGAATGGTGGCGCATGCCTGTAGTCCCAGCTACTTGGGAGGCTGAGGCAGGAGGATCACTTGAGCCCAGGAATTCGAGGCTGCAGTGAGCTATGATCATGCACCACTGCACTCCAGCCTGGGCGACAGAGCAAGATCCTATCTCTAAAAAAAAAAAATCAAAACTTAGGAAATATGAATTTAGTTTATAATAATGTATCATTACTGGTTCATTATTTGTGGCAAGTGTTCCACTCCACATTAATATAAAATGCTAGTAACAAGGGAAACTGAGTGCAAGGTATATTGGAACTCTCTTCGCAATTTTTCTATAAATCTTACTGTTCTGAAAAAAATATTGTCTATTAAAAGAACAAACTACTCTGAGCTGGGGCCATTGTAAACCACCACAGCAGATGGAACAATGGAAGAGTCACAGAGGAGTCTACAGAACTTTCAGCAAAACACAGTACAGTTTTTACTGTAATACAAGTGACATATCTCATATCCTCTAACTAGAAATGAGTTTTTACGAGCAGCGGTTCTCAAACTTCTAGCCTTAGGACACTTCACACATAAAAATTATTGAGTCCTCCAAAGAGCTTTTATTCATGTGAGCTCTACCTATCTATCTACATTTATCATATTAGAAACTTTAATTCATTTAAAAAGAAAAATAAGCCTCTTACATGATAGCATAAAGCATGCATTTTTTGAAACAAACATAACTACAGTTCCCAGAACAAAAAGAATTTAACAAGAGTGGTGGCACCGTTTTTCCTCTTTGCACATCTCTCTGACGCCTGGCTCCGCGGACAACCGCTGGCCTCCTGCACTGACATCTGCACTGTCTTGGCTGAGGCGTACGAGGAAAACTCAGCCTCACGCACACGTGCTGCTGGAGAGGGAGGAGTGTCTAATGACCTCTTCCCAGATGTCATGCTCACAGTGGCGGATCTGAGTTTGCCAAAACTTTAATTTGACTCGAAAGCAAAAATGCTACCTTTGACAACAAACACAGTCAGTTATTTTCCCAGCAGTCACAGCTTGTTGCATTTGTCTTTGACAAAATGCCAAACACCCCAGTCGGAACGAGGGGCGCTGGTCTGCCAGTTGTCCTTTCGAGCACAAGTGGTGCAAGACGGCAGCAGCCAGCTCGGCTCGCAGCTCTTCCTCCGACAACTGTCGTGCAGCGACTGCCACGGGAACAGCCTGGCTGCGCAGACCCCTGAGAACCACACTTTGGGATCCCCTGCTTGGGAGCGAGGATTTGCTGCAGGCCGTGAGCCGAGCGGGATGCCTGGCGCGGTGCGTAGCGCGTAAAAACGGGGGGAAAACATAATGCTTGTTCTCAGACGCGGCGAGCGCGCTTACCTGCGTGAGATAGAAGACGTGGGTGTGGGGGACCGTGAACAGGGCGTTGACCGCACCACGGAAGGTATAGATCTGCTGGTGCGGGTCCCCTACAAAGATTTTCCCACACGGCTGGGACAGAACTATGTTCATGATGGCTGCAAGCAACAAGAGGGACAGTGAGAAATCCCGAGGCCTCCAGCCCACCCGGCAAACAGAAAAGGGAGAAAATGCTTTCACAAAATAAGCCAGGGAACGTGGACAACAGAGCTGCCTTTTTCTGCAGGACATGCACATGCAGTCAAAAGAAGCAATTTTATAACGGACAAAAGGAACGTTTTTGGTCCTAGAAATACAGATTATTTCTAGTTATTCAGTATGAGAAATTACATAGGCAAATATGAGGCAAATTGTCTAATATTGTAACATAACACCCTGAAATGACCGCCAAAGTCACACTCATAATACTGTCTGTTCTCCACGAGCCACTCGAGAAACAGGACAGATGTTTTCACTCTAAATTGACTCTTTTCCCAGGGAGCATGAGCCCAGGTCCCCGTCATCCTGTGACCCCCGCTAAGTCCACGTTTTAAGAACCACCGAGTGAAACACGTGGAGGAAGATAAAATGTGCTGTGGGTGGAGGAGGGACGACTGCTGAAATCTTAAGTCACATAAGGAGGCTCATTTGCTCCTCTTCTTCATCACAAATGAGAATCATCAACTCATGGCACACACGAGTCCCCTCACGTAATCACGAGGCTGTTTCTAGCATCTGAGACTACAGGTGTCCAGAACAGTTTATCACCTGGGGTGCAGTCCTGGGCCTCATCCACAAAGATGGCGTCGTAGGAGGCCAGCAGAGGTTTGCTCAGCTGCCACAGCTTCAAGTAGCCTGAAAGAAGGGAGCGGCGAGAGTCACAACGCGCAGGAAGGCAGTTCCAAGTAACAGACGCAATGTCCAGAGCTTGCCTACCGTCGTGAGTCATCTGGTACGCCTCTTCCGTGCACTCCCCCAGCTTCCGCATGTTGTCCCAGAGGCGGCTGGCTTCGAGGACACCGTTCTAGAAAGCAAGGGACAGGTAACCCACGGTTTGAATCCCTGGAAAAGGCAGCACCCTGCAGTCACGCTTCCACCCCTAGACAGCAGTGGGGGCAAAGGTGTCACCACAGAAGGGTGAGCGGTGCCTGCCCGGCCTCTGGAGGCTTGGTGACGCCTTTGCCCGGTGACACCTTTGCCCGCCACGGAGGGGATCAAGGGCTGCGATGAGGAAGCGGTTGGGGCCACGCCAAGCCCCAACTCTGGATGAACCAGAAAAGGCTGGACTGTTTTTCTAGATTCAAGACTGATCCTTAACTCATAAAAAGAATGGCAAAGGATTGAAAAAGACTTGATAAAAATAAGAAATAGCTTTTCCACTAGTAAAATCTGTTCTCCAGAACCCATAACCAAATGAATGAGAAAAGAGATTCCTAGTCTCGAGATAAGATCAGATTCTAGGTCCAGAAGCCCCAGCGTCAAGCTCTCGAAAGCCCTGGGCGGCCGTGTCCTGTCCTGTCTCCTGAGAAACGGGAGAACTATTGTGAGGATCAAGCGAGAGGCCCACGGGTGTTCCTCACGGGAGAAAACACCAGACGACTGGCAGCTACCACTGCGGGCCACAGCCTCACCCTGCCACCTTCCACTTCCCGTGGGGTGCTCTGCAGAAATGACAGAAGTAACATGTGCCATGCCCGCCCCATGCCTGGGAAACCCTCCCGTCCCCAGGTCCCTGACGCGTAAGACGCTGGGATGCTCACCAGTTTCTCACTCTGCTCCACCATGACTCTCTGTCCTTGGCTGTTCTTGCACCAGATGGGCACGTGGTCGATGGTCAGCTCCTCGTCAGCGGAAGCGAAGAAGTTCTCTAAAGTCTTGCACACGAGCTTGGCCCGTATGAATCCGCCCTTCCCTTCGGCAAGGACGGAATTGACCATGAAGGGTGTCAACTTGAAGAGATTCAACTTCTTCTTCGACTGGTACCTGTAACGCACATCCCACAGGAACAGAGTTCACCCTACCTGGTCCGGTGGTATTTACTAGCTGCCTCGTTCCAGCGACATCACAAGGTCACTCCAGGTGTCACAGCAGCTGAGACAGAATTTTTAAACACCAGAGAGGTTCTGCAGGGTCCATGCCTGATCTGAAATGGCTTACGCTGGGCTTGCAGGAACTCACACGCAACAACCCAGAAGAGAAATCAGCTCGTGGCAGATACCCCTGTTCCACGGGGTGGTCCGGGCTCCAAGAGGCCCCCGAGGGGACACTCGAAGTTTCTTGAAGTTTCTACACCCAGGAAACCTGGGGCAAGGGCTCCTCCACTGAGTCTCCCACCCACCCCAGCCCCCTTCCGAGGACAGCCAAAAACTGATCGGGACTTGTGATAGCCCAACTGTAAACAAGGCGTTTTGACCTCTGTGCCTCAATTCCAAAAAAAGGAGAACGCCCCTCTCGGCAAGAGACTGTCACACGTACGCAATGTATTTTACAGGCTGAAAGCACAAATCACTAAATCTGTAAGTGGAGATGACAGCATTACGTTTCCTCAGGCTGCTGTGGTGTGAGCTCACACGTGACCACAGTGACTGTCACGGGAAGAACAGCAGGACAAGGGCAACACTCACTTGCGCCCGACGTGCCCGTAGGCCATGGAGTGGAAGGTCTTGCAGGTGACGTTGCTGGGGAAGACGCGCTCGGCCTGCTTGGCGATGCTCTTGTTGAACGTCACGTACAGGAACCTGCTCTGAGACCACTTCTCCGCGTACTTGACCAGGGTCGAGGTCTTCCCGGTGCCTGGGGAAACCGAGAGGAAAGAGGTGACCCTCTGACTGGGCAAAATGTGCCAAAGGACCCGCTAATCAGGTCCAGGCTTGTCCCAAAAGGGCAGCAGATTTGCAGACAGGATCTCGGCCCTGGCAGCTTCCAGCCGAGTGACAAAGAGCCCCTGACTTCACCGAGCTTCAGTCTGCTCCTCAGCGATACGTGGGTGACACTTACTGTAGGGTTTGTAGGACACCAGTGACCATGGGGGGAGAGGAGTGAGAAGAAGGAACGTCTCTGGAGAGACCTGGATCCAGCTTTGAATTCTTCACCACTACGTGCTTATTGAACCTGGCATGAGTCTCTCTGAGCTTCAATTTCTTTATCTACAAAATAAGTGTAACTAACCGAGCTCACAGAATGTTGTGAGGACCAGCGCCAAGCCAGGCACACTGCGGGCATTTGATAAATGCTGTCAGCAGGATACTTAGCCAGGAAAGCAGCAGGACGGGATTCCAGGTTTTAAAAAAATAATGTGAGCAAAGGCTGTAACAAGAGAATGACCAAGTTCCTCAGGAGACTTTAAGTGGCTCAGCGTGGCTGACTAGTCAGGGTAACAGCAGGAGATACATTTAGGAACATAGGTTAGGACAAACGGAGGGCAGGCCCTCGAGACGTCACCCCACACAGTGAGGGAGTGACTAAAACCCTCTGAGCTGCAGATCACCACGGCCTCCCTCCCCAGGGCAATCAGTGACTGAGCACGCACGACGGTGACGATGATCATGGGCTGGACCGATCGCAGGGGCATCGACCCCACAGCTAACCCCTGTGAACCACCTGCCCCAACAGGAATTCCAGGGCAGATGTTCGCTAGGGGTGAGAGAGAGCAAGTGTCCTGAGCCCACCGCGTCTGAGCTTCTCTGACTGGGGCCGTCCAATAACTGACTGAGCTGAGTGCTCTGGCCGGTGGCGGGAAGGGGACGTGGTGAGAAAAGGCAGAAAACAACCACATCCTGAGCCTGACGCGCTCCCTTACCTGCAAATGCCATAATCTTGACCACCTGGAGAGGTTCCATCTTATGGTTCAGAATCAGCTGTTGTTCGTGTGTAAGCTGGATGGTTTTCTTGCTATAATCATTACGGAAGGGAAATTAGAAAAATAGAAAAGGATCGACAAGCCCAGGGGACAGACTGCCCCCAAACCAAACAAACTGGGTAAATAAAAGGTGACCCACAAAACACCACCCCTTAGGGGGATAAAAATGCTCTAAAACTAGATTGCAATGCTGGTTACACAATTCAGTGAATTTACTAACAAAAAACTGAATTTTACTCTCAAAATGAGCGAATTTCACATAATGCACCACAGGCCTCCATACAGTTGTTCGAGTGAAACAAAACACCTCCCTCGCTAAGGACGGAAAGAGTCAAGAACGGAGGAGAAGACACACACCCAATCGATACGTATCCTCACCCTGGCCAGATGGATGGCTCCTCCTGAACTTTGGTGGCCTGAGTGCAGGAATTCTCCTGAAGATATAGGCAATAGAAAATGTTGTAGTGAATCCTAATAGGAAAGAAATTAGATTTAGAGAGTTTCAAATTCAAGTCACAATCTGTATCTCATTTTTCCTCAAATGCGTTTAAACTCCTTACCAGTCCTAAAAAGAAAACACTACCATCATTTTATTTAAAAAAGGAGAAAAAAAGAATTGAAATGTATCTACGGCTGACCAAGCACTCTGGGGACACAGCCTAGGAACGGTGCCCTGTTTCTGCACAAAACGCCACAAGGAGAACGAGACCGGAACAGGAGCATGGCTGTGCCCTTAACAGACAAATAATCAAAAACACAGTAAGAAAGAACCAGTGGGCAACAATGCAAACTCTGCTCCTTGCAATGCGATTCTTATTTGGATAATATTTACGACACTTGCTGATAAACGTAACTTGAGCACCTTCCTCAGCCTCAGCGGCTCTGCACAGCTCTGTTTTGCTGCCACGAGGGGACACAGCGAGAACGTGGCCACCTGCAAGCCAGGAAGCTGGTTCCTAACCAGGAGCAGAATCTGCCAGCACCTTGATCTTGCACTTCCAGCCTCCGGAATTGTGAGAAAGTAAACGTCTGTTGGTTAGGCCCACCGGGCTGTGGGACCGCGTTACAGCAGCCCCCGCAGACCAAGGCACATGCCTCCTGCTCCTTATCTACGTCCAGGAAGCATGCAGATAATCTGCAGGTTCAGATCTGTACGTAAGGACATTATTCATCATTTCTGCACTTGCCTTGTGCAAATCATACCACACAGCTCCTTGCCTCGATGCCACGGACAAGGACAGCGTAAGCCACAGCTGACACACCGGAACACAACTCAGAAATAGAGCAAGCGCTCGGACACTTCTAAAGAATCATTCTCTCCTCGTACCTCACCAAGAATGACGGCACCACTCCTCCAGGGCCACGAGCCACATTGCCGGGGGGGCTCACTAATTCCAGGGGCCACTGTCTCTCCCTGCAGATGGAGAGCCCTCTCTGGCTTCTCCTGCTTCTCTAGGACTGGCCGCGTGACCGAGCTGCCTGCCCCTCACTCCGGATCAGGGCTTGGGTCCCTCCCCCGTACCCAGCATGCTTTGGATTTTATCCCAACCTCCAACCACAGCCCTGTCCTCTCAGGATCCTGTCCCAGCCTCCCACTCTTGCCACACTGGACTTTTTCTCTTCCCCACACATCCCCAATTCATTCCATCCTTGGGCCCTCGAATTCTCTATTCCTTCTCCCGAGACGCTCTTCCCCAGCCTCAAAGCAGCGGCTCTCAACACCCAGATCAGATGTGACTCCTCAGAGACGCTTTTCCCACCCAGCGAAGGCAGCTGCCCCCGCTCCTGTCCTGTCCTATTTCCCTGCAGTGCTTCACACTCACCAAGACATTCTTGCTTCACACGTTTACTCACGTGTTCCCCGCCTGCCCTCACCAGAGCAGGAGCTGTTAACTTTTTCACAGTGGCCTTGCTCGTGCCTGGATGCCTGGCAGACACGCAGCAGGTGCCCGGTGTTTGCCAGAGGCACGCCCCTCCGCTCACTCGGCGCGCGGCCCAGGAACACCCTCGAGGCACTGGCTCCAGAACCTGCACGCTACGGCCTCTCTCGCAGGACTTTCCCACAACCCGTACAGCCCACCCCACAAGTGAGACGTGGAGGAAGCAGATCCTAACGCTCTCCCGGGACACCGTGGCCGGGTGTGAATAAAGAAGGCTTCCCTCAGCGAGGGGCTTCACCTAAGGCTTCGATACCTGTGAACGTAAAAACTGCCCCGGGGACACCGTACAAGCACACGGTGGCCCTGTGTCATCACGAAGCGCTGTTCCCTGCACTCCACATCAACCTCCCACCCTTCACCCTGCAGGGGAGCCTGGGGTCGAGCAGGCAAGTGTCACGGCTCCCCCGAGGCTGGGCCTGTGCCACGCCTGGGACTCTCTCACGTCATGGCAGGGTTCCCTGTCCCCCACCCCGGGTTACCTGTTGCTGATGTTGATCCCCTTCTCCCGCATGGCGTAGAGAAGCACAGCTATGCAGTACAGCGTCTCGGTGATGTCGGGCATGGTCACCGTGGAGCCAGGGCTCCGGAGGCAGAAGAGCAGCTGCTGGATGTCATTCACGCTGCCGGAGAGGAGAACCACGGCCGCCACCAGGGCCCAGACGTTGATGCCCTGCAAGCCACGTGCGCCAAGAGGGAAGAGAGACCCAAACACGGGCCGCAGTTAACAGGCGTCGCAGCAGAAAGCAGCCAGGAAAGCCGGGCTTGGGGTCTAGGTGCCATCTACAGATTGAACTGAGGCCGAACTTCCCGAGTGACATGTGGGACACGGCGGAACCTCTCCTGGACTCCTTCTTCCCATCACTTTTGGACGTGGGATCTTAGTTTTCTTTAACTAAATAACATTTATGAAGGACCTAACATAGGACCTTGCACAGAGACGTGTTCCCTCTCACCTCCCCGCCCTCCCCTCCCAGTCGGCGTGAGCTCTCAGCCCACGCGTGCTCCACGGGGTCAGAACAAGACACCGCAGAGCCCACCTGGAGGATGAAGACAGAGGGACAGACAAGACAGGTCTTCAGGGGAGATCAAGACCAACAACTCCCTAGCATTATGATATTCATTTGCCATTACTATTTATAATGATTAACTATTAAGTTAAATATTAAATACATTCTTGAAAGTTTATTTTGTGAAGACAGCATACCCAGCTTAGTAATGTCTAACTAAATGTTCACTGACAAACAGTCGAGAGTGGACAGAGATCTTTATCATTCTCACGTTGCCACGCGTGTCCCTGTTAAAGAACACATCCCATGGCAGGACAGTCCCACGGCCCGCTCACTACAATCACCCTGTGGAAGAAAACTCACTCCACCACCACAGCAAGCATCTCATGCGAGAGGGAGCAATGCAGACCCCTGGATTTCCCACCCTCTGTGGCCTGCGGGGTACAGGCGGGGGCTGCGTGCAGCTTCCGGGATAAAATGCAGAACCTCGGAACTGGACAAGGAGCAACAGGACTGAGACTCAGGATGCTGAGGGCTCCCCTTCCAGCTTCTCATCACCTCACTGTGTGTCTGCGGCAAGACCCTCAATTTCTCTGTCCCTTTCAAATAACCACCGTCGTCAACGATGGAATGGCTGTCTTACAAAGAAATCCTATTATTCCAAGTGTTCAGAGGCTAAATGATCACCTTTCAGAGACGATTCTTCAACAGGATGGGAAATCAGATTAAATTTTTTAAAAAGTTCCTTCTAAATCTAATAATCCATAATTATGTGGCCTTTTATTTCTTTTATTTCTCCAGTGACAAGACTAATGCTTCGAAGTGTTCAGAGATAAAGGTTTTGAACACAAAGCAGCCCCCAGCTGAACCTAATCACCAACACACTCTCTTCCTGTGAAAAAACACGCCGCCTCCTCCCGCAGCCTCTCGACGTACCCCGGCGGCAGGGAAGAGGTCGGGTAGGTGCTGCCGCACGCAGGCCTCCGCCTCGGGAAGCAGGGGGTGGTCCCTCAGGCTCCACAGCACCCTCTCCGGGTCCACGCTCGGGGAGCACTTGGTGGTGGCTGTGTATCTGTAAAACATTCGCGGAGAGTCCGTGAGAAGGATGAGCACAAGCACCATGCACAGGGAGGGACTGCGAGATCCGCCTCCCCTGCGGGAGAAGAGCAGAGAAGAGCAGCTCACCGTATGAGGTTCAGCACACACAGGTCCGACTCCTTTTCTATGCCGCAGCTCAACAGGATGCCGTCCACTTTGCTCACGGCTTGCTCTTCGTTCATCAGGTATCGGTGATACAGCTTCTTCCAAGGAATGAACTGTACAGTTTAAGAAACCCAAAGTAACACGCAGGCAATGGCTATTAGAAAGCAGACTGAGCCACAAACACACAGATAACCTTTTGACAACTGAAAAGCAATTATACAGCTCACGATTCAAAAGCTGTGCAAATCAGGTAGAAATATAATGCAAATTTTGGTTGGAAACCAGGAGAACTGGGTCTTGGTCCTGGTTCTAACACTAACTTGCTATAGAATTTGGGAAAAGCTAGTCAGTTTCCCAGTCTGAAATAGCGGCACACTGGTAGCTCAGAGATTCAGTGAGAATAAAATAACATGAGAGCTGTGGCTACACTAACATCAGACAAAACAGACTTTAAGGCAAACACTGCTACAGAGACAAAGGACAATACATAATGATAAAAGGGTCAGTTCACCAAGGCAATACAACAATTATAAAAACATATGCACCAAATTTCAGAGCTCCTAAATATATGAAGCAAATATTGACAGAATTGAAGGGAGAAACAGGTAGCAACACAATAACAGCAGGAGACTTCAACACCCCAGTTTCCATAACAGATGGAACAACCAGACAGAGGATGAACAAGGAAACAGGACTTGAGGAATGCCATAGACTAACTGGATCTAACATACACATGGGGTATTCCACCCAACAACTGCAGAATATACATTCTTTCAGTGCACATGAAACTGTTGCCAGGATAGATCATGTTAGGCCACAAAACAAGTCTTACAAATTTAAAAAGACTGAGGTTATACAAAATGTCTTTTTCAATCACTATGGAATGAAACTAAAAATCAATAGAAGGAAAACTGGGAAATCCACAAAGACACTGGAATTTAACAAACACTTAACACTTAAAACAGCCAATGGGTCGAAGAAAAACATCACAAGGAAAATTAGAAAACGCCTTGAGACGAATGAAAATGAAAACACCACATACGGACAACTCATGGGATGGAGGAATGCAGTGCACATAAATGCTCACATTGAAAAAGAAGATCTGAAATCAACAACCTAACTTTACACCTCAAGAAACTAGAAAAAAGAAACAAAGCCCAAAGTTAGCAGAAGAAAGGAAATAATCAAGATTAGAGCAGAAATAAATCAAATATAGAATTAAAAACAGGAAAAAAGATACACAAAACCAAGAGCTGGTTTTCGAAAACCTAAAATCAACAAACCCTTAGCTAGACTAAGAGAAAGTAATCACAAAATAAGATCTAGTCCTCATGCTGACACAAGTCCCCTCATGATTTTGAGTCCTATATTTCCAGTATTGTCTCTCATTAAATCTATTATATGTGCCTTTATAGAATATTTAAGAAGCTGAATTATTACAAAATGTCTAAATAAGAAATAGTGATAAAATGATGGACAAATATTTCTTTCAGTTGAAATATTTCTACCAGCGATACATACATACTTTGTCATTTTGTTTTAGGTATAACATGAGAGAAGACTCGAAGTAACTATAATCAGAAATAAAAGAAGGGACATCGCAACTGATGGCACAGAAATGAAGGACTGTGAGACCATGAACAAACTGAACAATGTAGATGAAATGGAAAAATTCCTAGAAACACAACCTACTAAGACTGAATCGTGAAGAAGGAAAATCTGAACAGACCAGTAACGAGTACAGAGACTGAATCAGTAACCAGAACCTCCCAACAAGGAAAAGCTGAGGGCCAGGTGGCGTCACGGGAGAATTCTACTGAGCATTTAAAGAATTAACACCGACACTCCTCTTCCAACGCTGAGGGGGAAGGAACACTTCCCAACTCATTCTACGCGGTGAGCATTAACCTGACACCAAAGCCAAAGACGCGACAAGAAAAGACTACGAGAGCTACAGACTACTGAAAATACACACATCGCGTCGTGAGGACAGAAACGGCACTGTCCCAGCATCTCAGGACATCAGCACAAGCAGGGACATGGTCCCAAAGAGCTGCTCAAGCAGATCGAAGAGAATTCTCACTTATTCCCTCCTATGACCATTCAGTTCACCCCACAGTGACCTCAATTCAGTGGCACAAACACTGTGTCACATGCCAGCTTCACATCCAAAGGCAGAAGGACATTTCTTAGGAACTAGGAGGAGTTGGGACCCCAAGCATAGAATGGAGCCAGAGTGACAGGACGTTTCCTCCAGATTCCTTTGTGCTGAGAAGAAAAATGTATGAAGTCTTGAGATTTCCATCTTGCACTCTACCCCTCAATTTCTGAACTTCAATACGGTGGAAGGGAGCTTTCTCTGACTTATTCCCAGTGGCTCGTCTGAGGGACACTGAGGCTAAGCAAAACGTGCTCGCAGCCCTCAGGTTCACCTGGGACAGGAGGAAGCATAGTTACACAACACAGGAGAGGGCAGGGGGTCGGCACAGTGACAAAAGGTACTTCCACGCAACATTCATTTATGAATCACCTGCTATGTGTAAAAAGTCACACGGCACCATGGAGAACGCAGAAACAAATAGGGCAACCGGCCTTCAACAAATAGAATAAACAGGCCGGGCGCGGTGGCTCACGCCTGTAATCCTAGCACTCTGGGAGGCCGAGGCGGGTGGATCGTTTGAGCTCAGGAGTTCGAGACCAGCCTGAGCAAGAGCGAGACCCCGTCTCTACTAAAAATAGAAAGAAATTATATGGACAGCTAAAAAAATATATATAGAAAAATTAGCCGGGCATGGTGGCGCATGCCTGT
>CM052453.1:2170212-2192606 GCA_028533085.1 Varecia variegata | reverse complement strand
TGGGGGATTAGAGCAATCGCAGCGGGCACACAGGACACAGGGAGGACGTGCTGAGGCTGGACAACGGGGTGGCGCAGACACGAGGCCGGGGCCGTCTCCAAGCAGCTGGGATGTTACTCTGAAGGCAGGCGGAATCCACCGTCTCCAAACAGACCCTCGGGTGAGAAGTGAGCATGAATTTACGAGCTTTCAGGGACGGCGTCCCCGAGCGCTGCACTCACCAGCGGGTCGCGGATGATCTCCCTCCACAGGTGGCACACCAGGCTCAGGTTCCAGTAGAGGTCCTCCACCGGCAGGAAGGCGAAGACGTGCCTCAGGACCTCGCTGGGCAGGCTGCAGATGTGGCTCGGCGCTTCTTGGCCGGGCAAGGTCCCGAGAAGCCCATAGTACTCGTCAGGCTCGGGATCGGGACCAACGTCCCCTGCGTCCCCTGCGTCCTGGTCGGTTTCTCCAGACTCTGCAGAGAGCCGTGGCGCGCAGTCCTCCACCTCCTGCCCGGCTTCCCTAGGGCTCGCGCACGGCAGGGACGGATGATGCCGCGCGGTTTTCTTAGAAACTCCATCCCACTGGCTGGCCCCTGTGGCCTGATCACTGTCGTCCTCAAAGGACCGAGACCGCTTCCTGGTGGGCAGGGGAGACCCCGACGCGCCCAGCCTCGCTTCTCCATCGCATCCCTGGGCCGGGGCACAATTGCTCTCTGCAGGAAAGATCATGTCGCCCTCCGAGTCCTGACAGCTGTCCTGGCCAACAGAATTGCTTCTGGCCATGTCATTGGTGCCCGGCTGCCGGCCAGCTAGGAAGAACTCAGGGTTGTGTCTTTGACATCCTCGACCTGTCGAGAAAACCCAAAAAGAAGGGAAAGAGAAGTGAGCAAGGACTGCCCACCCGCCGTGGACCCAAATAAGACAAATTAATTTACACTTATCTACGTTAACAGAGGAAAGACACATGAATACATTTAGGGGCCAGCTAATTATATCAATACCTAATCCAAAAATATTTGTATTTGGCTCTAGGGTATAATCAGACACACACTTGCAAAGTGACAGAGGCCAGTCTCTGGGTGGCGTCATGGCCCACAACACACCTGCAATGTACACGAGAGCAACACGCTGCTCACGCAACAGAGGGAAAGGGAACAGCTGCTCACACTCACACCTCCACTCACAAACCAGCTCTCCCGACTCTCCCTCAACAGGACGTCTAAGTGTGCGTAAGTGGAAAGAAACATGCTTGACGTTATTAGCACTCAGAAAATCCCACTCCTCATCAGACAAAGTTACACCCTTTTATTTCCTCTGGTGAAGCTGACACATTAATATGTTTTAAAATAAAAAGGAAGGATTCAGAATTCTTTTCATATTACTAGAGTGGCACCTAATCTCTGCTCACATTTATTCAACCAGCATTTACAAAGTCCCTATGATTATGAGACAAATATAAAGTGAAAAATGGCCCGTTTCCTGACCTCACAGACTTCTCAGGCACGTAGGGAAACCCAAATGGTGACTTCACACATCACCACAGCATTTTCAAACTCCTAAAATTATTTTAAAATGCCAACGAGGCAGTTAGACATCTTACCAATATATAACAATATACATGGTTCCTTTCTAAATGGCTGTAGCCAAAATTCTCACTTTGGAAAATAAGAGAATGGACTGACACTAGGTGTAGTCTTTAATAGAATTTATGAAACTTGAAACTCCTACTTTTTCTATATTAGGAAAAAAAATTACAACTGCTTCTGGGGCAACTTGACAGAAACCTAGAGTTTGACGTCAGTATGGCCAGGGTTAGTTAAATCCTGGTATTTTCTAATTGTCACATCCAGCCACCCCCACAGTCATTCAGAGCCGGCCACCTGCTCAGAGCCGGCGCACACAACACAGGCAAGGAAGTGACACACGGCACAAGCTACGCATCCGCGTACAACTAAGTTTCAGACGGCCTCATACAACGGGCTGTGGCAGTTCCCCAAAGTGAGAAACACACATATTACTAAGACTAGTGAATAGTTGAGTTGGACTCTGAAATTAGATATATCAGAAGGAAATAAGGCAATCCAGATGATACACCAGGCATTAACTAAACTAGGAATCCGTGTGGCACGTAGAGGGAGAACAAGAAACTCCAACTGCTAGGAGCGGGACTCTCCCGTGTTGACGAGACCTAGGTGGTGACAGTGAGTGTGAGCTTGAGTCCACCACTGCATCTCGGGTTCCTAGAATGGGTGTGACATGATGGAAAACGACCATATCCAAGACGAGTGACTTGATGACACACGTCCCAGCTGATTTGGAAGAGAGAAAACCTGCAGTCCCGGAGAAGGGTCCCTGCAGCGGTCTGGGTACTAGCTGACAAACAGCTCAGGAAAAGTCATCACACGTGGACCTAGTGACGAACTGGACCAAGACAACCAATGAAGAGTCCAGTAATCACAATGTTTCTAGGCTGGAACGACGGTGATACTGACCTATGTCTTCTATCCCTTTGTAATTCCACAAGCTAACGAGACTCCGTCTACCACATTTTCCCAGGGCTTTTACCAGCCACTGTGACTGGATAGAATTTTCATGGAAAACTCACAAATAATGACAAACGTGTCAAACTATTGCAACAGGACTACAAAATCACAGCAGCAGCACTTACAAATGCTTTTACACTGGGAGACAGTCAAAGGCCACATACACTACAGATTTTGAAATGCAAGATGCTGTTTTGGAAGACATACCCCTACTCCCTCTTTTCGTTCTGGGTTTAGGATAGAGTCCATGGTTCGGGTCTCTGCTTGTCCATCTTTGACCAAAGGGCTGGGTCGCACACAAATGACTCAGAGCCAAATCCTGGCAGTCGAGGGCTGTAAGATGCTTCCGCTTAAACGGTCTCACTGTTTTGTACCAACGGGCAGAAGAAACAGGACACTCATTAGTGATCACCAGTTCTACAAGCTAGCCAGCAAATTACTCTCAACTTTCTGTATAGTAAGCAATGATTTTGTGGATCACCCCAGCCAGCCCTTTCCCTCCCCCTACAAGCCCACCAACTTCTAGTCATTTCACAGTTTCTTGGCATTTCTTCCTTAGAATTTAAGAAAGAATCCTAAAATGACATTTTAAGATCCTTAAATGACTTTTTTTTAACTTATACTTTCTAGAAGTCTTGATCATGAAATGCTCATTCAAAAAGAACCCGCCACTGGTGGATAAATTGTGATTTGGCATCTTTTCCTTAACTTTGTTCAGACCATTTATGTTCTTACAATAACCACAAATATTTAAGAGTTAGCTATAGTTTTTTTAAAAAGAACAATAAAAAACTTGTGTAACTTTTTCTGTCAAATGGCTAGGGGTTTTTTCTTACATTGCTGTAAAAAACACATAACATAAAAGAGTTGGCTCACAATCCCCTGCACATACCAGCTTCCCCAAGTCTCAGAAGCAAAACACAGTGATGATGGAAAAGGCTATAAATTCCTCGCGAGGAGGACCACACTGTATAGTCGCAGCCCCCGGGTGTCTCAGTATCCAGAACTGACTTAAAAGGAAAAGAGCAAACCCTCCACCTCATAGCAAGTGGAAGAGAACCAAATGACTTTTCAGGACCTTCAGCAGAGGAAATTTCATATCCTCCCTTAACAACATATTATAGCAGCAATTGTGCCTAGAATTATTTCAAGAATACTAAAATATTTAGTTTTGTCTTAACTTCTTTTCTTTTCTTTTTTCTTTTTGTGGACACAGGGTCTTACTCTGTTGCCTGGGCTACAGCACAGTGGCATCATCACAGCTCACTGCAACCTCTAACTCCTGGGCTCAAGCGATCCTCCTGCCTCAGCCTCCCGAGCAGCTGGTGGTGTGCACCACCACACCCAGCTAATTTTTCTATTGTTTGTAGAGACAAGGTCTCACTATATTGCTCAGGCTGGTCTAGAACTCCTGGCCTCAAGTGATTCTCCCACCTTGGCCTCCCAAAGTGCTGGGATTACAGGCGTGAGCCACCGTGCCTGGCCCCCTGGCTCATCTTCTGTCAGATAATTCTCTTTCAAACCAAGATTCTTCATGCTTCTGTATCTGTTGGTGCGTGTGAAATCTAGCCACCTCCTTATGGTGTCAAAGATTAAAATATACTAGATATGCTTTTTAAAAACAAATAATTATAAAAGTTACCCTTTATAGGAGATGGTCAAGAGAGAATAAAACCAGTTCCCGCCAGCACCCTGTTTTTACAGGTTCTGAAAATACTCAAGTAAACTGTGGTATCAAATGTCGGAATCGCACTTAACATTTCCTGTAAGCTTGAAAACATACAAAACCAAGAACACAAGTGAACAGAACTGGTATAGTTTACATTTTCTATCATTATTCCTCCCCAGCCTCCAGCTTCTTTAGAAATCACCCTTCCGAATTTCAGTCAATTCTTTCAAGGTTTACTAAAAGTTTTTTTTAAAAAAAAAAAACCCTGTATTTTAAGACTTTTCAAACAATAATTTTACACACAGAAATAGTTCTGAAAGCCCCTTTAAGAGGACGCTGGAGACTTTCAGCTACCTGAACTTGGAAGGTGCAGTGCGACACCTGTTACGCCCGGCAGCAGCATTTCGGAAAGCGCTCGCTCTCGGGCACGTGGCGCGGCACTGTGTGCACCTGCCAGAACTGGGCGTGGCCCTCAGCGGGCCACTTGGACACTCTATTACTTCAGGTCACCTCACTTCTGTAAGTCTTACAGGGGTTATCAGGATTAAATGAGAAAATATACCCAAAAATGGTTGTCAAACTATAAAACCCTATGCAAACACATTTATCTGCTTCTTCTATTTAGCAAGGCTCCTCTGACTGTTCACAACTTGCATAAAATATTGAAATAGCTTTCAGATTATAAAGATGTCATCTAATGGCAAGACAGGAAGTACAAAAGCAGTCCAATTGCAGCCAATTCTGTGTTATCGGAAATACCTTTAAAAAATAACAAGACCGGGCACGGTGGCTCGTGCCTGTAATCCTAGCACTCGGGAGGCTGAGGCCGGTGGATTGTTTGAGCTCAGGAGTTCGAGACCAGCCTGAGCAAGACTGAGACCCCCGTCTCTACTGAAAATAGAAAGAAATTAGCTGGACAACTAAAAATATATAGAAAAAAAAATTAGCCAGGCATGGTGGTGCATGCCTGTAGTCCCAGCTACTCGGGAGGCTGAGGCAGTAGGATCGCTTGAGCCCAGGAGTTTGAGGTTGCTGTGAGCTAGGAAGACGCCATGGCACTCTAGCCCAGGCAACAGAGTGAGACTCTGTGTCAAAAAAAAAAAAGAACAAACAAGTATCATTTCTCAACTACTTATTATGAACAGAAAATCAAATAGCCCATGCTGTAATGATTTTGCAATGTTGTACGGCAGTTTCTCTACACTAAATACCAACAGTCTTATTCAAACAGAGGCAAAATGTTGAGCCTAAGAATTACTGATTTATAGAAATGCCCCATATATTTTTAGAGACAGATATGATTTCAGAAGTCTTGCAAGGCTTTGCCCTAAAGGAAAATGTAAACGTGTTAGTTCGCATATCAAAAGCTGCAATGGTCAGTAGCAGCTGCTTTCCAAGATGACGCTGCAACCCAGGCCTATGGCTCTCACCTGTTTTGAAAGACAAAGCAGGTCTTGCCTAGAGCCATGGGATGCCGGAGCTGATCAACAAAGACAGGCCACCGGAGATGAAAGCTGATCATAAAATATGCTGCTGCCCAGCCGGGCCCAGATGGAACCATGCGGTTAAAGTAAATAGCATAAGAGACAGCTCATGCTTGACTTCCGAAATCTCTGTTCTAATACACAATAACCAGAGCCAGGATGTCTCTGTTTTTGCTAAATAGCCTTATCATAAAACTTAGAAGTTTGCCCTAAGAAGATCTTATAACTCAATGTTCATCTAGACAGAGTTAGTTGAAGGATCTGTACTAGCCTTTTAGAAGATTTTGACCCTAAACCAAACTACCTATTATTATGTAAATCCCGTTACCCTTGGCAACCAAAAACCTGTACCAGCCCTATAAGTATCTGTGTAAAACTTCAGTCTGGGTTGCATTTCTGCGGGAAGAGATGTAACCTTCCGGGCACCCTGTTTTATAAACTATATCTTTGGCTCTGTGTATTATTTTTATTTCTGTTTCCTACTATTTTTTCATCCTTTGCGACGACCCCTGTCTGAGGGACCCGAACTTTTGCGGGGAGCGTAGCTAACTCCTCACCGCAAAATATGAATGTAAAGTTTTTCTACATTAAAAAAAATTGAAATTTTTCTATATTGGGAAAAAACATAAAGTCTGATTGTTCTCTTCTAAAAAATAAGGCATGATGTCAGGCGTGGTGGGTCACACCTGTAATCCCCAGCACTTTGGGAGGCCGAGGTGGGAAACAGGATCAGCCTGGCCAACATAGTGAGACCCTGTCTCTAGGGTAAGTTTAGAACAAAATTAGCTGAGTGTGGTGGCACGCACCTGTAGTCCCAGCTACTCAGGAGGCAGGAGGATTGCTTGAGCCCAGGAGTTTTGGGCTGCAGTGAGCTCTGTGAGCTACGATCAAACCACTGCACCCCAGCCTGGAAGACAGAGCAAGACTCTGTCTCTAAAATAAAAATTTTTAAAATTAAAAATAAGACATGAGATTTTAGTTTTCTGTTCAAAACGTTTCATATTCCATATGTAACTCAATTACTATTTTGCCTGAATGGGGACCTCTGGTCATACTGGCAAAAGAGATAAAGTCCAGCTACAACAGGACGTCCAGGATACAGATAAATCCTGGGTTAGGTGCTCCACACACACTTGGCTTAACTACAGGAGCAGCTGCAGGACTCCAGCCAACAAACCCAAAGACCCTATCAACCCAAGATAGCAGACGGGTATCTGCTTTGCTCTCTCTTCAGATCTTCCCAATTGCTTTAGAACTGGCAAGTACAACGTCTATAATTAGAACTGGGGCTGTTAGAGAAAAGTTACCAATAGAGAATGTCTCACTTAAATAGGAGGTGAACGTCTACTGCCAAACTGGCCAGGAAGAGGGAAGGCTGTCATGAACAAAATCACCAAGGAGCAAGATAAACATCAAACCACTCAAATTTGTATCATGTGATCCAGGACCTTGAGGCCAGCTGCAGGCTGCTCAGCTGAAGGGTGCGTCAGGTCACAGAAGGATTCTGGAAGTGAACAGAGACACACAACCAATTAGAACGTCAGGCTCAGTCGAGGGTTCTGATGCCCATCCAAGTCTGACATACTCCTAAATTTGGACATAGTTTTACAGAAGCAGCTGCCAAATTTGTAGAAGAGTTACTCATACATGCACGATGAACCCTGGAACTTTTTCTGTGAGTATGTAAGAATGGCTTTATCCTAGCCTTTCCCAGCCAACTGCAGGTAGTGGTGCCCTAATACAAAACACTCAGGTATTGATGACCATCAACTAGGTAGAGATGTCTTAATCACACACCTAAGAGTCAAAGATGGTATTAAGTGTGCTCCCAAATAAGAAACTAGTCCACCTTATCCACGCCTGTACCCTCTGCACATACCACTGTGCCTGACACGTACCACATGGCATGGACTGAATGTTTGTGTCCCTAAAAATTCCTAAACTGCAAAATCCTCCCTGCCTAAGGTGATGGTATTAGGAGGTAGGGACCTTGGGAGGCGATTAGGTCATGAGGGTGGAGCCCCCAAATGGGATTAGTACCCTTATGAAAGAGACCCCAGAGAGCTCCCTCAGCCCTCCTGCCACATAAGGACATAGGGAAAAGGCACCATTTATGAAGCAGGAGGTAGGCTCTCGCCACACACAGACTCTGCCGGCACCTTGCTATTGGACTTCCCGCCTCCAGAACTGTGAGGTGGGATTTCTGTTGGTTATGGCATTTTGTTATAGCAGCCCAAATAAACTAAGACAGCACATGCTCCATGAATACTGAATAAGGGAACAAGGCTGACAAGGACAGCAGGTGCAAGTGTCAGGCTGGGAAGCACAGGATCTATGCCCTGGATCACCAGGAACGTGCTGCAGATCTACTGTCATGTGAAACTTGGAAAGGGCAGACCCAAAGGGAAACCTCTCCAAGAATACCACACCAGACAAGAGAACATCAAAATTGTTCAGCCCTGGGCAGGTGCAGTGGTTCACACCTAAAATCCCATCATTTGGGGAGGACAAGACAGGAGGATTGCTTGTGCCCAGGAATTCAAGATCAGCCTGAGCAACATAATGGGACCTCGTCTCCACAAAAAATTTAAAAATTAGCCGGGCATGGTAGTACATGCTTGTAGTCCCAGCCACTCGGGAGGCTGAGGCAGGAGGATCACTTGAGCACAGGAGTTCAAAGCTGCAGTGAACTATGGTTGGGCCACTGCACTCCAGCCAGGGCAACACAGTGAAACTATCTCCAAAAAAAAAAAAGTTCAACCCCAAAAGGCACTGTTTTTGCAAAAGTAGGTAATATGGACAGATTTTTATTTATGTATTTATGTCATGAT
Source organism: Varecia variegata (assembly GCA_028533085.1). Classification (NCBI taxonomy): domain Eukaryota; kingdom Metazoa; phylum Chordata; class Mammalia; order Primates; family Lemuridae; genus Varecia; species Varecia variegata. The sequence continues at coordinate 2,184,095 of CM052453.1, read as the reverse complement.
ATACATCTGAATCTAAAATGCTTTTTGAAAAGATTAAATGTTTTCCAAAATCTAACAGCATAGGAGTAAAAGGAAGAGCTAATGGGAGTGTTGGAACATAATATTCTGCTTCCAGAGAGTTCTGGTATATTCCAGTGTGTTCTGGCAAGAAGCCATGGAAGGAGCTAAGGTTAACCCCTGGGAGATGGATGCCTAGACGGGAAGATCTGGCTTTTGTGTACTCATGTAAGTTGTCTGTGTCTGTGGTCCCCAACTCTGGGTACCGGTCCTTGGCCTGTTAGGAAACAGGGTGCCCATCACTGTCTGAGCTCCGCACCCCACCCTGTAACCCATGACAGCCCCGGTCTGTGGAAAAATTGTCTTCCATGAAACCAGTCCCTGGTGCCAAAAAGGTTGGGGACTGCTGGTCTATTTTATACACTTGGAATAGTGTTACCTGAGCCATGACTTGGCTGGGAGGTAGAGCTGGCACATTTATTGGATTTACATAGCAAAAATAACTTTTCTAACTTGAGCTAGAAGTCAGGAAAACTGAACTGTATTTCAGGTCTCCAAGAAATAAGGAAGGGCCATGACGCATTGCACTGGGAGCCAGGAGCCCTGTGTCCACCTCCTCCTGTTACACGAGTCACTTAATGTCCCCTCCAAACCCACAGAGGCTGTGTGGTGCATCAGAAGGCCTCCTACCCTTGGCAGGTGTGCCCACCACCAAAGGCCTGATCGAGTCCCTCAGCTATAAAACTGAGGATTATCATAACCTGCCATACTGAATTCATGGAATGCCACAATACATAGTAAGTACTCACGACACCCGGGTTGAAGGTGACAACACCTGTCTCTATACCCAGGTCATACCTAGCAACGGAAATGTCAGCAGAATTCTGTGAATACCACATCAATCTCAGTGTCTCCTAAAAGGCACCATCAGTTTTATTTTAATAGCATGAATGTTCTTGCTAAATGGTTTAAAAAAAAACAAAACACTACCCTGAAATTCTAATCACCCTTCTATTCTTAATATCCCTTTTAAAAAGCAGTTCAAACGTACCTTTATCTAAATAAAGATGCTCAAATACAACCTCTTCCATAAAATCTTTCTTCCCTGAGTCACTCAAACCTAACAGAATTCCTCCCTCTGAACACAGCAAGTACATTTCACACCTCTCTTAAAGGGCATTTATTGTTAGAAGCTGTGTGTGACTCTTCAGGGAGTGAAGTTAAAGGGTGGGACGTGACGAACACACAGAGGGAAGCCGTGTCTAAACCAGGGGTCCTCGTGTCCGGAGCGAGATCAGAGTCGCTGGTGGGGCTAGCTGAACTGGATGAGGCCCCCAGAGACGCTCCAGCTGATCCCCTCCCAACCAAACTGGGTATTTGTACCCCTCCTTGACTCTCTGATATAGTGACTAGTATAAATGTGTCATAGCCCTCCAGTGTCAGGCCAGGAAACCACTGAGAATGTACAAAAACCATTCTGTCAAACAGAAGTTGCCCAGGCTCAAGTGACAAGTAAGCCCATTCACACACTGCCTGTTCTGTGATGGCTTTCTTGTGGTGTGACTTCTCTGTCCCCCACTCCTGGGGTCACCCTTTCCAGGACCCACGTAAGCCGCAGCTCTCAGCCCACGCTCAGCAGACGGGCACCCCAGCTTCCTGGTCCTTGCTGACTTCAAGGTGGTCATCACCTGGAGTGTGGCCCTTCGCCAATCCCTGACAACGGTCTGGTGCATCCCAGCCCACTCCACTCCTCTGACGGAGATGAGACCAGCCCCCCGAGCTACAGTCCTCACTAAAGCTCCACTGCTGGGCATCAAAAGGCCAAGAGCGCGTCTCCCCAACTCATCCTTCAAAGTGCTCGGACATCGTTTCACAAACAACAGATGTTCAAATGCCTGAAGGAGAAGTACATGGCTATGATTCCTCCATTACGCTTTCATTTGCCTGGCTTCATTTTTCTAATCGTCTTTATTGGAAAACAACTTACAAAACAAGTCAGAGAAAGTAAAACTGAAGGCTTCAGATTTTGTTGCAAAGACTCTTGTTCCTCTTCTCCCTGAGCACAAGGCCAGTCTGCACTTCCCAGTCCTGTGTGCACTTATACATCGCCTTACAACAGGGCCTTAGCCAGCAGAGTGCAAACAAAAGCGGTGTGTGCCTCCTCCAGGGTTTCCTCCACTCTCCTTCTGTTCCAGCTAACTGGGAAGCTGATTCCCAGGACATCTTGAAGCCACGTGTTCAAAATGGAAGAGGCTCTAGCAGTCTGCGTCCTCCAATTAGTGCTTTAAAGACAGCCCCCCCAACCCTGCACACACGCGCGCGCGCACGCACACACACACACACACACACGCTCCAACCACCACCACCAACTGGCACCTCTGCAGACTGTCATGGGATTGAGAAATAAACTTCTACTGAGGTCACTACATGTTTGGATCTATTTATTACTGCAGCAAAACTCACCGTAACCATTCTAGCATCATTTGAAATTGATCCCAAATAATTCCCTTTCTTCCCCTTCCTTTACTAATCAGAATTCACATCAAAAAGTCCTCTAGAACTCATAGGTTACAGACCTAAATGGGTAAGAGGAAGACACTAAGTATCTAGAATTCCTGGAAGGAAAGAATATTAAATAATTGCTTAAAAAAAAAAAAAGTCAAATTAACTCTCTAGTACAAAGTACCCGACTAGAGAAACTGCTCACAACACCACACCTACTTCAACGAAGGCCCACAGAGGGCAGCTTTGCTAACCTGGGTAGTTTACTGAGCCACCTAACCTCCCCCTGGTCGCTTCCCCACAGGCCTCCACTGTCTCCTGTCCCCGGGGGCAGGCTCTGTAAGAACAGCAAGTGGACCCTTAGCCTCCGGCGTCTCCCGTGAAGGTGACACTGCACAGCAACAGAGTCCATTATTACAGGGATTCCGCTGTTGGACAGGCCCGGTCATAGCCCGGGAAGCCCAAGAGCCCAACCTCAGCAGTTAACTGTGTTCTCTCTCAACTCCAGCACTGTGAAAAGAACAAGCTAGGAAGCACCTCACAGGAATAAAACCACCCTGTCATTGAGATACTTCTAACGATTCTTTGTAGGAGTATGGATTTAATGTGTGTCTTGCACAAATTGTTTTCAATATACTTTTATTTTATACTATCCCATTAATAACAATTATTTGTATAAGTACGTATTTAACACATCTTCCACCCTAGACTGAAAGCTCTATGGTCTGGCGGGGAGCAAGGAGCTTACCCCCAGCATGTATTGCTGCGTGAGCAACTGCTGATTAAACGAACAATTGTGCAACTGCAGCACTTCCAAGTTCAGGCTGTCTCCTTTGGCTTTGAAGCTCTAAACTGTCTTACAGCTCCTAAGTGCTCTATGGCATTTGCAGTTCTTTCCCTTCTCTGTCTGTCTGTCTGTCTCTCTCTCTCTCTCTATATATATATATATTTTTTTTTTTTTTTTTTGAGTCAGAGTCTCGCTCTGTCGCCCTGGGTAAAGTGCAGTGGCGTCAGCCTAGCTCACTGCAACCTCAAACTCCTGGGCTGAAGCGACCCTCCTGCCTCAGCCTCCCGAGTAGCTGGGACTACAGGCATGTGCCACCATGCCCGGCTAATTTTTCCATTTTTAGTAAAGATGGGATCTCGCTTTCACTCAGGCTGGTCTCGAACTGCTGAGCTCGAGCGATCCTCCCACCTCAGCCTCCCAGAGTGCTGGGGTGACAGGCGTGAGTCACCGCACTCAGCCTCTTTCCTGTATTCTCACTTGATCCTCACAGCAACCCTACGATTGTGCCACGATTAAACTGGGGCTCGCAGGAGACTCGCCTGAAGTCACAACATAGCTCAGCTGTGATGGTGCCCACTCCAGGACTTCGGCCTGAGTCCCCAAGTCCAGTGGGCTTCCTACCGTGACATCCTCTTTTCTATGGCTGGAAGGCTTCAAAACAGCTGCTAAAAACCTCGTTTATCACTTTTTTAATCATTGTGAAGTATCAGAACCAGAAAAATTTAATAACAAGTATTTAGAAAACATAAGGAACATATCACTAAATACTGTAGACTCAAAATGGAAAAACTTCAAAATATTTTGCCCCCATAAGCTCTAAAAGAAACAAATGCAGAAAGAAAACACTACAGTTCTAGCTCCTTCCTGGGTATGCACTCTTGACCAAGAGCCAGGTCCCTCCCGGCCACCACATCCTGCTTCTCAGCAAACCCAAAAGGTCCAAGTCAGCAGGCTCAATCTCCCCCAGCTCCTCTGACACCCTGAAATACCTACTATTCCCTTGGAGACAGCACTCATTTATGACAGCAAGCAAAAATGGGGTAGGGCTTTTCATATTATGTTTCTAAAAGGAAAGGAAGGAATGTTAGAAAAAACAAAAAAAAACACTATTTACTGTCTAGAATACATTTTTATATATTTAAAAATCTTTTTCTACACTCAATTTATTCCACAACCACTTTTAAGTATCTACTATGTCCCAGATTCATTATAAACTCCATGAGGGCTTTCTCTTGTGGTATCCTTGGTTCTAAATGCTATTTTAGACATTGACAATACAAAAATGAATTACCCTACCCATAAGGCGGCTACCAAAACAAACACACGTTACTAAACATAAGGCAATACATAAGTGCTACATAAATGCATGCATGAAGTGCTACGGCAGTAAAGAAAAGCAGACAGACTTAGGAAAGTTGAAATGGCTTTATGAAGAGTCGAGCCTTGAAAGATTAGTGGGATTTGGTAAAGCAGAAGAAACAGTATGTGCAAAAATACAGAGGTATGACAACGCACTGGTGTGGCAGAAAAGTTGGGCTTCACTGATGGGGAAATGACAGGAGACAAGGCTAGAAAAGGGAACTGGAGCCACAGACTACAAAGGTCCTTAAATAAAATGCTAAAAAAACCTGGACTTCATTGTGCAGGCAATTCTGGGCATCACCCAGTTTTCAAGCAGGCTCATTACATAATCAAATTTACACTTTAGAACAGTGACTCCGGAGGTATGCTGGAGGATGGACAGACACGGAGATTGTCAGGAAACAAGTCAGAAAGCCACCGGAACAGCCCAGGTGAGAGCTGGCAAAGACGTGAGAGCAGCAGAAATTGGGCAGACTGGGTAGGCGACTACCAACACAGCTTTTTTGACAAGACTGGAAGAGCAAGATAAAAGAGAAAGAGCAGCAAAGATAACTGACGTTTCTAGCAGAACATTAAGAAAGACGATAACGTCATTAACCATGGTAAGGAGTAAAGGAGAAAGTGGTTTTGTTTTAATTACTTTTTCCTGGAGTGAGGGGGAGGCCTAAAGTTTCAGTTTGGAAAATAATTTTTGTTTTGATTTTCAGTTACCTGTGGAATACCATGTTAAGTTCCAGGGGTACTTTGAAATATAAGACTGGTCTTCAAAAGGCACAGGGATGACAGTTGAAGATAAGAGATTAGAGATGCTTAGGTGATAAATTTCTAGGAGTAGGTCACTTCATAGCCACAAGAGCAAAGACAGAATCCAAATTCAGTTTCCAAATAAAATCAGCCTAGGAAGGATAGAGGGATATGATAAACAGACAGAAGATGATGGCAACAAATCTGAAATTAGAATTCTAATACCAGTAGTTTGGTGTCCACACACACAAATCACACAACATGTCAAATGATCAATACACCAATGAGTATGGCTGAATGCTCCATAACCATGAAATAGGTGAGAAAAAGGCAAGACAGCCAGGTAGCAAATCACATCGATAATGACTACATGGGAAGTTAGTAAAGGCCAGACCACAAACTCCAAAAGCCTGCACAAAAGAAATGGGTAGACCAACCAGAAAAACAGCGAGACCCCAGAAATAGCTCTATCCGTCAGCTTACTGTGTAGATCCCACTGCTCTAGACTGTGCTTTTGCTCCAGACAATCACAAGGGCTGTGGGACAGATTCACATACATTATTATCCAGCTATCTGAAGAGAGATACAGACCAAAATAAGTACATAAACAAGACAGGAGAGGTAAAATTGGATTTAGAACACCAATTAAGTAACCAATTATCCTGGACTCAAATATTCCAGTCTATTGTGAACCCATGTGTCCCAATTATGTTTAAAGTAACAGGGAAACTGGAGACGTAATGCAAGAGAAAATGTCGTTTGTAATTGGGTTGGAGGAGAGCAGAGAGAAAACAGTATGAAGCTACCAGATGCCTCAACTTCCAGTTTGTCCTGACTCCAACACTGCTCTGCAGTTCTAAACTTTTGTGCATTTCAAAGTGCTTTTATATCTTCTTCTTTTTTTTCTGAATGACAAGAGACAATGCAACAACAATGCCGGCAAAGCTGATACCTGCATCTAGTTCTGTTTCCAGTGACTACCCACCTAAGCAAGTTCCCTTAACCAAACTGAATCTGCTCACAAGCAAAATGGGCTTCCTTTCATGGGCTCTTACCAGAGATCTTTTTTTATTCTGTCTCCGCTTATTTTAGCACAGTGTCAGGCACTAGCAGACACTTCAATAGATCTCAATAGATCCTACCGTCCTTCCAGAAGACTTTATAACCTATATGCTTCCGTGGAAAAATCACTAACTTCATTAGGCCTCAATTTCCCCACCTGTAAAACCAGAGTGATGCCTTACAGGGTTGTTTGCAGATTAAAGTGCTTTGTAAACCTCAGAGTACAATGTAAAATGTAAACGGTAATTGCTTTTAGGCTTGGCAAATAACAGCGACTCCCATTTTACCCCTAAAGGAACTGCAAACAGCAAGAGTTTAAATGATTAGCACCTACTAAGGTCGGGTAAGGAACCCAACGCCCACCCTAACCTCTTCCAGCACCCATACAGCTTGCTCAGATCTCCACGTACCCTCCAAAAGTTCCAGGCCTTCCCACACCACCTTAGTCTCCTATGTTCAGGTAAGACACAAGGAGGCTGCAAAGGAAAGCGGGGCAAGGGGCAGCATAAAATGACTCGCCCAAGGTCAAACGTCGGAGGGGGCAGGAAAGCCTGGCTTGCCCGCCACGGAGGCCGCGTCCTCTGGGCATCCTCCTACAGCCCCCTGAGCAACGACGAGCTGCCCGTCCTGGGCCTCGGGGAGCAGCGCGGGGCCGCGCCCGGCTCCAGCGTGGCGGGCACCCCGGCCTGTCCGTGCACCCCGCCGCGCCCCGCGCCTCGCCCGGCCCACCCCCACGCTCGGCCCAGCGCCCAGGGCCCCACCCCCGCGCCGGGACCCCCGCGCAGGACCCCGGAAGGCTGAGTTTCCCACGCGGCGGCGCCCCGCCCGCGCTCCCTGCCACGTCTGCGGCCTCACGCACTATGGCATTCCGCACCGGGGCCCCAGCCGCCGCCGCCGCCGCCGCCGCCGCCGCCGCCGCCGCCGGCCCCGCGCCGCCGGCCGCCCAGCCTAGCGTCCCCCGGCAGCCAGCTCCTCCTCGCCCGGACCGCGAGCCCGAGACGGCCGCCGACTTCCTCCGCGAGCTCCGCCCCGCCGCAGGCCCGGGAAGCGCCCGCCGCCGGAACGGACGGACGGACGGCGCAGCCAGTCGGGACGTACGACCGGAGGGGGCGTGCTGATGGACGGCCCCCGCGACCAATCAGAACGCACTATAGGAGGGGGCGCGGCCACTTCTACCGAGCCACGCCCCATCTGCGCTTCCGTTCGGGGCGAGGTGGTGAGGGAAAGTTTCCCAGAGTTCCTCCGAGTGCCCGGGTGCCCGCGGGGCTGCGGGGGCCGAGGGGCGAGGACGGGGCGGCCGCGGGCCGGGTGAGGGGGCACCGGGTGACGGGTGGCCGGGTGAGAGGGGCGAAGATGGCGCGGCCGCGAACCGGGTGAGGGGGTGACCAGGTGAGGGGGGCGAAGACTGGGCGGCCGCGGGCCGAGTGAAGTGGGCGGGCACGGGGAGGCCGTGGGCCGGGCGAGGAGAGCGGGCTCCCGGCGGCCGCGGGCCGAGTGAAGTGGGCGGGCTCCCGGCGGCCGCGGGCCGGGCGAGGGGAGCTTCGGTGAGGGGGCGGGCACGGGGCGGCCGCGGGCCGGCGAGGGGGGGATTCGGGGAGAGGGCGGGCACGGGCCGGTGAGGGGGTGGGCACGGGGCGGCCGCGGGCCGGGCGAATGGGGACTCGGTGAGGGGCGGGCACGAGCACGCTGGGCGGCCTTCAGAGCCACCCCTTTCCAGGCGTAAAGCGGGCCAAGGCCCGGCGCGCCTCTTCTAGGCTCCTCCGGCCCACTTCAGGGCTGGGCGGTGGAACAGCGCGCCCCACCCTGTTGTTTTCAGCCCCGAACCACGCCGGTGCCGTGGCAGCTCCGGAAGCAGACGCGCCCGGGTACCCGGCGCCGCGTGCCCTCCCCGGCTCCCGGAGCCGTGGTCTTCGCGTAGACGGCCCAGCGCCCCTGGGAAGGCGCCCCTGCAGCGCGCTCGCCACCGACTGCCCCGTCCCCTGAGGAGTCGCCTCCCCACGCTGGGGCCCGGGCGCCCGGGGAAGGGTCACGTGCGGGAAGCGGAAGCCGGGCTCGCTCTGGGCTTCTCCCAGCCGGACCGCCCGGGTCCCTCCCACCCTCTGCCAGCCTGGCCACGTTGATGGCCCCGCCCGGGGACCCGCGGCGCCTCTGCAGGCTGGTGCAGGAGGGCCGGCTGCGCGCCCTGCAGGAGGAGCTGCAGGCGGCCGGTGGCTGCCCGGAGATGGCCGGAGACACCCTGCTGCACTGCGCCGCCCGCCACGGGCGCCGGGACATCCTGGCCTATCTGGCCGAGGCCTGGGGCATGGACATGGAGGCTGCCAACCGAGACTACAAGCGGCCTCTGCATGAGGCCGCCTCCATGGGCCACCAGGACTGCGTGCGCTACCTGCTGGGCCGAGGGGCGGTTGTCGACTGCCTGAAGAAGGCCGACTGGTAGGTGGCGGGGTCCAGAAAGACGCCTGGCCTCCCCACTCCCTGCAGAATTGTAGGTACAATATTTCTGTGTACTTAGTCCGTCCCCTTGGACACCATAGCTTTTCTCAGCAACTAGTTCTCTCCCCAGGCCTGCTCCGTGGCAGGGTCTTCCTACCTTCCCCTACTGTAGCGCAGATGATCTCCGTTGTACTTTGTTTCTGCTCTTGTGGGTTAACTGGTCCAGGTAGTTACTTCCCTTTGTGTAGAATATAATCAAGCAGAATGTAGTCAAACAATGCATTGTGTGTACTACAGATAGCCCTGGGATGCAACGTCCTGGGGACTTCTAGGTAAATGACTACTGTACCAATTGTATTGTTTTAATTGGCATTGCTGCAATCAATATCCTTACTCAGATTTCATCAGTTACACATGTGTTTGTGTGTGTGGAGCACTACGAGATTTTATCACCCAGGTGTAGCCTTGCATAGCCACCACCACAAGATGCTTTACTGGGCCATCACAGGAACCAATTACATTTTGTTTTTTAGATTAACATTGTTTTTATTTTTTTATTTTTATTTTTTTAGAGACAGGATCTTGCTCTGTCGCCTAAGCTGAAGTGCCGTAGTGAATCATAGCTCACTGCAGCCTCAAACTCCTGGGCTTAGGTGATCCTCCACCTCAGCTTCCTAAGTAGCTAGGACTACAGGTGTGCACCACCACACCTGGCTAATTTTTATTTTTTTTTCAGGATGGGATCTTGCTATGTTGCCCAGGCTGGTCTCCATTTTCTGGCCTCAATTAATCCTACTGCCTCAGCCTCCCAAAGTGCTAGGATTATAGGTGTGAGCCACCATGCCTAGCCTTGGCATTGTTTTTAGTACTCACTGTGTCAGGTTCCTTAGAGGTTGTGAACCTCTTAAGGTTCAGGAACATACCAAAGTACATCTTCCCCACTTGGTCGGGGATATAGACCTGGTAGTTTTGAGGGTTGTCTATGGTTTTTATTATCTATGCTCCAGTTCACTGCTATCTGTGAAGTGGTTCATAAGCAGCTTGGCCTCCCAGGAGCCCCCTTTCTGGAGGTGCACATTCATCACAATCGTTTTCCCGTTGTTATTTCTCCCAGGGTCTTCACAGCAGGCAGAGAAGTGGCCAGTCAAAGCTCCGGCTTCCCAGACCCCTAAATCCTCTCGGTTTTCCATCTGTGCCAAAGATATGTGTTTTCAGAAGACATGGCCCCTCACTTTTCATGTCCCAGCTGCTTCTATCTGACAGCTTGTCCTGGTTGGCCTTAGGACTCCTCTGATGATGGCCTGCACAAGGAAGAATCTCGAGGTGATCCAGGACCTTGTGGAACATGGCGCCAGTCCTCTCCTGAAGAACAAAGATGGCTGGAACAGTTTCCACATTGCCAGTCGAGAAGGTGACCCTCTGATCCTCCAGTATTTGCTCACTGTTTGCCCGGATGCCTGGAAGACAGAGAGCAAAATTAGAAGAACTCCTCTGCACACCGCAGGTACAAACTACACCTCTGCTGGCATGCAGGTACACATGTGCAGCCTGCTTCTTGTTCAAGTCACCTGCAGGGGAACAGACATCAAGAAATAAGAGCATTTTGGGGCCTTTTACCATAGTTATTTTCTGAAGCTAATGTAACTTGCCTACCATGCTCTTCTGGTATTAGTTCACTTTTCATGTCTGTCTGTCTTATCCGCCCTAGTTAGTTAGCTTGTAAGCTGGTTCTGTTCCTTATAAAGTTCCTTGGGCAAGGAACTTAGTCTCTCTCATTGGCAAAATAATAATGGTAGTGATGCCCATGCCACAGGGTTATTTTGGGGTTTAAAGAGCATGATATATGTAAATCCCTCAGATGATGCTTGGCACATAGTGAGCACAAAGTAACTGGTTGATGCTATTTTCTTTATCATTTCCACATTGTCATTACTAGAGGCAGGAGGAAAAGAGACTATGTTTTCTCATGTCCTTAGTAATGCCTACTGCAGTGCTGTACATTTAAATAGATACTTATAATTAAATACCTGGGCCCAAGTGTATTTGACTTATGTAGTGATAATGTCAAATATAAATTTGGGGTACAGTTTTCATTATTTGGAGTAGTCATCCTTAACTCTGAATTACCTATTTATAGATTATTTTAAATTAGTAAAAAATAAAATTGCTGTGATGTCAGAAGTGGATATTAAGGAGCCCAAGAGTCCAGATCAAGAAATTTAGAAAATAATTTTTAGCCTTCTAGGTAACACACTGAATTAGGATACAGGGCTTTTAGTTTCTGTAAAAATCAGGACCTATGATATCATATAGTCTAGGAAATATGCATGCAATCATTCTCTAGCCACTGTTGGCAGTTAAGGACCAAGGAAACCTTTTTAAAACTTAGCAAGTTAGTAGAGAAACTTTTCTCCAGCTTGTGAATTATTTGACCAGCTTCTTGGAGAAACAATTAGCACCCCATCGTTCACCCAAAATAGTGGAGGACAGGTAGTCAAAATCTTTGTTATTGAATATAGTTATTTTTAGTAGGAAAATTAAATTAGCAGCACACCTTGCTGCTAATTCACACATAGGTTGAGTGGACTCACTTCCACTATAGCTTTCAGCACATCGTTATCCACCCTGGTCTCAGGTCACCCGTGTGGCTCATTTTCAAGATTAAAATCACCAGAACAGAACATCTCAAACCATCAACATGTTATGTGTTCATTAGCCACATCTTTCCGAAACACTTTGTTGATATTTTGAGCTATCTGCACTGCATTAGTTCTATAACAGAACTCACATTAAAAAATAACTCGAGGCCGGGCGCGGTGGCTCACGCCTGTAATCCTAGCACTCTGGGAGGCCGAGGCGGGTGGATCGCTCAAGGTCAGGAGTTCGAGACCAGCCTGAGCAAGAGCGAGACCCTGTCTCTACTAAAAAATAAAAACAAATTATCTGGCCAACTATGGTGGCGCATGCCTGTAGTCCCAGCTACTCGGGAGGCTGAGGCAGAAGGATTGCTTGAGCCCAGGAGAGTGAGGTTGCTGTGAGCTAGGCTAACGCCACGGCACTCACTCTAGCCTGGGCAACAAAGTGAGACTCTGTCTCAAAAAAAAAAAAAAAAAAAACTCGAATTTTTGACTTATCCATAGTTTCTCAGAAAAAAAATTTGAAAGATGATCGCAAGCCAAACTGCATTTGCAAGTCTAAGGATGTACCTTCATAATAAAAATTTTCTAAATTTCTCGATCTGTGCACCAAAAAGCTCTAACTCTCAACTCTCTTCTCCTAGCAATGCATGGCCACTTAGAGGCAGTAAAGGTGCTTCTTAAGAGGTAAGAACAATACAACAAATTGGGGGAAATATTTGATATTTATGACAATTACTAACTCATAATTATGATAATTGAGTTAATACCAGTGCTAGGTAAAGAGCTCAGACACACTGTTAAGAAAGAAACTACAACCTGAGCAAGAGTGAAATCCCGTCTCTGCTAAAAATAAAAAGAAATTAGCTGGACAACTAAAAATATATAGAAAAAATTAGCCGAGCATGATGGCACATGTCTGTAGTCCCAGCTACTTGGGAGGCTGAGGCAGAAGGATCGCTTAAGCCCAGGAGTTTGAGGTTGCTATGAGCTAGGCTACGCCACGGCACTCTAGCCCTGGCAACAAAGCGAGACTCTGTTTCTAAAAAAAAAAAAAAAAAGAAACTAAACTGTCAAGAGAAAAATGAGGCCAGACACAGTAGTTCATGCCTGTAATCCTCCACTTCGGGAGGCCAAGGCAGGAGGATTGCTTGAAGCCAGGAGTTTGAGACCAGCCTGGGCAATGTAGACCCCATCTCTAAAAAATTTAAAAATTTAGCCAGGCCTGGCATGGTGACACACACCTGTAGTCCTGTCTACTTGGAAGGCTGAGGAAGGAGGATTACTTGAGCCTAGGGGTTCAAGATTGCAATGAGCTATGATTGTGCCACTGCACTCCAGCCTGGGCACAGAATAAGACCCTGTCTCTTAAAAAAATATATATATTATATATATACACACACACACACACACATATGTATATAAAACAAAAATAGCTAACCAAATGCATGGGAAAAACATGTTTTTGATGGCAAAATTATCCATTTCTCTATTTAATCAACAAATATACATTCAGTGTCTCACATAGACTAAGCCCTGCCCCTTATGCAGGGGCTACAACAGAAATGACGACAGACAGGATTGCTGCCCTCCTGGAACTCACAGACTGGCAGGGAAGACAGGTTGTGAACAAGTCCTGTTAGTCTGATGAGCATTACAGGAATTGCAGGGTCCCTACGGAGTACTTAACAGGAAGACCCAACTTGGCCTAGGAGTAAAGAACCTCAGCGCCAGCCATGTTTCAGCTGTGACCTGAAGAAAAGATAGACATTAGCGGAGAGTGAAAGGCAAGGGAGCATTCCAGAGAGCGGTAACAGTATCTGTGGATGTTCTGAGCCAGGAAAAAGCGTAGTACATGTTGAGACACTGAAAGACGTCCAGAACGTGCTGAAGCCTGAACAGTGCAAGGGAGAACAGACGCTGTCAACCATGTCAGGGATTTCAGATTTTATTCTAAGTATTTAAGAAGTTGTGGAAGCCAGGCACAGTGGCATGCACCTATAGTCCCAGCTACCTGGCAGACCAAGGCAGAAGGATCACTTGAGCCCAGAAGTTCTCAGCCAGCCTGGGCAACGTAGCAAGACCCTATCTCTAAAAAACAAAAACAATTGAGGGGGGAAAAAAGAAGCCATTGAAGGGTTTTAAGCAGAGGGATCATAAGAAATTTGCAGTTCTCAGGCCGGGTGCGGTGGCTCACGCCTGTAATCCTAGCACTCTGGGAGGCCGAGGCAGGTGGATCGCTCAAGGTCAGGAGTTCAAGACCAACCTGAGCAAGAGCGAGACCCCGTCTCTACTAAAAATAGAAAGAAATTATCTGGCCAACTAAAATATATATAGAAAAAATTAGCTGGGCATGGTGG
>CM052453.1:2133631-2169712 GCA_028533085.1 Varecia variegata | reverse complement strand
AGCGAGACTCCATCTCAAAAAAAAAAAAAAAAAAAAAAAATTTTTTTGCAATTCTCAAAGATCCTCAGTCCTGTAGTTGCAAAGTAGAGAATGGATTGGCAGAAGGCTGGAGGGTGCTGCATGAAAGGAGAGGAGAGAGAATGGTGGCTCAACTAGGGAAATGACTGCAGGGAGGAAGAGAAAGACTGGGGAGGTTTAAGGAGCAGAGTCCACAGGGCCACGTGACTAAGCCTCACCCAGGCGATAAAAGGGGGGGGGGGAGAAGAAGTCAGGATGTCTTGCAGGTGTCTAGCACCTGGGTGGCAGGGCTGGTGCCACTCACTGAGGTGTCTAACAGTGGAGGAGCAGGTTTTGGGGGAGAAGACGATCATGTCACTTCTGGACACACTGAGTTTCATGTGCCCATGGGATATCCAAGCAAAGGCGGCAAGCAGCCAGGCAGACGCAGGCGGGCCGAGGGACAAACGTGGGACCATCACCTTAGAGATGGTGATTGAAGCCGGAAGAGCGGACAGGGTTGCCTGAGGAGACAAGGTGCCAGAATGAAGAGCACTGACACTGTGCCCTGACAGCATTGCCACGTGCAGGGAACATGCTTGGTTGCCTGCAGATTTATAGATACTCTTTCCTTCATTCATTCCAGAAATGTTTTTCAAGCACTTCCTGTGCGTTAGGTTCTGGGTGATAAACATAGTCCTTTCTGTAACGGAGCCTATAGGCTGGTGTGAGAAATAAGTATAGACGAATAGTCCCACAAGTAAATACCATATAATTACAAACTGGCAGTGCTACAGAGGAAAAGTAGGAGATGCTGTGAGAGCAAAGGTCCTCGTGTAGATGGGGTGATGAGGAAAGCCTGTGGGGAGGTCCTGTCTATGGTGCAAGTGACAGTGCGCTGGAGAAGAGAGGGCGGTGCTGCCCCAGCTGAGGTGGGAACGGGCTCCGCACCTGGGGCCCAGGGAAGAGCAAGGCCAGCCCAGGGAGGAGACCTAGAGAGGGAAGCAGGTGCCATGTTATTCTGGCCCTTGGAGGTCATGCTGATATTGGGGGTTTTGTCCTTGGTGCAGGGTAGGGGGCAGTTTTAAGGCTTTTTCCACTTGGAGTGTGGCAAGAGGACAGTGGTTGCTGTGGAGAACGGCTCGGCAAGGCAGGAGTTGAGAAGCAGGTGGGGAGGCCATTGCCAATGGACTCGGTCTTAAGGGGTAGAAGTGGAGTGGAAAGGAGATAGAGGTCTTAAATATTTGGGCTGTAGGATTGAGAGGTGGGGGATCAGTTGGGTATGAAGAATAAGGGGAAGGTGGTGGCAAGGCTGACTTCGAGGCTTCTGGCATGATAAGCTGGTGAGGGGAAGGTGCCGTCAAACAGGATGGAGAAAGTTAAAGGAGCAGCGGGTTTGCTGGGGACGATCATTGTGCTCTGTGACCACTCCAGACTGTCCCGGGTCATTTGTCGGCATACAGTCGACTTGCAGGTCAAGTGTCACCTATCCCTTGGGTTTGAGGTGGTGAATTTTCTCAGCTCTCTTACTTGGCGTTTTGGCTCTAGGTGCCAATATGATCCTGACTGCAAAGACAACTGTGGCGTTACCCCCTTTATGGACGCGATTCAGTGTGGTCACATCGACGTGGCCAGGCTGCTCCTGGAAAAACACAAGGTATAAATGGTTTTGTTTGATTCCTTTGGCTCTTCCTACACATTTTAGATGATAGGATAAGCAGAACACATTGTTATTTAGGTGGTGGGTTCAGATCCCAGTTCTGCCAGCCTCCCCGGTGACCTCTTTAAGCATCCGTGTTCCAATCTGTAAAACACAGACAAATTTAATTTTAGAAGGTTCCCACCAGAATTAAATAACGCACATAAAGCAGTTAGCAAAATAAGTATTCAATAAACAGTAGCCATTTGGTGGTAGTAACAGCAAACTGTCTCTGCTGACTGCTTTTGGCACTATAGCCTGGAGTGCTGAATCTTAACCATTTTTTTTGGTCAGAGAGTCCTTTGAGAAGCAGACAAAAGCTACCTCTGAGTTTTGCCAAAATGTCAGTAGGTGCCCAGACCCAGGTTTCTCTGCTTCTCAGCTTCTTTGCTCCTCTTTCCTCTGTCCATCAGGTTTGCATTTCAGCCGAGGACAGGCTGGGCGCCCAGGCTCTGCACAGGGCGGCAGTCACAGGGCAGGATGAAGCCATCCGATTCTTGGTCTCTGAACTTGGTGTGGATGTAGATGTGAGAGCAGCATCAACCCACCTCACAGCGCTTCATTACGCAGCGAAGGTTTGTTTTTCTCATGACAACATCCCTGCTTCCCCGGGCTTGCCTTACTCCACTGATAGATACCTCCGTAGCCCTGGGTTCTTTGGATCTGTTTCTGTGGAAGAAACTGCCCATGTTGTACTCTGGAAATATTCATGATTCTGAAGTCCTTTATCTCTTTAAATAGAAACCTGGCATTATTTTGTTTCTAGGCAAAAACTGGAAAAAACCTTTTACTCCATACAATGCCTGGGCTTTATGCCTCCTCTCCCCCTAGTTTTTTGTTTTCAGGAATAATGCTATTCGAAGCCATAAATATCTATTGTATGAAATTCCTAGCTCTCTCTTTAATACTGGATTTCAGAACTTAATGGGTAAAGGAATTGCATTTACCAGGCTCTCTACTGTATAAAATATTGAAGATAAGTAAAAATTTTTCATTAGAAAAGTCACCATTTTAAGTGTAGGAGTCTTTTGTGTATTATCTTTAACATTTTTGTGAGAGATTATTATCTATTCTAGTTTATCTTTGCCCTAAAAATTTTAGCAAAGAGTATATTTGCTTGGGAAGTTTTGGAATTATGGATTCTATATGAATTACAAGATTTATACTACATACACTAATGGAAACCCAAATGCATTGGGTCAGTAATTTTGCCCACAGAGTCAATCATCTATATGCTAATCATTAAATGTCACCAGAATATTTATTTAGTGACTTATGCCAGAATTTGAGAGTGACATGATGTCTTCCTTTAGGTAGGAAAATTCAGTTGTAACACTTGACTATTTCAGAAAAAGCACCCAACATGCATTAGAGTTTGTGTTTAAGGGTTTCCTTTTGTCTCCGTCACAGTGGTAATGAATTTATTTCAACACTCAGGAAGGACATACAGGCACAATTCAAACTCTCTTGTCCTTGGGTGCTGACATCAGCTCTAAAGATGAAAGAAATCGATCAGGTATGACTTACTTCTACATACGCCTTGAAAATAATAAATTGAATTTAAACAATACATATACTTTTATACTTAAAACATTGGTTTTAATATTTTTCTTCTAATAGCTCAGCAACTTTTCCTTAAAATAGCTTTTGCTCTGTTTGCAAAGCCATAGAACTATTGCTATTACCATAACAATGGTGTTGACTGCTACTCATTACTGCTTTTGTAGCTACTGTTGTTATTATTTTAAACCATAGCAATGTTTGTGTCATAAAAGCACTTGCTAATCCATTATCACACCTGCTATCCAGGTATTATATAGATTTTTCACAGACCATCTGTCTTTGGGGTATATTTAGAAACTATGTTCACTATAATTGTTTAAATTTAGGGCTCAGAAGTATATTCTCAGAGCTAATTCTTTAGGCTTGGACTTCAGAATAAACCCCGCTAAGGAGGGTTAACCATCTTGTAAGGGTTCAGTAGGATCTTTAACATGTTTCAAAGACTGGCAGATAACTAACTACTCACTCCAGGTCTGGAAAGGGCAGCCACCAGGCCCAGGAAGGGACGCAGACTCTCCCAAGGCAGGGTGGCAGACCAGTGACGCTCTCGGACTCTCAGTGATGACTTCTACCCCCAGAATGGGAAGCTTGGTCAACAGTTTTTCTTTTTGTTACATCATTCTTATTCATGGTGACATTTTTACTTACAAAATGAATTCAACAAAACTTTGAGAAAGTTTTCTGTACCATTTAAAATGTGTTTCTATAGCACTGAGGAGTGAGTATAAGGAGGACGTCTCCTGTTGCTCATTAACTTGCTCTGTTGCTTTAGACAAGTTTCTTAAATCCTCCCTAATAGTATTGTTATCTTTAATACTATTTTCAACCCAATCAGGTTAAAAAGAAATATTTTGATCCAGTATAAGCAAAGTCATAGGGATGGGTTATGGCAGTATAAAATCTGTATAATTGAAAGAATCAATATTTCTACTGGGCACAGTCGACTCCTGAGGTCAGTATCGCTCCAGGGATCACGCACTGAGTCTGTGTGGTTTTTGTCGCCCCTCAGCCCTGCATCTGGCCTGTGCGGGTCAGCACGTGGCCTGTGCCGAGTTTCTCCTGCAGTCGGGCCTGAAGGATTCCGAAGACTTGACGGGCAGCCTGGCTCAGCAGCTCATAGAGGGAGCAGCTCCAGCCACAGCGCGATGACACGTGGACGTTTCTGAAAGGAGGCAGTAAAGTACATGGTAATTTACGTCCCACTTCTTAAATCATGCGCAGATTCAGTGAAGCCAGTCGGTAGCCACTTTCCATCTCCTCCTCCCCCCTGCCCTCCTCCTGCACACCCTCCCCCTGCTGAGGATTTCCTGATGCTCAGGAGGCTGGTTCCTCGCTCCCAGCTGGCACCCTGTGGAGTCCTGAGCACAGTCAAATCTTTCCATAGTCCACATTTCACTTTTTATACCCTTAAAGTGGAATTAGATGTTTATGAGATCAGTCTCTGGAATCCTTAGTGCATGAATATAATATAGTCTATATACTTTTATAAATATATGAAATGTTTTATAATACTATGTGGTAAGGCAATGATAATATTAAAAATGTAACATAAATTGTTATTAGTTTGAGCCTGTTTATTTTCTTCCATCATAGGCTTCTACTTGGTCATTACAGCAGACCAACTTTTGGTTTCATAGCCAGGAAGGAAATGCTTATAATCTGTTTACACAGACATTTACAGGGAATTAATGAAAACTTTTATATATTCTAAGCGTTGCTAGGTAAGCCATAAAGTTTTAATCTTGAGGGTTTTTGTTTGTTTTAGCAGATAAGTTCTGTATTGGCACCCTTTCATTCTTACGTAGAAAATGTAGCTAAGATACTTCCAAAACTTTTCTATCAGCCTGAGTTGAAGAATGGGGTTTTTGTTCTTAAAACCTACAGGTCACATTTCCTGCCCTGTCCCATTCGCCCACCAAAGCCTCTGACTATTAAGGAATGAAGCACTCAACATTACAACTTTAAAAAATATTGTAGCCTCTTAAACAGATCAATGATAGGATGAGTCCTCAAGCATTTGGACTCTTTTTTCCTGGCTTTTCTCCTTTTCTTTCTTTTTCTTTTTTGATCATTTTCTCTGAATTGCTAAGAGTAATTATTAATCCAAATCTATCATTTGAAAAATTGCATGCATCAATCACAAGCAAGATTTAATCTCCTTGTTCATTGTGAACAATGTAGCAAGTACTTACTCACACCCACCTTATTCTCAGCGTTGTGCTCAGCCTGGTAAGGAGCAAGAATTTCCAGTTCCTCTTAATTATTCCCCGACGCTGGCAGATTCCTATCCCTAACCACCAAATAAACGGACCGTCACACACTCTCTCTGTCTGCACTGATTTGAAATTCGATTACCGTTTTCCTGTTGCTTCAGAGATACCTTTGCATCGATGCCCTGGGGTCTGAGGAGGATCCTGTTGTGTGGCTATTTCATATGTGCCAGTGGGGCCTTCTCCCCGCTCAGCACACACATACAGCGGCTTATTTGCAGCCGCTACACGCGCGGTCAGTTCCCATTCGTAGCTTCGCTTGAAAATAGCTAGGATCTATCATATATTACAAAAAAATTAACTTATACAAGAAATTATTTACAAAACAAAATAGAGGCCGGGCGCAGTGGCTCACGCCTGTAATCCTAGCACTCTGGGAGGCCGAGGCAGGAGGATCGCTCGAGGTCAGGAGTTCGAGATCAGCTCTGAGCAAGAGTGAGACCCCGTCTCTACTAAAAATAGAAAGAAATTAACCGGACAACTAAAAATATATAGAAAAAATTAGCTGGGCATGGTGGCGCATGCCTGTAGTCCCAGCTACTCGGGAGGCTGAGGCAGGAGGATGGCTTGAGCCCAGGAGTTTGAGGTTGCTGTGAGCTAGGCTGACGCCACGGCACTCTAGCTAAGGTGACAGAGTGAGACTCTGTCTCAAAAAAAAAAGAAACAAAACATAATGGAAAAAGAATTACAAGATGGAAAAGAAATGGCAAAACTCAGGCTAAAGAAATGGGAGCACAGGAGTGGGAAGAGGAAGGAAGGGCAGGTGCTTGCTGAGTTTAACTCAAGCTGGGGCGTTGCTGGAACTTACCAGCAGATGGCAGACCAGAGAAACATCCCTTTGATTCTCCCGGATTTGTTTTTAAAGCTTATTGTAAAATGTAGAAAATATAGAAAGTAATAAAAGAGAAAACAAAAATAACCTATGGTTCTACCACCCAGAGAGAACTACCCTTATTTCCTTCTGTCTTTTTAAATGCATGTAGTTGAAATGATGCTGTATATGCAATTTTTTCCCTAACTTTATGCTACAGGCAAATCCTAATGCCCTTAAAAACTTTGTGAACTTTGTTTTTAATGGCCGGCTGATGCTCCACCATATTAGTGTCCATACTGATTCTTTTATGTTGCCATTTTGGTTTTTGTTTTAAGACGTAGACAGGATCCTCAGTCAACTTTGACTGGAAGCAAGGGTGACAGGTTAGGGATTTAAAAAAAGGCTATTGGATTTGATGGCCAGAAGTTCAGGGCTAAGCAAGCAGAAGACAGCGGGGACTTGAGCAAGCCTGTGCTCCTGTGGATGTGTTGTGTAGTGAGGGAAGGAAAGAGAGAAGGTAGTTTGACAGGAGAGTAGGTTTTTTCAGAGCGGATGAGATGTCATGGCTTGTTTACAGACAGCGGGAAGGATCCGTGGTGGGGAGGGAGCAGCAGTGAGGGCTCCCTGTGGGGCAGGCCCTTCCGGGGGTCTGGGAAATGGAGTCAGAAGCCCTCGGGAAGGCTCAGCCCCGCATGAGGAAGGAGTGTGTCCCTCTGAGAGGCTTTAGGAAAGGAAGCAAGGCTGGGTGACGATAAGGGGAAAGTCTGAGGCAGAGCCCACATTCATGTCTTGCTGAGTGTCAGTATCTTGAGGGGGCTGGGGGTCATGGAATATGTGTCTTAAATTCCCTACAGTAATGAATAGTGTGGATTTATTTGACAATCTTTACACTTTTTGAAATTGCATTGTTGGCCAGGTGCAGTGGCTCACGCCTGTAATCCTAGCACTCTGGAAGGCCAAGGCAGGAGGATCGCTTGAGCTCAGGAGTTCCAGACCAGCCTGAGCAAGAGCGAGATCCCATCTCTACTAAAAATAGAAAAATTAGCCAGGCCTTGTGGCGCATGCCTGTAGTCCCAGCTACTCGGGAGGCTGAGGCAGAAGGATGGCTTACGTCCAGGAGTTTGAGGTTGCTGTGAACTAGGCTGATGCCACGGCACTCTAGCCCGAGCAACAGAGCAAGACTCTGTCTCATAAATAAATAAAATTGCATTCTGTCAATTAGAGAGAGGAATGTGACTTTTATTGAGAAGAAAACAAGGTAGGAGTGAGGGCTGGCCCCTGCTTGGCACGTGGTTGTCCCCACCACACCGCATTCACGGAGCCCCGACTGCTTCCACCATCCCGAGAGAGGTGAGCGACTATCCACCAAGAACAGGCCTGGGCAATCCTGAGGAAAGGGCCAGGGAGTAATTACACTCATCAGCCAGCAGCTCCTGCCACTGCGCGTTTTCTGGCCCGAACACATCCACCTGAGGTGCATGCAGGTGTTTCAACCAACAGGATGCCTTCCACGGCGTAGGTCCCACGTAAATGATCTAGAGCTCTTTTTCCTTCTTCCCAGTCTCTGGAAGGCTCAGAATCCTCAAGGGAGTGACTCCCTGGGGCTTTTGAAACAACGTAAATAAATAGCATGATAATTCACTCTCATATAGGGTGTTACTGTTTCCAAGAGCTTTTCAAGGAGAAGGTGTATAGCTTGGTTACCAGTGTAAGCTCCAGACTCAGGTTCCTGAGCGCAAACCGCACTCTTGCTCACCAGCAGGTGATGTGCCTGGGAACCCTGCTCCTCTGGCTCAGGCCTTGCTCCCTCCCCTCTGAAGTGAGAGCGTGGGTGCCCGCCACGGAGGGTGCCCACCTCCAGGAGGAAGCGGGGCCGTCCGCACTCACTAAGCAAGTAGCTGTGAGCACCTCCACGTGCCAGGCATCGAGGACCCAGCACGGAACATCCTAGACAAAGGCTTCTGACTCCCTGCAACGGCAGGAGACGGACTGTAAGCCAGAATCTAGTGAGATGCATTATCTATTGGGCAGCAATAAATAGTGTGAAAAAATAGAGCCAGGAAAGGGACAGGAAGTGCCAAGGGCCCAGTGGGGCGATTTATCAGTGACCTCTGAGCCGAGAGCCCTGTAAGCCCTGAGAGAACATTCCGGAGCCAACAGCGCTTGCCCAGGCCTGTGAGGCAGATGTGTCACCTGTAGAGGGAGGGAGGAGGCTGGAGTGCATGGTAGGAAATGAGGTCAGGAAGCGGGTGGGGGAGCCAGGTCACACTGGCCCTCCTGGGCCATTTTCCTCTGGCTGTGATGGAGGAAGCCTTTTTTTTTTTTCTTTTTTTCTTTTAGACAGAGCCTTGCTCCATCCCTCCGGGTAGAGTGTAGTAGCATCATTGTAGCTCACAGCAACCTCAAACTCCTGGGCTCCAGGGATCCTCCTGCCTCAGCCTGGGACTACAGGCATGCACCACGATGCCTGGCTAATTTTTCTATTTTTGGTAGAAACGGGGTCTCACTCTTGCTCGGGCTGGTCTCAAGCGATCCTTCCCGTCAGCCTCCCAAACTGCTAGGATTACAGGCACAAACCATCTCGCCTGGCCAAAGAAGCCTTTTGAAAGTTTTGAGCAGAGGAGTGATTAAACCTGACCTGGATTTTAGGAGGATCATTCTGAATGTGGGGCAAAAGCAAAAAACCCAGTTAGGAGGCCATTGCAATTTGCCGTTTGAGACATGGTGGGACCTGGACCAGGAAGACAGGGTGGAGGGGAGTCCACGGGGGGATTTGGGCGAAGTGGTGGGCTAAGTCTGATGAGAGCAGGTGCCAGAGAGAATGGAACGGCCGAACTGGAGCTAGAAACTGAAGCCCTGGAGAGGGACGTGGATTGGTATTTTTTTAATGGCGCAGGTAACAGTTTGCAGATGGAATGCTGAGAGAGTGACCCAGCAGAGGGGAAGTGATGGGGAGGAAACCGTTGTTTGGGGTGATGACCGAGAGTAGGAAAGAGGGAAGAGGGTCCAGTGCTTCTTAAGCTGAATGTCCATAGGACGCACCCAGAGTCTTGTGAAAAATGCAGATTCTGCACTTCCAGCAAGTTCCCGGGGATCCCGCAGCTGCTGCTCCACGGACCACAGTGAGTAGCTTCCAGTGCCTGAGGGGAAAAGCTGGCATTGCCTGGACAGCTCTGCCCCAGTCTCAACTGAGAGAAAGCTTAATGGAAGGGTGCAGGGCAGGGAGCTGGGGGAATGGGTGCTGGGAGAAGTGGAGGGGTCTTCCGGTTGCTCCAGCTTTACTCTGTGAAATAAGAAAGACCAACTGAGAGTGAGGAAAGGGTGGGAGGTTTGAGGAGTTAGTTAAGGGAGCAAAGGCCTGGGCAGTGGCTCGAGCTCACACCAGAAGCTTGTGGGACACAGGTGTGAGCTCCACACAGACATAGGTCTGGGGTGGAGTCTGGAAATTTGCATCTCTTTTGTTCTTTTTTTTGTTTGTTTTTTAACAGTTTTATTGAGATATGCAAAAAGCTGAGTTTGGACACGTGCGCACCCATGAAACCACCACCACAGTCGTAAACGCATCCCTCACCTCCAGAAGTTTCTTCATGCCCCTTTGGGCTTTTTGTTTGATTTGTGGTGTGAACCTTTAACATGAGCTCTACCCCTTAACAGCATGCGAGCGCTTAGCACAGTCCTGCACTGTAGGCGCCCTGCACACCTATCTGGGGCTGATTCCTCTTGCACAACTGTGACTTTGCCCACCCTGAGCAGCGGCTCCCCACCTGCCCCTCTCCTCTGGGATTTGTGGGTCTCCCCAGTCCGCAGGGGACCCCACGTGCTGAGAGCCCCAGGCAGGACTGCGAGGCTACATGGGGGTCAGCTGAGGTCCCCTGTCGAGCTTCTCCACCATGGTGAGCCGTTTGGGACAGAGTAGGTGGAAAGTTAGATTTCATCAAGATGGGGGTTTCCCGGGCAAAAAGAGCAAAAGGATCATTTAGCACAATTTAGTACTTGGTATATGCTCGAAAAGCATAGGTGGTTATTATCTGGGGCCAGCCCCGCCATCCTCCCTCCCCTGCAGACTGCACAATGTGAAGGTGAAGAACCAGGCCCTGTGGCCAGCAGACCTGCATCTAGCTGTGGGACCCTGACCTAGTTCCCTAACATCTCCAAGCTTTAGTTTCTTCGTGTGTAAAATGAGGCAATAAGAACTCTTGTTCACAGAGTTGCTGGGAGCTTTAAATAAGACACTGCATCTGAGCCACTCAGCACTGTGTCTGCCACATAGCAAGCAATAAATGTCAGCGAAGACCAGAGGGGTAGAGAACATTTAATACAAATTAGCTCTGGGCGTAATACCTGCTCATCCAAGCACAGCAAAGTGTCAAACATCTTCCAGATTCACAATGAGAATTAATTTCTCCTCCTCTGTTCTTGCTTTGCACTGTGTAGCAATTATCACATGGTTTGCCTTATGTTAGAACTTATATACAAGTAAATATATGGGGGTCAAGACCACTAAGCCTTGGGGATAATTTTTAATGACTTTGTAATTCTAAAAGTAGTACTTGCTCATGACAAAAAGTAATACAAACAGTACAAATAAAAATCAGATAAATATTCCAAATAGGATCATACATACTCTTGCAACTTTTTTTTTTTTTTTGAGACAGAGTCTCACTCTGTCGCCCGGGGTAGAGTGCAGTGTCATCATTGCTCACAGCAACCTCAAACTCCTGGGCTCAAGCGATCCTCCTGCCTCAGCCTCCCGAGTAGCTGGGACTACAGGTGCGCATCACCACACCCAGCTAATTTTTTCTATTAGTAGAGATGGGGTCTCGTTGTTGCTCAGGGTGGTCTGAACTCCTGAGCTTAAGCAATCTTCCCGCCTCAGCCTACCAGAGTGCTAGGATTACAGGCGTGAGCCTCTGGGCCAGGCTCTTGCAACATTTTTAACTTAACAGTGCATCTTAGAAAGTGTTTCTCGTTAGTTCTTATAGGTCTACCTCATTCTTTTTAACACTGCAAAGTATTGTGTTCTTTCTAACATCCCATCCTTCCAATGTACTATAATGTATCTAAGCTGATTCCTATTTATGGCCATTTTAGGATGCTTCGAGGGTTTTTAAAGTTACTGATGGAAACAGTGGTGCAGTAAGCACATATCTTTGTGTCCTGTGATGAGAAGATAAACTCCTAGAAGCAGATTAAAGGATCTGTGCATTTTTTTACGTTACTGTCTTTGTTACAGTGCAGGTAGCAGAGAACAGCGTGCATTCCAGCTAGCTTAAGTAGGAGATTTGTTATAGGATACTGATGGTAGGCAGAATTGTTTGGAAGGCTCAAGAGCAGATCTCATTTGAACCTCCAGAGATGACTTCAAGAGCAATACTGCAGACCTGGGCCTCAAAAAGCACTGCCTTTTCAGTGGGGAAAAATCCTTGCCAGCCTGGGAAGCTGCTCTCTCTGCTGCAGCTGGGAAGCCAAATCAATCAGGAAGATCCCACTTTCATGACAGCCTTTGCCAGTGGAAGAGGCAGAATTAACGGCTTCTGCTTCTGCTTTGCAAAACTCAAGCAGAATCCAGCTCACATCCAGAAATCTAGCTCTGAGGGCGCCTGGGAAATGCCGCTGGAAACTTCCCTACTTCTGCAGTGCGGGAATCACAGGAGGAGGTCGGGATGGATCTTGAATGCCACGGACGTCACCACATTGGCTGTTGCCAGGATTCCTTCCCAGGCCTATGTGTTTGAAAGTGCGGGATTCCTCCACGCCGTCACCAAAGCTGCGTGTTGCCACACTTCTAATGTCCTCTAACTTGATATGACACCTCATTGTCTTAGTTTGGCATCTCTTTAATTATGAATCAAATCGAAGATTTCTAAGTCTGTTCATTGGTCATTATATTTCTTTTTCCTATTTTTATCTGTATCGGTTAGCTGTAAGTAAGTGACAAACCACCCCAGAACTCAGTGGCTTAAAACAAGCCTGCAGGTCATCTGGGTGATTTTCCTGCTCAACTGGGTCACTCCTGCGTCTGCCATCAACTGGTGGGTCTCTAGAGCTGGCTGGTGTAGGATGGACAGGGCTGGCTCCGCCCCAGTGAGCTCTATTCCTCCATCGGGCTAGCCCAGGCTCATTTTCATGACAGTGGCAGAGATTCAAGAGAGGAGAGAGCTGGGCACGATGGCTCACACCTGTAATTCCAACATTTTAGGAGGTTGAGGCAGGAGGATTACTTAAGGCCAGGAGTTCTAGACCAACTCGGCAACAAAGTGAAACCTCGAGACCTCACCTCTACAAAAATAAAAAAAAATTAGGTTGGGCACGGTGACTCACACCTGTAATCCTAGAACTCTGGGAGGCCAAAGCAGGAGGATCGCTTGAGCTCAGGAATTCAAGACCAGCCTGAACAAGAGTGAGACCCCGTCTCTACTTAAAATAGAAAAAATTAGCCAGATATGGTGGCACGCACCTAGTCCCAGCTACTGGGGTGGCTGAGGCAGGAAGATTGCTTGAGCCCAGGAGTTTGAGGTTGCTGTGAGCTAGGCTGATGCCACTGCACTCTAGCTAAGGTGACAGAGTGAGACTCTGTCTCAAAAACAAAAAGAAAAAAAAAAAATTATCCAGGCATGGTGGTGTGCCTGTAGTCCCAGCTACTTGGGAGGCTGAGACAGGAGGATCTCTTGAGCCCAGGAGCTGGAGGTTGCTGTGAGCTATGATGATGTCACTGCACTCTGGTCTTGGCGACAGACCCAGACCCTGTCTCCAAAAAAGAACAGAGGAGAGACTCCAATGCTTTTTGTAATCTCTGCTCTGTGTAGATGCTTCCATCCCATTTGCCCAAGCAAGTCACATGGCCGTGCCCAGAATCAGTGTGCATGGGGAGGGGGCACCCAGAGACCTGGACACAGGCCATGGATTGAGGCCATTAATGAAACCAGCTCTTGCATTATCTTTCGACCATTGTTCTGTTGATTTGTAAGAGTCCTTTTTTATATTGAGTTAATTAGCTCTACACATAATTTCACATAGTGGTGGTAAAATTTTTGGTATACATTTATAAGTGGAAAAACAGACAACAGTGTAGCAGAAATAATCCCCTCTATCCTTTTTTAAAAACTCTTGAATAGATACGGACATACACCAAGGCTAACTAAAATGATGGGAGTTGCATGGCACAGATTCCTTGGATGTGGTAGGGTATTTCTGTTTTGATTATAACGTGTGTTAACTTTAAAGCAACTCTGAGTTGTAGAGATTTCATCTGTGCCAGCCAACCGTATACATATTATTTTTCCCAATTTTACTGAAAATCCACAATCAACTAAGATGGAATTGAGTATAAAAGACCTAGGAACAAAGTCCAACTTGTGGATCATCCTGCCTCTTGGGTACACAGCTCTGGGTCTACTGTATCCTTCCCTCTCTTTCAGCTGATACAGACTTAGATAATTTAATTTTGCAATTTAATATTAGATTAAGGCTGGGCTTGGTGGCTCACACCTGTAATCCCAGCACTTTGGGAGGCTGAAGGAGGAGGATCACTTGAGGCCAGGAATTGAAGGTTACATTGAGCTATGATTGCACCACTGCACTGCAGCCTAGGTGACAAAGCAAGAGCCTGTCTTTAAAAAATAAAAATAAAAATGTTAGATTGAAACAAAAGAGAGTAAGAGAATTCTGCAGGTAAAGAAAAACATACTCCAGGGCCAGGCATGGTGGCTCACGCCTGTAATCCTAGCACTCTGGAGGCCGAGGCGGGCGGATTGTTTGAGCTCAGGAGTTCGAGACCAGCCTGAGCAAGAGCGAGACCCCGTCTCTACTAAAAATAGAAAGAAATTATATGGACAGCTAAAATATATATAGAAAAATTAGGTGGGCATGGTGGCGCATGCCTGTAGTCCCAGCTACTTGGGAAGCTGAGGCAGAAGGATTGCTTGAACCCAGGAGTTTGAGGTTGCTGTGAGCTAGGCTGACGCCACGGCACTCTAGCCAGGGTGACAGAGTGGGACTCTGCCTCAAAAAAAAAAAAAAAAAAAAACCAAAACATACTCCAAAAAGCAAAAGAAAAATTGATCATCTTCCCCATTCGAGTGGCTACCATATTTTCTCGAAATCCCCCACTTCCCTGACCTTATATACAGGCAAACGTGCCCACACAGACGCGGTAGAAGGATCAATACAAATATTTCACACATAATTATTCCTTCTCTGAGCTTCCATAGCACTCTGTTCATAGCCCCTTTACGGCTCACGATATTTAGGCTATAAATTCTGCTGCTGTGACTAAGGCCCAAAACAACAGTGGCATAAACCAGAGTACATATTCTCTCCCGCATGAGAGTCTGGGCGCACCCAGCACAGTTTAGTTGGGCAGACCCTGGGCGCCGGGCTGGGCTCCTGCTGGTGGTTCTGCATCCTGAGCGTGTCGCCCTCTCCTGCGCCCTCCAAGACCTCCCGGCCTACGGAGGGAGACGGGCACAGGGGAGGTAGTGCTCTCCACCTTTGCAGGTATTTGTGGTTATTTAGGAACAGGGTCTCTCTCTGTCGTCTGGTGGCCTCAGTGACTCACGTGGCTTCTCCCCAGGGTCTCTGCATGTGGGCTGGTGTGAGCTGAGAGAGCAGACGTGCCAGGCAAGGCCCAGCTTTGAAAGCCACACAGCGTCACTTCCCCGCATCCTTTCGTCAAGGCAGCCAAAACCGTCTCCCCCAAGTTCAAGGAGGGGAGATAGAGATGGAGCATTGTGACAACGTTCTGGAAGAACACGGGAACCAGAAATAGCATGAGAACACCTTTTGAGCACAGACTGCCACGTGTCTGTTGCCTGAATTACTGAGATGCCCTCCTCACTGGCCTTGCTGTTTCCCTTTTGTACTAACCCCTCATCCAATTCTCACAGAGCAGCCTGGAAAAGCGCCTAACAGTTCAGATGTGTCCCTCTGTCTCGGACTCCTTCACTTGGGATGGAATCCGGCCCCACTGGCCCACCGGCCCCAGGCCCGGGGCAGCCCAGCCCCACCGCACCTCCCTCACCTCCCTGGCTGCAGACACCCTCCCTCCGGCTGCTCCCGGGGCACAGCCTCCTTTCAGTTCCTCAAACAAAACGCCCAATTTCCTCCCACCTCAGTGCCTTCCTGGAAATTTCTTTTCTCAGTTTGTGGTGTGGTTGACTCTTGTTCATCCTTTGTGTCCCAGCCTGAATGTCACTCCCCCAATCCCAACCTAAAAGTGCTTCCTGAAATCCCGTCACTGTGACAACGTGGATGAACCCGGAGGATGTTATTTAGGTGGAGTGGGCCGGGCACAGAAAGACAAATACTGCATGATCTCACTCACATGTGGAATCTTAAAAAAGTCAAACCCACGGAAGCAGGGAGTAGAGGGAGGTTGCCAGGGGCTCAGGGCAGGAGGCATGGGTAGATGTTGGTCAAAGGACATGAACTTTCAGATACGCAAGATGAGTTTGTCCCAGAGGTCTCCTGCACAGCCTAGAGCCTGTAGTTAACATGGTGTTGTATACTTTAAAATTTGCTAAGGTGGGGCCAGGCGCAGGCGCTCACGCCTGTAATCCACTTTGGGAGACCAAAGCGGGAGGATGGCTTGAGCCCCAGGAGTTCTAAACCAGGAGTTCAGCTTGGTAAATATAGTAAGACCCTGTCTCTACAAAATAAAATAAAACAATTACCCAGGTGTGGTGGCACATACCTGTAGTACTAGCCAAGGAAAATCGCTTGAGCCAGAGTTCAAGGCCACAGTGAGCTATGATCATGCCACTGTACTCTAGCCTGGGCGACAGAGAGAGGGAGAGACCCTGTCTCTCTTTTTAAAAAAATTTTTTTGGTGAGATGGTAGACCTCATGTTAAGAGTTTGTATTAGTCCATTCAGGCTGCTATAACAAAATACCTTAAACTGGGTGGCTTATAAACAGTAGGAATTTATCTCTTCCAGTTCTGGAGGCTGAGAATTCAAGATCAGGGTGCCAGCAGATCTGGTGTCTGGGGAGGGCTTATTTCCCAGTTCATGGATGGCACCTTCTCCCTGTGTGTTCACTTGGTTTGAGGGAGCTCTCTGGGGCTCTTGCTGTCATCCAGGCTGGAGCACAGTGGCACAACCACAGCTCACCGTAACCTTGAAACTCTGGCCTCAAGCCACCCTCCCAGCTCAGCCTCCCAAAGTGCTGGCCTTACAGGGGTGCACCACCATGCCCGGCCCGTATTTTTATTTGCTATGTCTGGCAATTGTGAGATGCTAATGCACATGGCAACTTTGGCTCTTTTTTGAAGGGCAAAAACGAACTTAGCCTAACATGGCAAAAAGGAATTGAACTGAGTTTGGAGCCCAACCTCTCAATAGTTGCTAAAACAACCTTAAAATCTCAGGTGCTTAACAAAATAAAGATTTTTTTCTCATTTATGAAACATCTGATTTGATGTTCTTGGTTGGTGGGTCTCCTGGACCGTGAACTCAAGGACCTGTGCCTCTTTCTATTGTGCAGTGCCACCAGCCCGGAGTCCTTTTTTTCTGCCACACAAACTGGGGAAAGAGACAGCATGAGATGTCATGAGGCCCTTTCGTGGACAGGCCTGCAAATGGCATCAGCGACTGTGGCACATTCCATTAGCAAAGCTAGAGATGGGTGACTGCAGCCCAACGCAGGGAAGGCCTGGTGGCGCACGACTGTAGTCCCAGCTACTCGGGAGGCTGAGGCAGGAGGATCACTTGAGCCCAGGAGTTTGAGGTTGCTGTGAGGTAGGCTGACGCCACGGCACTCTAGCCAGGGTGACAGAGCTGGACTCTGTCTCAAAAAAAAAAGAAAGAAAGAAATTAAATGCTTCATATATTTAGAAAATCAAGACAGGATACTAAATATTCTTTTAGTATTTATTAAAATGCTTATAAGACATTAAAAATATACATCAGATTGCCAAAAATTGAAATTCTAGGCATTAAGTTTAATATGAATAAAGAGGAACTGTGGAAACTTTTTTTAAAAAAACAGCTTGATTGAGATGTAATCCACATAGCATACAATCCACCCATTCAGAGTGCACAAGTCAGTGGTCGTTAGCATATTCAGATACATGCAAATGTTCACCGCACTCAATTTTAGAACATCTTCGTCACCTCAGAAAGAACACCCGCACCACTAGTTATCACACTTTCTACCTCGCTCTCCCCCACTCCCCAGCCACTAACTTATTTTTTGTTTCTATAGATTTGCCTATTCTGGGCATTTCATATAAATGGAATCATATAACATGTGGTCTTTTGAGTCCAGCTTCTTTAATTTAGTACAGTTTTCAAGGTCCACCCATGTTATAGCATGTCAGTGCTCCATTGTACGGACAGACCACATTTTGTTTATCCACTCCCCAGTCAGCGGACGTTTGGGTGGTTTTCATCTTTAGGTTATTACAATTAATGCTGCTGTAAACATCCTTTTACAAGTTTTTGTGTGCACATATGGTTTTGTTTCCCTTGGAATGATATATATATACACATATATATGTATATAGACATAGGAGTGGAATGGCCGGGTCCTCTGGCAACTCTATATAGAAGTAACTCCAATGTATTAGTCTAACCATTTGAGGAACTGCCAGGCTATTTTCCAAAGCAGCTGCACCATTTTACATTCCCACCAGCAGTGCATGAGGGTTCCAATTTCTCCGCATCCTTGCCAACACTTGTTATCTGACTTTTTGGTTGTACCCACCCTAGTGGGTGTGAAGTAGTATCTCACTGGGGTTCTGACTTGCATTTCCCTAATGATGTTGAGCATCTTTTCATGTGCTTATGGGCCGGTTATATATCTTGCTTGGAGAAATACCTATTCAAATCCTTTGCCCATTTTTTAATTGGCTTATCTTCTTTTAATTAATTAATTTTTATTATTTTTTTTCTTTTTTGAGACAAGGTCTCACCCTGTCACCCAAGCTGGAGTGTAGTGGTGTCATCATAGCTCACTGCAACCTCAAACTTCTGGGCTCAAGCAATCCACCTGCCTCGGCCTCCCACAGTGCTGGGATTACAGGGGTGAACCACCGTGCCTGGCCTGGGTTGCCTTTTTAATATTGAATCATAAGCCTTTTGGGAGCTTTTCCTCCTTCCTTCCTTTCTTCTTTCTTGTATTCTCACTAAAAGAGCACTGGATAAGATGACTAAAATACAGTCCCTGAGCTCAAAGATCTCACAGTGCAGTGGAGGAGATAAACACAAAAGAAGCAACAAGTCGTGTGAGGAATGGGGGTTCTCAGAGGGCTGCACAGAAGACAGCATTGCCAGCTGGGGAAGAGCATCCAACTCGTGCCAGGACCTCAGGGACAGCTCACGCTTAATTCAGTTCTCCAATGTACATGTTCACAGGACAGTGAAGGAAATGCCTTCAATGCATTTCTGCCCTTGGAGTCGTCAATTCAAGGGGTAAATATCATGATCAAGCCGTTTGCTAAATAAAGCTGCTAAATGGCAGCTTCTGGTAAATGCAAACTAGCAGTCACATTTGGTGATTTCAGGGTTACAGGAAGATCCACTCCATGAAAATATATCCAAATCCCTTTTCTCTCTTATTTTTACTCTGTTGAGGCATTATGTCATTTGGGAGGAATAATACCTCTGAAAACTGTTTTATTTGTAGGGATCAGTTTATTGAACATTGGACTTAGAGTTGAAAACACCGTAACTCATAAGCCTGAATCCCATTCCACCACTAAACCAGCTGTTTACCCTGGCCCAGTCCCAATCTCTCTGAGTCAATTTCCTTATGCACACAATGGATTTAGCAATACCTGCTACAGGATTAAATGAACCAGCATATGTTAAATACCTAGCTAGTGCCTGGCCAAAGAGAATAATACCTCAAACAGTGTAAGTTTGTGTCACAGGACCCTGGTGGGACGGAACGCCGGGGCACAGGACAGGTGGCGCTGGGTCAGGGGAGGGGCTGCAAGGAGCCTGGTGTTTATGAAAGGCCTCAGGCTGGGGGCCTTCCACCGAGCAAGGAAATGCCAGAAATGAGGGGGCAAATAAAGGGGCATGGGGGCTGAGGACAGGACGGCCTGATGTCACAGGCCCGGACAGGGTCCCCTCAGGGGCAGCCGTGGGCTGAAGCGTCTCTGTGCTGCAGTCCTGCTTTGTCTAACTCTTCCACCACGGGGGTTTTGAGGAGAGCCTGGGACAAGGCGTGTGATGCCCAGTGCATCTGAACGTGGCCCAAAGCCTCCCGTTTGCCAGCTTTCTGCTGCAGGCAGACACTTGCCCTCAGCATGACAGGAGGTGCTCTGAGAAGTACAAGCGTCCCTTCCTGCCTTGCAGCACCAGCAAAGCAAAGCTCGCTTCCCAACCGCTTTCTCCACACAACAATAGCGCCTCTGTCCCCGTCCAGTAAGCTTGTTGCCTGCAGGGATGCTGCCGGGGCCAGAGTCGTCAGGCGGGGAACACGCAGTTCTCTGATAATCGCCCTTTATCCTGGCCTCTAAGTCAAAGCAGCAGACACGCTGGCTGACAGGGACTGCCGCAAACACAGCCAGTGCCGTGAGGTCTGACCCCAAAATGGAGAGCCACCTCCGCAGAGAGCAGCGCGTGCTCCTCGCGGGCCGCGTTCAAAGGAAACAGGAACCTCGGGTCCCTGCACACAGCTGCACTTGCCTCGGTAGCTCAGACGAAATCTATGGCCAGGGGAAATCTGAGTCACCCAGAAAGACATTCCTGACACCAGAGAAGGAGCGGATCACCCCCTCCTCTGTTCTGCCTTTTCGTGTGCTTTGTACAGCGTATGCACAACTTCGTATGTCTTTTTGTTTTTTTCTGGAGGTGAAACTCACACGACGTAAAATGAACCATTTAAAGTGAACAATGCAGTGGCACATCCACCTTTATCTAACTCCAGAACAGTCTCATCACCTGAATATGGCCCCTACCTGTGAGCATCCTCCTTCCTCCCCTCCCCCAGCCCCTGGCAACCTGATCTGCTTCCTGTCCCTGTGGATTTATGCATTCTGGACATTTCATATCAATGGACGCACCTAGTACGTGACCTTTTGTGGCTGGCTTCCTTCACTCGTTTTAATGTTTCAAGGTTCATCCGTGTTGCAACAGGGACCAGTACTTTATTCCCTCTTATGGCTGATAATATTTTATTTTATGGATGGACCACAATGTGTTTATCTGTTCATCTGCTAATGAATATTTGGTTTCCATTTTGGTGCTGTCAACAGTGTTGCTGTGACCATTGGTATACAGTATCTGTTGAGTGCCTGCTTTCAATTATGTGGGTGTATACCTAGGAGTGGAACTGCTGCATCATACGGTCATTCTGTGTCTAACTTTTTGAGGAACCACCGCACTGTTTTCCACAGCAACTGCACCATTTTACATTTGCACCAGAAATGCACATTATCAGTCTCTGATTGGGTTTGCATAATTCCTAGATTGGGAATCTCCTGTGGTCACCCTCGCTGGCTACCTGAAGGTGGTCTCTGCTTTTGCAGTGGATCCTTGAAGCGCTGTTCACCCATTCACCCACACGTGCTTGCTCAGTGCCCAGGGTGAGCCCGCACAGGGGTGGCGTGAGGGAGGCTGGGATGCCGGCTACCTCAGTTGGCTGTAGATGTCCTCCGCTGTAAGTGACCTCAGAGCTCAGAGCCCAGTCCTTCCCTCTGCAGATAACAAAATGTGACTCTCATGCTGTCTTGGTTGTCACGGGGGCTGCCCCTAGGATAAAGGCAGGTCCCCTCTGGCTTCCAGATAGCAAGGAGAATGCAGGGACACCGGAATTCTTTTCTTAGAGTTTAATCTCTTTGATTTAAGGCATTGATCCCTATCAAAATGTCCACGCCCAAGGAAAGGCTTTACCTCTCTGGACTGTCACATTCTAAAATGAAAGGAGGATCCAGGTGGACACAGATTAGTGGCTGGGGGCAGCTCTTTCAGAGATTGCTTTTCCCTTTCATCGGATGCCATCGGCACAAACGTGGGGGTGAAGCACTCGGAAATCGCAGTGCTCCATGCCCCAGGCTTGCTGTCATAGTCCCTTGACCTCCCTGCTCTTCCCTCCTGGCAGCCGCAGTTCCGGCTTCCTTGGCCTCTGCGCACCTGCCCTCCCATCACCGCACGGACCCCCAGCACCTTTGGCCCTGACTCCGGATTGGCCTGGTGTGGTCGGGGACCAGCCTGGTCCCACCGGTTCTCAGGCCACAGGCTCAGGTGAGCCGGGAGTCCTAAAGTCCCTACTTGGTCAGCACACGTGTAACCAGACCCTGGTGGGGTGTGGGGTGCCACGAGAGAGAGCTGGGCACTGAGCGCTGTTCGGTTAGGTTTTTGGTGTTCATTTAATTTGCTTTTGAATCCTGTCATGTTACATTTGTCAGATTGGCCTCCAGGCTACATGCACTGACAGGGCAGCCCTGTTTTGAACTGCTGAAATGGGTCAAAAACCACACCTGGGGGCTTTGCGAAGCCCTTCCTGGGCAGGTCCACCCTCGTTCCTTTCCACTTAAACAATGAACAATTCGTTCGTCACCCAGCATTTATTACACCCGGCCTGGGCCTGTGAGGGGTACGGTCCTGAAGCAGGATGCTGACTTCCAGGAGCAGCAAACCATCTGGGGAAACGGAACGGACACATGGCCACGCCATGAGGGGGGTCGCTGGCATTTCCAAAGTCACAGTCCACCACAGGGAGGCCAGGCTCCTCGGCTCATGCGAGACGCGCTGGGCTGGCCCCGGGCTGGGCTTCCTGGGTGCGAGAGGCGGCAGTGATAGGGACGGGTGCTGTCTGGAGGCCCATGGTGACCGGTGGGGCATCGGTTTGCCTGCCTGGTAGCGCACTCCTGCCCCGTTAGGTGTGGCGGTGACCTCTCCCCCTTCTAAACAGGTGGCTGAGGTGCAGCTGGGCCTGACCCCACGAGGTTGACTGGAGCCTTTCCCGGTGGGGCAGAGGCAGGACGAAGTGTGGGTTCTCCAGTGGGGACCCTGAGGGTGCTG
The DNA here is from genome assembly GCA_028533085.1 of Varecia variegata. Lineage (NCBI taxonomy): Eukaryota > Metazoa > Chordata > Mammalia > Primates > Lemuridae > Varecia > Varecia variegata. The sequence continues at coordinate 2,147,398 of CM052453.1, read as the reverse complement.
TGCTGCTCCCACTGGTGCTTTGCTTACAGGAGCCAGGAGGTCCCCTGCCCCAGGATGGGGTGGTGACGGGGGCTCAGCAGGCAGCGGCTGTCAGGGGGTGTCTTGTGCCCCATGCCGGAAAGGCAGGCCAAGGACGCAGGGCTGTGGTGGGGAGAAGGCCAAGGAAGCCCACGGCCAGCCCGGCCAGCCCCACGGGAGCTGGGGACAGCCAGAGGAGTCCTGCAGAGCAGGAGGGACAGAAGTCTTTGTACTTCTGGGACCACCAGTTACTGCTGTGGCCTGAGAAAGGCACAGCCCTGGGCCAGCGCCCCTGCGCAGCCGAGGGCCTGCCAGCCACACCCCAGCCTCTGGGCGGCAAGTCACTTCTGCAAGGCGCATCCTAGCACCCAGCATGGTCCCCGTTCCCGAGCTATTTTGAACTGCACTCTGTCCACACAAGAGTCCTGACTGCTTCAAGGGCAGATCTCTCCTTCTGGGTGGAAGTGGTCATGGTGGCTGTGCTGGCACTCGCTGAAACGCACAAGGAAGAAGTGCTCTGAAAGGAGAGGGACAACAAACCACGCCAGGGAAGGGCAGATGCTGGAGCTTCCACAGCCCCAGCCTGGACAGGGGTCTCTGGGTGCAAAGAGCTTCTGCCCTTCAAATGAAGGGAGGTTGGGAAGGACTGGGTTATAAGTGGCACAAGGTCACCCTCCATTAAATATGTTCCTCATCTACCTAAAGGGTCAGAAAACCGGGAAAAATAATTTTTCTCCTTAATGTCTTCTCCTTCATATGACGTGGGACGTGTTTGTCTTCTTCCAGTCATTCAGGTAGCAGTGCCTGGGGATGCCTTCCCCACGCACCTGCCCACCCCACGCCTGCCCACCCCCACGGTGCTCCCACAGCCTCAGCCGCAGCTGCTCCCCCCGGCGGGCGCTTGGCTGTTGCAGTCACTGTTCTTCTGTTTGCTGCCCCTGTCTGTGCCAGATCGCCTTCTGCCTTTCTCTTAGGACTCCTGTCTGTGGATTGAGGGCCCACCCTAACTCTAGGATGATCTCATCTTGAGATGCTCAACTTAATCGCACCTGCAAGGACCCTTTTGCAAGTAAGGTCACCTTCACAGATTCCAAGGGTTAGGACACAGGGCTTGGGGGTCAGCACTCAATCCACCACACGCTCCTGGGGAGGAAGCCCACCCTCGTCCTGACAGAGACACAATGCTTTGCCAGAAAGGTGCCGGTTTCTGTTTTATTTGGGTGTCCACACTGAGTGTCTCCAAATTGTTTTCCACCTTATATCTTAATAATGTTTTGCGGCTGGGCACCGTGGCCCATGCCTGTAATCCCAGCACTTTGGGAGGCCAGGGGGGAGGATTGCTTGTGGCCAGGAGTTCAAGACCAGCCTGGGCAACATAGTGAGACCCTGCCTCTACAAAAAAAAATAAAAATAAAAAATTAGCAAGGCATGGTGGTGCGTGCCTGAAGTCCCAGCTATTCAGGAGGTGGAAGCAGGAGGGTTGCTTGAGTTTGAGGTTACAGTGGGCTACAATTGTGCCACTGCACTCCAGCCTGGGTGACAGACTGAGACCCTATCTCTAAAATAATAATAATTTTGAATATATACTATAACCAAAACATCGATAGTGTGCTTAATCCTAGAATGCTATGCAACTGTTAAAAAGAATGAGTTAGAACTATATGTGGAGAAATGAAACTGCCTATAAATTATATTAAATGAAAAAAGGAAGGAGCAGCATAATGTTAAGTATCTCGGCCACTATGTTATCATGCACGTATGTACATATGAATTTTGCTTGGACACGTGTAGAATATTGCTGGGGGAGAGGGACTGGAGGTCCGGGTAGAAAGAACACATCCTGCTTCTTGCTGTAGAGTCTTAAGTATTGTTGGACTTAAAAAAAAAAAAAACTATGTGTGTTATTTTTAAAACAAAAATTAGGCAATAAAAATATATAATCTTGACAACAATGTAAGTTTTCTAACCTTTAGAAACGCTGGAGTCTAAGTCGGAGGAGTTCTCTGCTGCCCACCAGGCTGAGTCGCAGAGTTCATCAGGTGGTTTCATGTATCCCATAAAGGGAGGGGAAAGTTCTTATGCCAAGAGAGGATGCCCAGGTGCTTCCCATAGAAGAACAAATGCCGGCTGACCTCACTGCGCTGGAAGCTGGCCAACATGCAGGTGCCCAGAGAGTTTTCCCTGGGCTCGCACGGGGTGGGGGGGCACTTGGAAGCTGAGCTGAAGGAAGGACTAACACAAGCCCCTCAAACCACATCGCAGGACACTTATCCCGCACCCTGAGGATTTTTACAGCAGTGGGGTGAGCAAAACCCTAGAAAAACAGAGCCCCGAGAAACCCACCTGTTGCTAGGACTGGGAACACGGAGTTGTCTCAGACGCTCACGGCACATGCCAGACAGGTGGAAATTCCTAATGATGTCACAGCTGCAAACAGCATGCCTTTGCAGGCCAGCAGTCTGGAAAGTGTCAAAGGTGGTATAGATGGTGGGGCCCATGGGAGGGAAGGCCCAAGGAAAAGAGGCAGAAAGAAGGCAGGGAAAATAGGGAGCACAGTGAACAAGAGAAGGTGTGGGAGAGGGATGGAGAGAGGATCCAGGACAATCTGGGTGGCCCACTGACCTATCTGCTAATCTCCTGGCCATCTGCTCCTGCCAGTACTGCTGCTCAAATGCTCGTGTGAAAAATAAAGTATTGCTTAATTATTATAAAAGAAATGCTGTCCAAGAAAGCCTTAGGCATTGAGGGCACAGAAGTGAATGCATACACTTAACTTGTATGTTTCCTGCTTTCTTGCTGTGCCAACCAGTAACATAACAGGTCAAGCACACAAGCCAGCCAGGCCATGCCTGTCAGCAGAGTCTCCCCCAAAACAAAGAGAAAGCACATTGGTGGCTTTTCAGTGTGAACAGCGTCTCTGAAGTCACAGGGCTGAACGCCAGAGAAATGCTCTGGGTTTAATTCACCACCTTCAAAACATAAAGCGCAACATGCAACGTTGATGGGATCCTACCAGCAGAGAAATTTCATCTGACTAACTGAGAGATGACAGTTAATGGCACAAGTTATTTTAACTTTCTTAGCCATAGGTTTCAGTGCATAAAATGGGGAGATTAAATGGGATCTCGAAAGTCCTTTCCACTCTCATTCCACAGCCCAGTGGTTCTAACTCGTCTGAAGATTGTGGAGTGGAGAGGTGACCTGCTCGGCAGCCACGTCAGGGACTGTCTCATGACAACACAGAGGCATGAGGATCACTCAGGTGAGTGTCGTAAAGGCCACAGTGGAATGGCCACAGCTTGGTCCACAGGTTTATAGACTTCCAAGCGCTTCCAAGTCTCGGTCTGGAAGTTGTTTTCATTTCCAAGAACAAGGGGAGGTCTCTTGTTTTTGGTGCTCACTCGAGAAGCCAGGTGTGCCCCTCTGGCCACAGACAGCAGAGGAGCCAGGGAGGCCCACCCACTGCCAGGACCCCAGGACGTGCTCGGGGTGCTTCTACCGCTGCGTTTTACTCTCCTCCCTGTCGGTTTTGCCGTGTTTTCCCTCTGTATCTGGAGCTCTGGGACCCAGGCCTTTCTGGCTCAGCCTCTCCACACCCACAGCCACCTTCTGGGAGCTGCCCCTGGCCCACACCTTCAGCCAGCTCCGCCTCCACCCTAGCTCGAGTCTGGCCCTCAGGGGTAGCCGCTCCCGGCGACCCCCGGTCTTTTCTGGGATCCTGCAGCTCCAGTGAGTTCATTTCCTTAGTACCCCACCTCTGTGGTCAGTTACAGCTGACCCTCTGCTTTCTATCTTTCAAGATCCCATCAACTTCTTCCCACTGCTGAATCTCCTTTTCCATTCTCTTTAAATTTGTGGGTTAATTTTTTTTTAATTCCTTTAATACCATTTCAGCAGACTTTTGGGACAAAATCAAGATAAAGGCATGTGTTCAATCTGCAAAATGCCATCTCAAGTTCAGTCTTTTATGTTACTATTGTTTTCTCACCCATGCACCCACCCTCTTATTTAATCAATGCCTTCACAGTTCAATTTTACTCATATATTGAAACACAAGTATATTTTGAACAATGTATATAACAGGTATGTGTTTTTTCTTTTTTTTTGAGACAGAGTCTCGTTTTGTTGCCTGGGCTAGAGTGAGTGCCGTGGCGTCAGCCTAGCTCACAGCAACCTCAAACTCCTGGGCTTAAGCGATCCTACTGCCTCAGCCTCCTGAGTAGCTGGGACTACAGGCACGTGCCACCATGCCCGGCTAATTTTTTCTATATGTATTTTAGTTGGCCAGATAATTTCTATTTTTAGTAGAGATGGGGTCTCGCTCTTGCTCAGGCTGGTCTCGAACTCCTGACCTCGAGCTATCCTCCTGCCTCGGCCTCCCAGAGTGCTAGGATTACAGGCCGGAGCCACCGCACCCAGCCAGTTATCCATATTTTAAACACATTTATATTTTGTGGATCCCTCTCTCGAAGACCCTTTAAATTATTAGTTTTGGTTTCTTGTCCTAGAAGAAAAGCTGTGTTTCTCAAAAGTATTGAGAGGAACTGGTTGCAATTTCATCACATTTAGTCCTTGTTGATCCAGGGCTCGACTTCCAGGTCTCCTAGTCAAACATTTACTCATCCCCTACCAGGTGCTCAGCACTGTTCTGGGTGTCCGGGCATAGCTGTAGACAAGACAGATAATATCCCTGCCCTCGTGGAGTTTGCATTTCAGTTTGGCAGGCAAACAAAGACTGGGGAAGAAAACAGTTACCAATTTGATAAAAACAGGGAAAGAAATAAGTGAGGTGCTGACAGAGAATGATGATTGAGGGGAACCTGCTATAGATGAAGTAAGTGGTCAGGGAAGATTTTTAAGCTGAAAGCTAAGGAAGTGGGCTGGGCGTGGTGGCTCATGCCTGTAATCCTAGCATTCTGGGAGGCCGAGGTGGGAGGATTGCTCGAGGTTAGGAGTTCGAGACCAGCCTGAGCAAGAGCGAGACCCCCGTCTCTACTAAAAATAGAAAGAAATGATCTCGACAGCTAAAATTATATATATAGAAAAAAAATTAGCCGGGCATGGTGGCGCATGCCTGTAGTCCCAGCTACTTGGGAGGCTGAGGCAGAAAGAAGGATTGCTTAAACCCAGGAGTTTGAGGTTGCTGTGAGCTTGACGCCATGGCATTCTAGCCTGGGCAACAGAGCAAGACTCTGTCTCACAGAAAAAAAAAAAAAAAAAAAGCTAAGGAAGTGGAAGGAGCTAGCTGTGTGAGGAGGCGGGGTGGGGAAGGAAGGTTTGGTAGCTGTGGGACCAAGAATTGTGCAAAGGCCCTTTGGTGGTTAAAAGTTTGACCAGATTCTAGGAACTGAAAGACAAGTGTGTTTGGAATTTAATGACCACGGAGCCAAGCAGCAGTGTAAGATAAAGTTGGGGAGATATGCAGAGGCCAGGTTAAGCAATACCTTGTAGGTCATAGTAAGGGATCTGCATTTTATTCTAAATGCAAAAGATATGCGGAAGCATGAACATGATCTGATTCACATTTTTAGAAGATAATGGCCAGAGCAGATAGGAGGGGAGTGAGAAGAGAGGTGGGGAAATCTGCTGAGAAACTTGCAGTGGTGCAGGGGTGAGACAGGAGGCCGGCACCGGGGATTCACTCTGTTTCTTTTCCTTAGTCTCTTCCTTTGTAAAGTGCAGATGTAAGCTTACCTGCAGCCTTCTGATTTCAAGATTGTTCTTTTTTAAGCACCAAAGGAGGCAAGAAAAGCAACTTTCTCTGCTGCACCCCTTTTAATAAAAGGATTTGTTCAGTCAAAAGGCCACACTTAAGGACCCAGAAGGCCACTTAATTAAGGACCTTAAGCCTGCAGGTTCCCCACCCCTGGAAGTACCCAAGTAAGACTCCCACGGACTCTGGTTTTGTGTAAAGATTTGAAATAGTTTCAAGATTGATGGTGTTTTCTATTCGTCTTCACCAACCAACCTGACCAACCTACTTCCCTAAACCTAAGGTTTCACTCTAACAGGAACTGGTATCTGTGGCACGCAATCCACCGAACCAATTAGTGGCTTACAAGCCTCTCCATAAACAGTTTGTTGTCTACAAGTTCCTTGGCAACTGGAATGGGTGGGGGTGGAAGATCCAAGAACAGGTACAGAATTTTGGATGGACTCAGCCTGTTGAAGATTATTCTAGGGTTTTTTTTTAGGTGGTGGTGGTGGTGGTTTTTCTTTTCTGTCCTTCTGCAAGGGCACAGGACCTGTACTACCAACAAAACTAACCTTCAGTGTAAGAGATCCTCATCCTCAAATTCCATTCCCTCACCTCAGCGCCTTTGTTTCTCAGTAGCTCTGCGTATTGATGAAATATCCTTCACTTAAAACATGATAACATAATTCAGCTGATACCCTTAAAAGCCTCTTCAACATTCAGAGGCTGATGGCAATATGTGAAAAAGGCTCTTTATTGTTACTGCTGGTTTTTAAAAAATGGGTATTTCAAATTAGTTCAAAAATATGAGTCCTGACTACTTGAACACAGCGTTAACAGCAGGATCTAGAGGCAATATCTGCTTAGCCAACAGAAAAGTCTGTTACACCCAGTTATATAATCAGTTCACTAGTCTGGTAAGTTTCGTATTAATTCATTTGGCCACGAATGTATATAAGTCCTATTAAGGTTATATGTAACTTTAAACTTTCTTCTGCGCCCCGCATTGTCCAATGTAACATACTTTCTTAAACTCTTTATGGGGTGAAGAAACATTGTAAAACAATTGTTACATTCTTTCTTCGATCCAAATGACTTACATAAAGGGGAAGAAATTCTATCGACCAAAATAAGCTCCGAGTAGCTGTTACCCAGCTACATCGGAGAGTAAATCTTGAAGGAAAATACCAAGTCGTCGTTGTCTGCCGAGTATGCAGATCTGTCAGACGCTGAAAACACCGGTTTTCCAAGTGCCAACGCCTTTAGGACAATCACTCTAGAAGACCTGCACATGTCTGCCTCTTTGGGTTGAGAACACAGCTCCTGCTCACATCCGTGTCCTCACCAAAGTTGGGCATTCCAGAGAGAATCCCAGGAAAGAGTTTTTGGGGGGAGAGGGCCAGAAGGCAAACAGGAACAGTTTCTGCTGTGCTCATGGCCTAAACTTTTTCATACATGTTAAGGGTTACTTTTTTAAAGGAGGCTGGCTTTTTCTTTTCCCAAATTTCCTAAGGCGCCCACGCCACCAGCAGGGATGGCCCAGGGCGGGAAATACGATGAAACGCGGGCGACCCCCGCGCTGTCCCCGGCCCGCGTCCCTCGCCCACGTGGCCGACGCACGCTGCGGACGGCGCGCACCCGCTCAAAGTCCAAGGGCGGCGGGCAGGCTCGGGGACCTTGGACAGAGGGAGCTTCCGCCCCAGAGGCGCCAGTCAGGAGCGCCGCGGCCGTGCCGCAACCACAGCCCGCACGCCGCCGCCCCCACCACGGTGGCAAAACACTGGAGCGGAACCGGAAGGCAAGATGGCGACGCCCCCGCCCTCCTCTCGCGAGAGGCGGGAAAGTAAAAAGGTGGGGCGAGCGACGCGGACGTGGCCAATGAGAGGGCCGCGAGCGCTTCATTGACGGCCCCTGCGGCGCCCCTGCAGGCCCCGCCCCGGCTGCGGAGGCTCGGTCGCCACCCGCCCCGCTCTTCTCTTCCCGTCTGAGGTGGCGGCCGGCCTCGCCTCCTCGTCAGCTCCATTTTGCCTCTCCTTTCTGCCTGTCCTCGCGGGCCGAGAGCGGCCGGAGCGCCTCCCCGCCTCCCTAGCGTGGCCGCAGAGCCGCTGCGCCTTCGCCGTCCCCGGACCCTCGGTCCTCGCGCGGCCGCGCCATGAATGAGGAGTACGACGTGATCGTGCTGGGCACCGGCCTGACGGTGAGCGGCGGGCGCGGGGCCGGGGCCGGGGCCGGGGCGCGCGGATGGCGGCTCCTCCCGGGCCCCTCGCCGTCGGCCTGGGCTCCTGGTGTGGGGGCGCGGCCGGGGCCGCGGACGGCCTGAGGGCGCCCGGCGCGGGGCGGGCCGCCCCCGGCTGTGCGGAGACGGACCAGGAAGTGGAAACGCGCTACTGGCGCCCGAGGGCCGGCCGCGAGTGGGTGGGAGCGAGGGCTTCGCCTCCCGCAGAAACGCGCCGGCGGGGAAGCCCGTCGGGGCCGGCGCCCCTGCACCGCCCTTTCGGGCCGGTGACCTCCGGGCCGGAGGCGGAGCAGCCCCGGGCGGAGGGGGAGGGCGGAGGCCGCCCGCCGTGAGTCCTGCTCAGCCCCAGCCCTCGGCTGCCCGAGCCGGGCGCGAGGTTTCGTGACAAGTCACTGCATAACCGCTGCTCTGTAACTGCCAGAGTTTGATTAACTTAAATCTTGGGGGAGAAAATGAGGACTTTTTTTTTCATCCTCTTCCCTTTTCCAAATAAGCATTATGATTCTTTTAAGCCTCGCTCCCTTCCCACTTAGGGAGCATCTGTAGGATTGGAAATGTTTTCTCTAAACTTGTCCGTCAGATGTTTTCGCGCCTGACCTTTGCCGTCTCCTTTTGTTTGGTGCGATCCCTGCCTCCGTCGTCTCTTCTGGATGCTTCCCCTAAGAAATGGATTGGTGATGGATTGCTAGAGGCCAAGGTCTCTGTACTTCGAAGGTCTCTTAGGGCAGTTAGTATGTGTGCTGCCGAAGCGAGCACAAGGTTAGGAGATAACCATACGAGGATTGCGTTGTAATATATGAATGCAGGGTTTACCTAATAGCATGGCATGTTTATTTTCCTGGCTACCTCTCTGCTTAGAGACCTTTAGATAATCTGCGAACATTGCAGGCAGGTTTCGTATCTTGTACTTTTACAGTTCTTGCTTTCTTAAGAAAATGAGGACATTCATCTTGCAAAAGAATTCAGTTTGGAGAGAGAACCATTTTAACTATCAATTTTTTTGGGAGATTTGAATATCTGACCTTGGGCTACTTCATCATAAGATGAGCACTGATGTAAATCTTACGTATCCCATATACTCTGACTTCAAATTCCTGAGTCATTTAATGTAAACCACCACTTCAAATTTGTGGAAATTTATTATAATCTCTCAAGATCATATTAATTTTTTTTTTTTAGGTAACATCCCCAAATAACTCTTCTAGATTTCTCTAGATAAGAGAAAGCCTTTGAACTTTCATTGGACTTTTAAAATTTTTTTTTCAAATTTGGCTAATTTTTAAGGAAAAGTTTAAGAATTAGAATGGTGATTTCTGGCCTGTCATTTTTCTCTTTATAGTGATATATACTCATTTCTGAATACTTCATTACGTTTGACCAGTTCAGAAATAGACATGTGACTGCCTAGGAAATAGGACCAAATAGATGTGATTACTTATGTAGAAAGCCATTTAATCATTTTGAATGTGAGGGATTCGGTTGGATTTTTTTTTTTTAATGGTGAGTTGGAAGACTATTGGATGCCTAAATGATACACGCTATCCACTGCAGGTTTTTTTTTTTTTTTTTTTTTTTTTTTTAAGTGCCCAATTGGGATTCCAAGCTGAGCTTAGTAGTTTGTGGTGGATTTTGCCCATTGGAATGGGACTGTTGCTGCCAGCATGTTGGAAGAGCCAGTTAGTTAGTTCCACTGCTTTTCTATGGTTATTGCTGGTCTTTCAGATTTGCTCATGATTAAGGTCAGTTAAGCATGGACAAGTGAGCGCAAATCCATCCTCTTGCAGGTTTTCACATGCCCAGTCCAGAAGCATCACTTTGTATCAAAGATGGCTCAGTGTTATTGTATAATGTCACAATTGAGATAACACATTTTGTTTAAATTTTCATTTGGATTGTGGGCTTTTTTAGGAGTGGTAGATGCACGCTTAACTAGAAATCAGGGCAATGTCTGCTGTCACCTTGTAGCTATGAAAACTTCAATCCTTATGAGCTTTCCTAAGATTGTTTTGTGACATGTTCTTTGAGAATTATATCAATTAAGGGCAATCACATTGTTACTGTCATTGAGAGGAGTAGTGATGACAGGATGATTTTGATAATGAGAAATCTTATATACTCATTTTTAGCGATACCAGGACTTAGATGTTTGAAAATTAAATAAAGAGAAAACCACAGTTAACCTTCAAATTAGAATTAACTTGGAGGATCTGGAGTTAATTTTCATAATTTTTCGTTCATAAATACTTAACACCTGGGATTTAAGAACTTAAAGGCAAGTACTTTTAGTGCTAGGAACTTGTTACTTTTAAAGAAGGTATAAAGAAGTGTTGGAGTTTTCTGTGTTGCTATGTATCAGTTAAAATAGTCTCGTATTAATCTACAAACATTGATAATACTAATAAGACATAAAACTATTTGGCATAAACTGGAGTAAAATCTTCATTCTTTGTCTAGGAGAAATAGAGTATTCCATATAATTGAATTTTGTAAAGAATTGAGGGTTATCCCTTTAAAGAACCACAGCTTTTGAATCACAGCTTCTTTAACAAACTAAGGAACATAATTTACTTCCAAAGATTTCACATCAGGAAGATTAAGTATTGTGTTGTGCTGTAACATAATGCAGCCATTAAGACCTGAGGAGCTTTGTCTTGCCTGCCTTCAAATGCTGTCAGACTGCCTTGCTTTGAGTTCTTCAGTTTACTTTCCGGTTTTTTTGTGTGTTTCTATTTCTTGCTGTTAGGCTTGTAACTTTTACTTTTCTATGCCTTCAACATGTATAGGCAACCTTTCGCCACATTTTTTTTTTTTTTTTTGAGACAGCGTCTCGCCCTGTTGCCCCAGCTAGAGTGCCCTGGTGTCAGCCTAGCTCACGGCAACATCAAACTCCTGGGCTCAAGCGGTCCTCCTGCCTCAGCCTCCTGAGTAGCTGGGACTACAGGTGTGCGCCAGGACACCTGTATTAGTTTTTCTCTAATTTTAGTAGAGACAGGGTCTTGCTCTTGCTCAGGCTGGTCTCCAACTCCTGAGCTCAAGCGAGCCTCCTACCTTGGCTTCCCAGAGTGCTAGTGTTACAGGCATGAGCCACTGTACCAGGCCAACACATAATTTGCACATAATTCACCATGGGCTTGGAAATAAATTCATTGAATCTTGTTAGAAGTAATAGATTAAAAGGATAAGTACAGCTATTTGTGCTTCCCAGAGGTTACTTTTCTGTTTTTTTGTTTTTGTTCTATACAGTAAGGAATTATGAATAGAAACATATACTTTAGTGATATTTAACCAGATTATTCTCAGCATTATATATTTAAAAATTGTTTTATATCCCAGACATACCTTTCCCCATTTCTCTTTGTTAACATTTTGTATATACCCTATGCCCAGATATGATTGATAAATTTTATTAGTGAATTAATGACCTCCTTCCATGTTTTAAAGTGATGTTTAAAGTATTATGTTTATGTTACTACACATTTTATTTCTTTAGCAGTGTAGAAGCTATCTTTTGTAGGTGGGTTCAAAAAGAATCAGTGAACCTGCAGATTTTTGATTAGCTTTAGTTAGCTTTTGTCATATTTGATCCAGGTGATGCCTTTAAAGTTAGTTACTGTTGACTCTTTGGACTCAGCTGCATCTTTACGTTATTGGGCCCTTATTTTAGGCGTCAGCCTTCAGTGCTTGCTTTAGGGCCACTGTCCAGTGGATCATGCTTATTTGCAGCGGGGTGTGAGAAGTTATATATAGAAGCTGTGCAGCACTCAGAGTTGCTTGCTGAGGTTTTGCTTCCAAAAGTTGAACCCTCAAGTCTACTTTTGTTAACTGGGAATGTGACTGGTCTTCCTCTGTTACATCATAACCTATTTTTAAGAGAATAAATGTTATTCTACTTTCACATACTATGTTGAACTCTATGTTATGTATGTTAGTGCTGCTTTAATTTTTTTGAACAAGTGAATTGTTTTAGATAATATTTGGGTTGATTTTTGTAGTTGTAAGATACCTTCAGTTGTGTTTATTAAGACATGATTAACACAATAACTACCATGTGAGTTGTATTTAACTCGTTAGTTTTGAGCCCGGGGCCTCGTGAAGCAAAATGAGAGCAAAACCCCCTTCAGTTGGTTCGTGAAAATCTTGTCGATGTTCTTATTGTTACAATTAATACTGACAATTTAATTCCAAAAACATGTATTAAATGAATAGAAGTCAGTAAATTTCATTTTTCTATTTATGTTTACTTTTAAATTACACTTAGCCTGTCAAGAAAAGTGCTTTACCCTTATGAACTATTTTTCAGGTATTTGCATTACTTTTTACAATACTGCTTTTCAAGTTTTTATGTTTTTTATTGAAAAACACAGAAAACAATAAAAAAACAAAGTTTTCATTAAATTAGAAAGGATCATTTTGTTTTCAAAGTTTTTACTCTATTTTCGTAATAAAACACCGTGGCCCCAAGGAAAAAAACATTTTTTTTTCTAGTGTGGCAGTCAATATGTTAAAGTGAAAAGGCAAGCCACAGAATGGAAGAAATTTGCTGTACCTATAACTAATAAAAGACTTACATATATCCAGAATATATAAAGAAATTTTATAAAGGGGCAAGAAAAAAGACAGCCCACTTTAAAAGTGGGCAAAAAATTTATATATTTATCAAAAGATACCCTAATCTTCAATAAACTATTAAAAAAGTGCTCAACCTTCTTAATTATCAGGAAATACAAATTAAATCACCTCTTAACTAGAATGGCTAAAATTAAAAAACAACAATATAAGTGTTGGTTAAGGATTTGAAATAATGGGGACCTTGCAGACAAAAGTGTAGATTGGTACAACCAATTTGGAAAGCTGTTTGGTGGTATCTGTTCACGTTGAACATACTCATACTTTTCTTGATATATATTTAATGGAAATGCCTTTTTGAGACAAAGTCTTGCTCTCATGCCCTGGCTAGAGTGCAGTGGCTCATCTTAGCTCACTGTAACCTCAAACTCCTGGACTCAAGTGATCCTCCTGCCTTGGCCTCCCAGAGTGCTAGGATTACAGGCCTGAGCCACTGAGCCCGGCCTGGAAATGCATTCTTAAAAGACACATGTGAAAATGTTCACAGAGCATTATTTGTAATAGTCAAAAACTGGAAACTATCCAAACGTCCACCGATTGTAGCAGGGAGAAGTGAATTATGGTATATCCTTATGATATGTTCATTCAGTGAATCCTCTACACCTAAGGTCCCCAAACCCCGGGCTGTGGCCGTGGGCAGTCTGTGGCCTGTTAAGAAATGGGCCGTGCATCAGCACCTGAGCTCCACACGCTCCTCCCCCTGTCCGTGGAAAAATTGTCTTCCATGAAACCGGTCCCTGGTGCCAAAAAGGTTGGGGGCCACTGCTGTATGGGTTTGTTGCCCAAAGTGGTCCTTAGATCACTTGCATCTGCAACACCTGAGAACTTGTCAGAAAACAGAAGCTTAGGCCCCAGCCCACACAGGACACAGAATCAGAATCTGCAGTTTAACCTGATCCCCGGGTGGTTCTCCTGTATGATAGAGTAGGCGCTCACCACTTGAGTAGCAGGCCTGGAATTGGTCCTGGACCAGCAGCAGCATCACCTGGCAACTTGTTAGAAATGCAGATTCTCAGGCCCCACCCAGACCTGCTGACTCAGAAGCTCTGGAGGTGGGGCCCGGCACTCTGTTTGGTCAAGCCCTTGAGGTGGTGTGGGTACAACCTGAAGTTGGAGAATCTGCTTAGAATTCACATTCTGGTTTTTTTTTTTGAACCTAACTACTCAACGTGGTAATAATCTACATTTCTTT
>CM052453.1:2079284-2133531 GCA_028533085.1 Varecia variegata | reverse complement strand
TACAGGCATGCGCCACCATGCCCGGCTAATTTTTTCTATATATATTTTAGTTGGCCAGCTAATTTCTTTCTATTTTTTAGTAGAGACGGGGGTCTCGCTCATTGCTCAGGCTGGTCTCGAACTCCTGACCTTGAGCGATCCACCCGCCTCGGCCTCCCAGAGGGCTAGGATTACAGGCGTGAGCCACCGCGCCCGGCCTACATTTCTAATAAGTTCACAGGTGATGCCAAATCAGGAACCAGACTTTGAGATCACCAGCTTGTGGGGTTAGGCACGCTTTCTGTAAAGGTCCAGTTAGATAGTAAATATTTTCGGTTACTGCAGGCCATATGGTCTCCGTCACAACTACCCAACCAACTCTGCTGAGGTGCTGTGAAGACAGCCGTAGACAGTATGTACAGGAATGGCAGAGTGCATTTACCAGTAAAACTTCGTTTATAAAAATAATAAACATAGTCTGCAGGCTGCATTTGGTGGGGACCCCTGTTCTATAGCAGTGAGAGGAAATAAATTAGACCACACACAAAACATGAATGAATCTTTGAAACATAATGTTAAAAGATGTCAGGTACAAAAAGTAAATAGCACGGGATTTTATTTTCGCGGAGTTGGGATGTAGGCAGAGCAGATCTTTGTCAGAGTCAGGAGTGCCGGGTGGTGGTGACGGGGACGGGGGTGTGAGGGCCTCCACAGTGCCCGGGAAGTTTTGTTTCTTGAGCCAAATAAAAAATGATGCACACTCCTATAGTACAACTTGAACTTCATGGTAAGTAATTTAAAACATTTAGAAAATACTAAATGAATAGATACACTACGGAAGAAAAGTTGGAATTTACATGAATTTTAAAAATAAAGGTTTCAAATTCAAATAGACATCTAGAGAATGCGAGATTTTCTTCCCTGATATCTAGGGTCCTTTGGATAAATTTGAGACGCATTAAGGATTTATAAAGATACGTGGAATTTCCTTTGTCCTTTTATAATAAATAAAGCACTGATCACCAAAACACTGGTGTAACAGTTTTCAGTGGACATAACCCCATCTCTTTGTTTCTTCTCATTAATTGTATTCTTTTTTCTGGATTCTTTTCCCCCCGTATCTTAATTTGGTTTGTCTTAAAGTATGCATGCTTTCTTTACCTTTTTCCTGAGACTGGTCATTTATAACTCTGACTGGCAATTTATCAATGTCTATCCTGGATGCTTTGTTTAGGGCTCTAGTTCTCAAACTTTTTGGTCTCAGGATGTGTTTATGGTCTGAAAGATTGAGAACCCTCACGAGCTTTTGTTCATAAGGGTTATAGCTATCAATATTTATCACATTAGAATTCAACAGAATTAATTTTAATCCACTTAAAAATAATAAACCCATTACATGTTAATGTGAATAACAGTTTTACTAAATATAACTATATTAATATTTTCTAAAACAAATTGGACAAGAATATCACTGTTTTACATTTTCTGCAAGTCCTTTAATGTCTGGCTTAGTGAAGCTGGTTTTTATATCTGCTGCTGTGTTTTGTCTGTTGTGATATATCGTCTTGGCTGAAGTATACGGAAAAAATCAGGCCTCATACAGATTGTGGTTGGAAAAGAGAGGAATGTTTTAATAGCCTTTCAGACTGTTGTTGTATTCTTTGATTTACACAAAAGCACAAGTGGTAGTTTTTTAAAAGATTAATTGCAATATGAAATCTGAAATTACATCAACGAATGTTTCATATTGTGATACATTACAATCCATTGATGTGACTTGTACTTTGAATTCCTTTCTCCCCCTGCGTTATTTTGTAAATTCATTCACCTGTCACTTAGAATATACTTTTTTACTCTGAGTAAAGCAGGTCTGAATGTTGACACATTTTACGATATAAGAAATCATGTTAATACTGTCACTGATAATGTCTGAAAAATCCTTTGTTTTAAAAGGGACTTGAGCTGCTCATGGTAGTAGATGTGAGTTTTCCAAAATTCTAATTTTTGTTCAGAATTTTGACTTTTATTGGCAACAAATAATATCAATTATTTTCCTTGTGTTCATTTTTGAGAAAATGTCTGTCAGGTACTGAAGTCTGAATAACCATAGTTTGTTGGTCATTTGTTCTTTCAAATGAAAATGATGATCCATGAAAAAGGTGTCTAGTTCAGCTTACAAATCAGTGGCACACAAAAGTTTTTCTGTGTGCTCCCCATTTTGTTACACAGAATATTCAAAATGTGTTTTGAAGGGAGTATGTTTAGAAAGTTAATTTTTTTTTTTTTTTTTTTGAGATAGGGTCTTGTTCTGTTACCGGGGCTCCAGTGCAGTGGTGTCATCATAGCTCACAGCAGCCTCAGACTCCTGGGCTCCGCTGATCCTCCTGCCTCAGCCTCCCCAGTAGCTGGGACTAAGTACATGCTGCCACGCCTGGCTAATTTCTGTATTTTTTGTACAGACAGTCTTGCTATGTTGCTTAGACTGGTCTCAAACTCCTGACCTCAAGTGATCCTCCTGCCTTGGCCTCCTAAAGTGCTGAGATGAGCCCATCCTAAAGTTAATTTTTAATGCTTTATTAAGGACATTTTCTAGTGAGTGCCCGGTGGTGAAGAATGTAACGACTGCTAGTATAGTTTAGAGCCCTGTCTTAATTTGTGTTATCTACCATTGATTTTGCGTCATCGATGCAAATGTCAACACAGGAAAAAAGGTGGCTTAGGTCCACAGACTACAGCACTTTGAACCCTAGTT
This sequence comes from Varecia variegata, assembly GCA_028533085.1. NCBI lineage: Eukaryota > Metazoa > Chordata > Mammalia > Primates > Lemuridae > Varecia > Varecia variegata. Next base: position 2,130,800 of record CM052453.1, on the reverse strand, counting down.
GCTGTAGGGCTTTCTCCACAAATTATGTCATATGTTGCAGGAATGTAAGTGTTCATCACTGAGAGAATGTGTAATGGTGGGCTTTAGAAGAAAAAGATCAGTTTTAAGCATGCTGCAGCACTTGCTTTCTTTTGAAGATATGTCTGCTTTTCTTATAGGAATGCATCCTGTCAGGTATAATGTCAGTGAATGGCAAGAAAGTTCTTCACATGGATCGGAACCCGTATTATGGGGGAGAGAGTGCATCCATAACACCACTGGAAGATGTAAGTATTAGTAAAATGCAATATGCCTCGCACACTCTGGAGTATTTTACTGGTGAATCTGCACCTTACTCTTTAGAGATGGTTTTAATTTTGTTAAGTAGAATATCTAGAGCACCATCGCTTTTCAGGAAGTTCTATTGATAGTTTGGGACTTGTAGAAATTTAAATTATGACTTTTGTTGCTGTCTGGAGCATTATCTATTATCTCAGTTAATAGAGGATAGAACCAGAAAAGGGGATCACCGAAGATGGCAGAATGTACGTGGTCGAGGCCAGTAATTTCCACGTGGTCTTGTTTAGTCTCTCAGTCACTCAAAGACATACTTTTGTCCCTGTTTTTCAGATTTCAGAATAGTCTTTGTGGGGTTAAAATTGCAGAGATGGGTTGTGGACCTAGGTTATGTGACTCCAAAGCTTAGTTCTTTTGTTATACTGTCCTGTTTCCTACTCTTTTTTTTTATTTTTTTTTTGAGACAGGGTCTCACTCTGTTCCCTGGGACTAGAGTGCAGTGGCATCATCATAGCTCACTGTAACCTCAAATTCCTGAGCTGAAGAGATCCTCCTGCCTCAGCCTCCCCAGTAGCTGGGACTACAGGTGGCACTACCATGGCTGTCTACTTTTTCTATTTTTTGTAGAGATGGGGTCTCACTCCTGCTCGGACTGGTCTTGAACTCCTGGCCTCAAGCGGTCCTCCTGCCTCAGCTTCCCTGAGTGCTGGGATTACAGGCGTGAGCCACCGAGCCTGGCCCTGTTTTCTGCTTTTTAAAAACATGGCCAGGTGAAGCATTTCCACAGTGTGGAATTTTTTTATTTTACTAAATTTATTTATTGAACATCCACGTGTATGGATATGAGCTGTACTGTGTTTTATGGAAGATGGATATCATCAGTGACTTTTATATAATCAGTAACTTATTAGACTTAATGCTTCATCAAACAGGTTTTTTTCTATATTCGGGAATACAGAAAAGTTGAAAGAATGATACCATTGCATCAAAAACTTTCCTCTGAATTCAGTTAATGTTTTGCTGTATATGTTTCATGTCTCTTTTTTTGTTGATTCTGGTTTTTAACCATTGAAAGTAATACAGACATCATGATAACTTGACCTAAATAGTTCAGTATTCATCTGCTAAGAATAACATTCTCTGACATTATTATAATGCCATTATCATATTTAAGAAAATTAACAATAATATCCAGACATATTCAGATTTCCCAGTGATCCCAAGAATGTATCATACAGCTGTGTGGTAGTCTTTTGTTTTTTAAACCAGGATTAACTGAAGGTTCAAGTATTGCATTTGGTATTGTTTCCTCTTTATTCTCTCAACTTATAAAAGTTTCCCCACTTCTTTTTTCTTTTTTTTTTTCCCAGAGAAGTTGAGGCTAGTTTATTAGACATTATTGTTGAGTACTTCATACTGCATCACAGTTAGGAGGCACGTGATGTCAAGTTACCTCACCATTCATGATGTTAAGTTGGACCCCTCGGTGCGGGCGCTGACCCAGATCTCTGCGCTGTCAGTAAGCTGTGTCGTGATAGGCTGGCACCGTCCTCCCACACTGAGTACATTTATTGGCTGGTCTTCGAAAGATGAGCAAGTTGCTTCTTTTCCTTTTTTTTTTTTGGTGCATATATTAACGCATAAATTTTTAGTAACTAAGTTTCTACCAACTTTCCATATTCTGTTCTACCTTAGCAATAGGATTCATGAGATTAAGTGAATATTCTTTAAACTATAAGCTTTCTTTTATTTGAGCAGCTTCTGAGTTCATGTAAATTATAAATTAAGTGTTCTTACCACAAAGCTAACACAAAAGAACACAAAAAAATTGCTGGGGGTGATGATTAGTAACTTGTGGTGATGTCATCGTGGGTGGATGCCTATGTCCAAACTCATCAAAATGTATGTATGCATGAAGTATGCAGTTTTTTTTAGTATCAGTTATATCTCAATAAAGAACTGGAACTAACTTTAATTGCCTTTTCTGATTTGAAGAATCTAAAATTTATTTTTAACTCCTTATATAACTACAGAAGCAAAATTAAGCCTTTGTTAGCTTTTTATTTGGGAATGAGTTTAAATGATTTCTGCAGATAATAAGGGAGGTTTCTGCAGAACTAGCGTGTCATTGACATAGTTTTGTATTCTTTTCTGCTAGTAAGAAAACAAATTAAAAATTCCTATAATATTTATTTTAGTATTCATGAATTTAGTAATACACTTAATTTACATATGTATTAGAACCTTGCTAAAAATTTTTTCTGATAAAAAATGAAATGCCTTCATACTTTCCATGCTTACGTAGTTGTGCTTAGGTTTTTTGTTGTTTTTTTTTTTTAAGAGAAACGATTTTGCTCTGTTACCTAGGCTGGAGTGCAGTGGCGCAATTATGGCTCACTGCATCCTAGCACTCGTGGGCTCAAGCGATCCTCCTGCCACAGCCTCTCCAATAGCTGGGACTATAGGCGTTTGCTGCTGCTCCAGGCTAATTTTTCGTAGAGATGGGGTCTTGCTGTGTTGCCCAGGCTGGTGTGCTTGCTTATTATATTAATACTAAAATCACTTAATCACAAATAGTTGCATATTATAATGAAAAATTAAATTTTGTGACATTGTGGGTATTTTTTGTTTTGCTTTTAGTTATACAAAAGATTTAAATTACCAGGAACACCACCAGCATCAATGGGGAGAGGAAGAGACTGGAATGTTGATTTGATTCCCAAGTTCCTTATGGCTAATGGTAAAGAATTCTAACTTAAATTTATGATAAATTTGTGATGGCACTTTGAATCCAATTTGAACATCAAACCTAACTTTTGACAGAATATTATTCTGGGTATGAGGAACTAGATTTTGTTGAATAGCAACAGTATGGTGAGTCACATGGCCCATTAGATGTCTGGAGCTAATAAGAATGGAGGGGGGAAAAGGGTGTGCCTTGTTAGTAATTGGTTCTAGAGAAACAAAATTATGATGTGGCCCATTATGTACCAAAATTGTAAACATTTGTAATGGACTTCCCTCTTGATACTTCCATGACAATCTTAGATAACTGGGCTTTCAGAAAGAGTCATTTTAATGTTTTTCTAGTTTGTAGGCTTTTAAAATTTTATTTTCATATTAATTTTCACTATTTTAAAGGAGCTAAATCTCTTTTTAAATTGATGTGATATTAGTACCTTTTTCTGAGATGATATTGAAAAACTAAATTTTTGGTTCTAAGTCTACTTGTGTAACCCTTCCCTCCCCTTGCTTTTTTTTTTTTGGAGACAGTGTCTTTGTCACCTCAGCTAGAGTGCAGTGGCGTCGTCATAGCTCACTGCAACCTCAAACTCCTGGGCTTAAGCAATCCTCCTGCGTCAGCCTCCCCAGTAGCTAGGACTAGAGGCGCGAGCCACCACACCTGGCTAATTTTTTCTATTTTTAGTAGAGATGGGGGTCTCGTTCTTGCTCAGGCTGGTCTTAAACTCCTGACCTCAAGCAATCCTCCCACCTTGGCCTCCCAGAGTGCTAGGATTACAGGCATGAGCCACCGTGCCTGGCCAAAAGTTTTTGGTTTATAGGCAGAAAATATTTCCAGTTCTTATCCTGGCCTTAATCAGAAGTTAATGTTCACTTTAACAAATATAAATTGAGTTGGAAACTGGGAAGAGTACAAATTACTGGAAAATTTTGGGAGTTGCCTTTCTTTAAAATATAGTAGAAACTGTGAAGCAACCCAAACCTGTTTACAATAATACTGTAATCCTAAACCTCATTCCTCTAATAAAGTTCTCTTAGCTTTTGCAAAAAAGCATGTTGATAGAATTATTAACCTTTAAGTTGTAATATTAAAGAAAGAAAACTTCTCACTATGCAACGCAATGAGTATGCATTCTGGTTGTCTTATTTAAAATATGGCTTTGGAGATTTTTTTTTTTGTCAGAGTTATCGGACATTGTTAAGAAAAATTTGGAAAGTTGTCAGTATTAGTGAATGTACTTTTATTTCTGCTAATTTTTAATGCTAGTAAGACTTAAAGTTTGAGTTATGTGACTTTTCTAGGTCAGCTGGTTAAGATGCTGCTTTATACAGAGGTCACCCGCTATCTGGATTTCAAAGTGATTGAAGGGAGCTTTGTCTACAAGGGTGGAAAAATCTACAAGGTTCCTTCTACTGAAGCAGAAGCTCTGGCATCTAGTAAGTAATTCCATTTCATTTTCTCAGAATAATGGATTTTATACTGAAAAGAATCTTAGGGATTCCATCCATCCAGTGCACAGATATTGATGTGCCAGACACTGTTCTAGGCAGTTGGGAAGACATCAGTGAACAAAAGGTTCAAAAACCTCTACCCTTAGGAATTTAAATGACCATCTGTATGTAGCCCCTGTGGCCTGTTGCTGGTGCATCTGAGCCGTTTTCATGGTAATTCACAAGAGCTGTGCTTTTCTTGAGTGTTTCCTATCTCCTTAGCCTCCGTACTAAACACTTCCTGTCTTCTTCTTATTTCACTTTTACAACACCTCTGTGAGGTAGGGTTTCTATTTATGGGTGAGGAAACTCAGGCCTACAATCCAACAGATAACAAGTAGCAGGGTCGGAATTGAAACACTGGCAGTGTCGCTCCGGAGCCCTTGTGTTACTAAGCTGACCCCTCTGCTCTATTGTCCAACCTGTCAAAAAAGAAAAGAGAAGTACTCCGTTCTGGTGAAGCTCATCTTCTAGTTCAGGGGTCCCTAACATATGGTGAGTTGTATAATTATTTCATTATATATTGCAGCATAATAGTAGAAATAAAGTGCACGATAAATATAATGTGCTTGAATCATCCCGAAACCATCCTCCCTCCCCAGTCCGTGGAAAAATTGTCTTCCATGAAAATGGTCCTTGCTGCCAGAAAGGTCGGGGACCGCTGTTGGTACTATTGTCATTCCCCAACATCTCTGATTTTAGGAATTCCCAGTGAGTTTGGAGTAATTTTATTCTCTGCCCCAAATTATTTTCTCTCTTCCCACTAAAGATTCCTGTTAACATTTCCTATTCTGGTGTCTTCTCTTAAATAGCAAACACCTTTAGAAAAGACCTTCCGTTCTTCAAGTGTTCTTCCATGTTTTAGTTGTACAGAGTGGTTTGAGGAAGGATAAATCTGTGTAAGCGAAAGGTAGATGAGTTTTGTAGATGGTGATGCTCTAGGAGTTGAGAGGAGGGAAGGTTTAGGCTGGGAGAATAGGAAAACTGCTGATAAATTCTCTCATAATTATTTTGGCATCAGTGTTGAAAAGTTTTCTCATCTGTAAACCCAGTTTGAATTATCTTGGCAATTTCTCTAACTTCATTTATTTACTTAATAGGGGAGAAAATATTGGGTATAAAATGTTCAAAGACACGATGGCCAGAAGGTAAAAAAACACCACACAGAATCGTGGCTAGGTCGAGAGTGACAGTTGGGAAAACAAAGAAATGGTTCCTCATTCAGTTGGAGCAGTTATTAGTGTGATCATCCGTTTGAAATTATTTTAAATCTTTTAAATGACTGAAAATTTAATCCAAATAAAGTGTCTTCATGGGAGTTTAAGAGTTTAAATAGAATTCTTTTAAATAAGGTTTCTGTTTGTTTTTTTTAAATTTTTATTCTTTCATGGAGCTCTTGTCTATGTTATTAAAACTTCAGTTACCTCCTTTGTTTAACAGAAATTACCTTTTGGCAGTTTTATTTTTCCCTTTTTGATTTAATTTTTTTCAAATATAAAAAACATTTACATGGCTTGAAAGTCAAAAGGTATATTTATAGAGTCTTGGTCTCATTCTTATCTTTCTACTCCAATCTTTCTGCTCTGATGGGTAATCATTTTCTGGTTTATCCTTCTTTTGTTTCTTTTTGAAAAATAAATATGTATTTTTAAGGTTAGGTTTATTGAGGTATAATTTACATACGGTAGAATTCACCTGCTTTAGGATATAGTTTCATGAATTTTTTTTAATTTTTATTTTATTTATTTATTTATTTTTTTGAGACAGAGTCACTCTGTTGCCAAGGCTAGAATGCTGAGGCGTCAGCCTAGCTCACAGCAACCTCAAACTCCTGGGCTCAAGCAATCCTCCTGCCTCAGCCTCCCAAGTAGCTGGGACTACAGGCATGTGCCACCATGCCCGGCTAATTTTTTCTATATGTATTTTTAGTTGTCCATATAATTTCTTTCTATTGGTTTTTTTTTTTTTTTTTTTTTTTTTAGTAGAGACGGGGGTCTTGCTCTTGCTCAGGCTGGTCTGGAACTCCTGAGCTCAAACGATCCACCTGCCTCGGCCTCCCAGAGTGCTAGGATTACAGGCGTGAGCCACTGCACCTGGCTCACTGCAGATTTTTATTTCGATTAAAAAAAAAAAAAGTTAGGAGATACTCCAAAATAAACTGTTGGTAGTAGCTTTAGTTTTCCACTGGAGTTTTTATGAAGTTTAGTGCATCAGTGTGATTCATGTTTCCCTTTGCCTGTCTGATCTAAAGTTTGGTGATGATGTGGTGATAGGATATTTCTCTTTGGCCCTGTGCCTTTGCCGTGTGTGTCTTCTGTCCATTTAAAAAGCTGGCTTGTAAGTCTTAGTTTTAAAAAATTCAGTGGAGTTAGTTATTAATAGGCTCATGGTTTCAGTTTTCCATTTTGTTTGTTTGAACTATAAAGTAGTCTTGGAAATAATACTAAACCTATCAAAACATTAAGCTGCCAATAGAAACATTTGAGAGTTTGTTAAAACTGGAGTTTTTTACAGTAGCTGTACAGTTTAGGAAAGGGGGGATGAGAGATGAAGGCAGAAAACTTTCTCGTTCAGTGGCCACTGGTCTTTCTGCCAGCGCGTCCTCCTGGTGGAAATGCAGACCAGTGGGAGGAGCTGGGAATTTGTAAAGTGAGTTTATAGCTTCTCTTCCTCTGTTTTTTAGTGGAAAAAGCAGTGAATTGATTACCTAGGCCTTCCTTCAGGTAAGTGACTAGCAGCAGCATCAACATCTCAATCTAGCTGAAGTAGACTTGAGTGTAGATCAGCTGGATGCCTCCAGGGATACATTTCAAAGTCATATTTACTTTGTACCTAGTAAGAGACATAATTTGGCTTACAGTTTAATTAATTATTGGTTATAATTACTTGTGTGGTAAAATTGAAGACTTTATAACTGACTTGTTTTAATTGTGTCATTTTATTTTAAAGTGTTGTGAAACTGAAAGCCATGGAGTCCAAATTCCCATACCTTGAATGGCGCCTTGGATTCCTCAGTGGAAGACATGGCAGGTTTAAACTTTCCTCTCATACTTTCTTTTCTTCAGTGTCCTATTGTAAATGTGTACTGTTTGAAAAATTGTTTTTTAGGCTTAATGGGACTCTTTGAAAAACGCCGCTTCAGGAAATTCCTAGTGTATGTTGCCAACTTTGATGAAAAAGATACGAGAACTTTTGAGGGCATTGATCCTAAGAAGACCACAATGCGCGATGTGTATAAGAAATTTGACTTGGGCCAAGATGTTATAGATTTTACTGGTCATGCTCTTGCACTTTACAGAACAGATGAGTAAGTGTTTTGGTTTTTAGGTTTGTATTTTTCTTGGAACACTCGCTGAATTTCCCAATTCTCTCCCAAGTGGAAATTCTAACAAAACACATACTAGGTCATTAAATAGGAAATGTCCAATTTTGAATCAAAAGTTTAGTTTATTATATCTCAAACAAGCAGTACAGTTAATCAAAGTATGCGCCTAAACTATCGACACAGGGTTGCCATCTTAAAGGTAACTTGTTTATGCCAGCAGCAAAGAAGCCTTGAGAGCAAGTGGCGATGAAATCGCGAAAGATGTTTTCCACAGCTCATTCAGAATGGAATATTTTTCCTTGCAAGAAGTGTTCCAAAGCCTGGAAGAAGTGGTAGTCAGTTGCTGCAAGGTCTGGTGAATACGGTGGATGACCGAGTTTCCAAGTCCAGCCTCTGTAGTTTGAGCAGCACTGTTTGTGCAACATGTGGTCCAGCGTTGTCTTGCAAGAGGATTGGCCTGTTTCTGTTGACCAGTCTCAGCTGCTTCATTGCAAGCATCCTCATCTTTCATCCAGTTGGTTGCAGTAGACATCTGCTGTCATGGACTGACCAGGTTCCATGAAGCTGTAGTGGATAATACCAGTGCTGGACCACCAAATAGACCCCATTAGCCTTTTTTGATGAATATTTGGTTTTGGACTGTGTTTTGGCACTTCATCTTTATCCAACCATTGTGCCCAATGCTTGCAGTTGTCAAAAAGGATCTATTTTTCATCACATGTAACAATACAGTGTAGAAATGGTTCACCTTTTTGTCGTGACAGCAAAGAAAGGCAAGCTTTGACACGATTTCTCTTCTGATGCTCGTTTAATTCATTCAGTACCCATCTATCCAGCTTCTTTACCTTGCCCATTTCTTTCAAGTGGTCCAATATTGTTGGAATAGTAACGTCAAACCTTGCTGCTAATTCACACATAGGTTGAGATGTATTTGCTCCCACCACAGCTTTCAGCTCATCATTATCCACTTTGGTGTCAGGTCACCCACATGGCTCATTTTCAAAATTAAAATAATCAGAAGGAACTTCTCAAACCATTGATGTACGTACATTCTTTAGCCACATCCTTCCCAAACACTTTGATGGTATTTTGAGCTGTCTGCACTGCGTTGGTTCCATGATGGAACTCATATTCAAAAATAACATGAATTTTTGACTTACCAGTGGTTTCACAAAAATTGCTCTAAAAAAAAAAATGTGAAAGACAATCACAAGCCAAAATACGCGTTTGGAAGACCGTGGATGTACCTTTACAATAGGGGAAGAAAACAGTAAGTGTCAAAGTGAAATGTCAGATCAGCTGTCAAACTTGGTACTTGAAGAAATCAGACATTTCATACCCGATGACCCAATGTATAGCCGTGTTAACACTGAAAGAAGAGGTTCTAGTTGCAAATTAGTGTTAGAACTTTTTAAGTGAAATATGAAGGTAGTAGGTTGAAATCACTTCAGAAAAATTTTAATGAACACCGAGAATGAAAACTAAAGCCCTGTTCTAATATTCGTTTCCTTTTCTCCAGCTACTTAGATCAACCATGTTGTGAAACCATTAATAGAATTAAACTTTACAGTGAGTCTTTGGCAAGATATGGCAAAAGCCCATACCTTTATCCACTCTATGGCCTTGGCGAACTGCCACAGGGATTTGCAAGGTAAGAGCCTGTGTTAGCCCGTTAGCTAGGACCTCACTCTTCCTGAATATGTACACAGGATATCATTTGAATACAACATAGTATATACACAAGATACAGTTTGAATAATGAGACGAGAGATGTCTATGAGTAATGAGATGCTTTTTGTTTTTATCGAAATGAAATTTACATGCAGCGAAAAGCCTAGATCTTTTTTTTTAAATTCCATTTGATACATGTATAGAGTTGTGCAACTAAAACCCCAATTAAGATATAGAACATTTTCTTTATCCCAGAAAGTTCTCTTGTATTACCTCATAAACAGTGTTGCCCCCAGCAATTAGATTTGTGATTTTTATCACCATAGATTACTTTTGCTTGTTCTTGAATTTCATATACAAGGAGTGATACAATATGTGCTCATTTGTGTCTGACTTTTGCATAAATATTTTTGAGATTCATCTATGTTGATGCACGTTCTGGTAGTTTGGGGTTTTTTAAAAATCATTGACTAGAGTTCCGTTATATGAATTATATGAATATCCAGCATTCTCCTCTTGGTGGACATCTAGGCTGTTTTCCGTTTTTGGCTATTGTGAATGAAGCTGCTGTGAAACTTTTGTGTATGAGTCTCTCTGTGGATATAGGTTTTCATTTCTTTTGGGTGAATATTGGGAGTGAAATTGCCGACTGATTTGGCAAAGTATATGTTTAACTTCATAAGAAATTGCTAAACAGTTTTCCAGAGTGGTTGTGTCATGGTGCATATGCTCAGTAATGTATGAGAGTTCTAGTAGCTGCGCGTCCTTGTGTGATGCATGAGTATACTGTTTCTCTCACTGCAGTTTTCAGTGTGTTTTGTAAGGAATTTGACAATCTCAAATGAGTTGTTGAATTTATTGATATAATCTTCCTTTATTTTCCTTTTGATATGTGTAGGCTCTGTAGTGATGTTCTTATCTTCATTTTTGTGATGGGTAATTTATATTATCTCTTGATAGGATTGTATCAGTTTTATTTATCATTTCAAAGAATTGAATTTTTAGCTTTGTTTTCCTTCCGTCGTAGCTTATCTTCTGTTATATTGATTTCTGTTCTCAATTTCTTCCTTCTATTTGGGTTTAATTTGATTTTCTTCTTTTTAGCCTTTTAAGGTTGAATCAGATAATTGATTTTACTCTTTTCTTGTCTGATGTAAATTTAAAGGTTTTATTTCCCTCTAAATTGGTTCTTTCCATTATGTTGCCACTATCTTTCCTCTGATTTTTCTTTGATCCTTGAATTATTTGTAAGTATATTAATTCCTAAACATTTGGAGATGTTTGTATATAGCTTATTGTTACTGATATCTAATTTAATTTTATTGTGGTTAGAGAACAAACTTGTAAAATTTCAATCCTTGAAATTAATTGAGACATATATGATCTATCCAGGATGATAGAGATCCTGGATATATGATCTATCTTAGTAAAGATGCCCTTGAAAAGAATGTGTATTCAGCATCTGTATTTTGCCTCTCTGTACGTTATAAATCCCACACCTTCGTATTTTATAACCCCCCACAATACAATGTTATAGTTTTTTGCATTAAGCAGTTAGTTTTTTTTTAAGCAATCAGTTTTAAAAAATAAAGAGAAAGGTAAAAAAGTAATTATATTGATCCACATATTTACTATTTTTATTCCTTTTCATTCTTTCTCATAAATCCTTGTTTCCACTTGTGTAGTTTCTCTTTAGCTTTTCTTTGACATTCTTACATAGGTCTACTCGTGTTAATTCTCTCAGCTTTATCTGAAAATGTTTCACCGTCATTTTTGTAGGATGTTTTGATGGCTCAGGTTCATTCAGCACATTGAGGCTGCTGTTTCCCTCTTGGTGGCCTTGGTTTTGAATGAGGAGTTAGTTGTCATTGGTGTCATTTCTGGTCCTGTGTATGAAATGTGTTTTCCTCCTCTGGCTGTTTTGACTTTCAAGATTGTCTTTGGTGTTTGGTAGTCTCACTGAGCTTTTCCTGGGTGGTTTTGCCAGGATGATTTTGCCATGGAACTACTTGGATGTTTAATGTTTTTATATCAAATTGGGAATTTTAAAATCATTATTTCTTCAGGTATTCTGTACTGTTTTCTCTCTGCCCTCCTTCTGAAACAACCACTGTATGTTAGATGCCTGATATTATTCCTTAGGTCACCGAGGCTCTGCTCACTTGTTTTTCTTTTGTCATTTTTCTCCGTGTTTTGTGTTGAATAATGACTGTTCATATGTCTTCAAGTTCCCTGACTTCTTTTATTTTTTATTTATTTCTTTTTTTTGAGACTGTCTCACTCTGTTGCCTGGGCTAGAGTGCCATGGCATCAGCCTAGCTTGCAGCAACGGCAAACTCTTGGACTCAGGCGATCCTCCTGCCTCAGCCTCCCGAGTAGCTAGGACTACTGGTGCGCACCACCACACCCAGCTAATTTTTTCTGTTTTTAGTTGCCCAGCTAGTTTTTTTTTTTTTTTTTTTTTAACTTTTTTGTATAGACGGGCTCTTGTTCTTTCTCAAGCTAGTCTCGAACTCCTGAGCTCAAGCAGTCCTCCTGCCTCAGCCTCCCAGAGTGCTAGGATTATAGTCGCCATTCCCAGCCAAGTTCCCTGACTTCTTTTCCTGCTATCTTCAATAGGCTATTAATGCCTTTTGGTGATTTTTTTAATTTTTATATTGTACTTTTTAGATGTAAAATTTCCATTTGTTTTTAATATAGTTCTCATTTTTGTGAGCTCCTCTATTTACTTATTTTGATTCTTCTGAATGTATTTATAACCAAATAGTTATCCTTGATTTTCGAACCAAGGGTATTTGTTCTTGAACATATCCTTAAACAAGGATGACAGTATCCTTGAATATATTTATAATAGCTGCCCTTAAAGTCTCCTGCATAAACATCTGGGCATCTGTTTCTATTGACTGCTTTTTCTGTTTACTTTGGATTGCATTTTTCTGTTTCTTCATATGTCTAGAATTTTGGATCGTACACTGGACATACGGACGAGTATTTTGTAGAGATGCTGATTTTTCCTCTGAAGAGTTGATTTTTGTTCTAGTAGGCAGTTAAATTATTGGCTGTTCATCTTGAACTTGTGGAGACTGGACTTTACACTTTATTAAGGTTGTTCTTTTTTAGTTTTGCCTTTCGTCTTTAGCTAAATTGGGGTAACCAAGTTCCTCTAATGTGGCAGTTTTAAAATTCAAACTTGTTTTCCTTCTGGCCAGCATCTGTAACCTCTGCTCAGCTCTTTTAGCCTTTAGCTATTGCTTTTTGATGGATTCCTGGATCGATCCTCATCTGTGAGTACTTCTGGGGGATTTGAAGAGATTTTCTCATAAATGTGTTGACTCTTCCTTTTGTGGCTCTGTCCCCCACTGATTTTTATCCCCTTTAGCAGCCTCAAATTCTGTCCCACACACCTCGCATCAGTAAGATAAAGGCCTCGGGTTGCGAGGACTAAGTAGGTGATTCCCTCGGGAAAGTGCCTGAGCCACAAAGATCTCACCTGGTTGGTTCCTTTCGAGTCTCTCCAGTTTCTGCCTGCGTTGTTGGGCGTTCTCCAGTGTTTTCTGGTAATTGTTTTTGGTGTTAAGTCCATAGTTTTATTCATATGCAGGAGGATTATATAGTATAGCTATTTCCCCCATTACTGATCCGTGAATACTCAGCATTCGTAACTGGAACGGAGCCATCAATTTATGTTTTTGACTCTGTTTTATAATTCATGCTTTAATTACTTTTAAGCTAACATCTTTCTAGAAGGAAATTGAGCAAATATATATTGCCTATAACTCATTAAGAGCTAAGGAAGGAGACTTTGGTAGTTGAAACAATTATGCATTATTAATTGAGATTTAAAAATTTTCTAGGCTAAGTGCTATTTATGGAGGTACCTACATGCTGAATAAACCAATTGAGGAAATTATTGTGCAGAATGGAAAAGTGATTGGTGTAAAATCTGAGGGAGAGGTAAGTAGCTCTTACAATTTAAAAAATAATGTGTTCTTAGGAAGCAAATTGTATTATCTAAATACTTACTTTGGTGCAGACACTGATTTCAGACTCTCTCTGATTTCTTTATGGTAAGTTGGAATTCGTCATGGCCAAGGACTAGCTGCAGTTGCTGTGTAACGCCTGGGTTGGAGAGTCCCCTGCCGGGGCTGTTAGCTTTGTGTGTTTTATCTCCTAACGTTGTTTAACTGGGTCTTTATACTTCGAGCCGATATTGTAGGCAACTTCTCTGTAACCCCCTTGCATCTTGACTCTGTCATAGTGTGATTGGTTAATCTACTTTAAATGAAGTTACGAACCACAAAGGAAATCAGATTTTGTTTGACATATTCATACAAGATTTTATTAATGCCAATTTAATTCTCAGGTATATCAGCAAAAATAGCACGGTTTTACCATCCGGGTCCGAAGGACTTCGCCCCAGCCACCTTTTTTAATGTGGTCCTGCGTCGCTTAGTGCTGGGGATGTGTTCTGAGAAATGTATCCCTGGGGGCTTTGTTGTGTGAGCATCAGAGCGCACGGCCACAAACCTGGCCGGCACGTGTGGCACAGCCTGCTGCCCCCGGGCTCCTGGCCTGTACAGCCTGGTACTGCGCCAAATACTGCAGGCCATTGTGACGCGACGTGAGTGTCTGTGTCTAAACTTAGAAAAGCTACAGTAAAATTATGGTATAAAAGATAAAAAATACACCTTTACAGGGCACTCGCCACGAGTGGGGCTGGGACATACGACTGGAAGTTGCTCGGGGTGGGTCGGTGAGCGAGTCGTGAGTGACTGTGAAGGCCCAGGACACTGTACCCTGCTGTAGACTTTGCAAACACTGTAAACTTCGCATACGCTAAATTTGTAAAAATAAAACTTGTTTTTCTTCAATAATAAATTAACCTTAGCTTACTGCAACTTTTTTTTTTTTTTTAAAGAGGGCTTTGCTGTCACCCAGGCTGGATTGCAGTGGCACGATCATAGCTCACTGCAGCCTCTAATTCCTGGGCTCAAGCCATCCTTCCACCTCAGATTCCTGAGTAGCTGGGACTACAGGCGTGTGCCGTCATACCTGGCTAATTTTTTTATTTTTTGTAGAGACAGGGTCTCACTGTGTTGCCCAGGCTGGTCTTGAACTCCTGGCCTTTAAGTGATCCTCCTCCCTCACCTTGCAGAGTAGCTAGGACTATGTAGTCATGTGACACTGCCCCACTATGCACAAAATTTTAAAATTTCATGTAGTCCAATTTGTCTATTTTTTTTCTTTTGTTGCCTGTGTCTTTGGTGTCATATCTAAGGAATCCCTGGGAAATCCAGTGTCAGGGAGCTTTTGCCCTGTTTTCTTCTAAGAGTTTCATAGTTCGGGGTATTATATTTAGGTCTTTGGTCCATTCTGAGTTAATTTTTGTGAACGGTGTTAGGCAAGGCCCAACTTCCTGCTTTTCCATGCGGATATGGTTTTCCCAGGACCATTTGTTGAAAAGACTGTTCTTCTCCCATCGCATGGTCTTGGCGTTTGGCTGTGGGAGCGAGGGCTTATTTCTGGGCTGTCTCTCCTGTTGCGTTATTCCCCACGCCTGCCCTCGGGCCCGCGCCACGCAGTTTTGATCACTGTGGCTTTGCAGCGAGCGAGTTCCCCGTGTTTGCTGTTCTTTTCTCAGGATTGTTTTGGCCGTTCCTGAATTCAATCTCTCGAGATCCAAGGTTAATTTTAGGATGGGTTTTTGACATCTTACAATATTAAGTCTTCTAATCATTGAACATGGGATGTTTCCACTTATTTAACTCAGCTTTGTAAGGTCTTTTTCCACGTTTCGTGGCAGATTGCCCGCTGTAAGCAGCTCATCTGCGACCCCAGCTACGTGAAAGACAGGGTGGAGAAGGTGGGCCAGGTGATCAGAGTCATCTGCGTCCTCAGCCACCCCATCAAGAACACCAACGACGCCAACTCCTGCCAGATCATCATTCCACAGAACCAGGTCAATCGAAAGTCAGGTGAGTTTTGAAGAGCAGATGTTTGTAGAATTTTGTCAGATATGATTTGCTTTGTGTTTTATCCCAAATTCCAAGTTTTATTTGCTGTAATATAGTGAAGAGACTTCAGTTTACATACGGGAAACAAAGTGCCATCCCGTTAGCTCCTGCTGCCCCGCAGCACGTGTGGAGGTGACATGAGAGTGGGAGGCCTGCCCCGGACTCCAGTCTGTCACCTGGAGGAGTTTTCTCATGTGATTGGGGCGGGCGGACTGGACTGGGCGATGCCGAGTCTCCCGGCTCCCGCGGACGCAGGTGCCTGTGGGTGTAGCGTGGGGGTGGCGCCGACTCCCCTTTGTTTCCGAGGTGATGCCACAGCTGCTGCTCCGTCGTTATTTGCAAACTTAATGCTTACACTTGAGTCCAGCAGTGTGCAGAGAACAGCTTTTGTTTCTGTGATTAAGATCAGGATGTGGCTCTAAAATTGCAATTCCTAGTTTATTTGCTTTAACAAGTTGTTTTCAACTACTGGATGTTCCCATCTTCCTTTCAACTAGAAGTCTTAAATCATCTATTTATGTAAAATTCAATTTAAAAGGGTCATCAGGTTTTAATGGGACAGGTAAGAGCTACTTACCTGTGTTAACATTTTTTTCCATAGAAGAAATCAAATCACAAAAGATTACCGGTAGAACAAAGGGACTGGGACTTAATCTTTCAAGGGTTCCCAAGCAGGTCCCAGGTCTGTGAAAATCTAAAAAAGAATCAAGGGGACCTGATGGGGTGTTCTGTGCTGGAAGTTACACAGTCACTCAGAAGTGTGGCTCACAGACAAGACTCAGTTTATCATGCTGACTCCAAAATCATTTATGTGGATCCTGCAATTTTATATTACTTTAATCGATAAATGAGACATCATTACTGAATAAATCATTTCTTTGCTATTCAAAACTTTTCCAAATGCAAGGTCAAGAGTAGTTAATGTGGTTTGCCAGGTTTTCCAGTTAGCTATGACACAGCTGGAAAGAGATCTCATTCCACAATTCAGCAGTTCACTGCTACAGGAATCCCTAATCTCTAACAGGTTAAAAGAAATTCCTGTTGTTGAGTATTTGTGTGTTTATATACAAGTCTGTCTGCCTCCACTTCGAGCTTAAGCGTAGATCTCACCTGTTCAGAGGGACTTTAGTTCACACCTCACAGTGATGCTGTTTGTTCCAGACATCTACGTCTGCATGATCTCCTCCGCGCACAATGTGGCGGCCCAGGGGAAGTACATTGCCATCGTCAGCACCACCGTGGAGACCAAGGAGCCCGAGAAAGAAATCAGGCCAGCTCTGGAGCTCTTAGAACCAATTGAACAGAAGTGAGTGTTGTGCCCATTTATAATGACCAACATCCAAGCTGAGGCCTGGGTTTGTGGCTCCGTGGTGGGGTGCGCGTGAGCAGGCGGTGGCCACGGGCTGCTGCACGGGGTCCCCAGTGTCCCGTCCCCGCCAGGCCCTGCCGTGGGTGAGGCCGCCTCACCTGCTGACTTAATTCTCTCTCCTCTCCAGATTTGTTAGCATCAGCGACCTCCTTGTACCAAAAGATCTGGGAACAGAAAGCCAGGTGAGTGTGGAGACACGCAAAGGGTATGATCAGGCTTTCTTGGGAGACAGCTCTAAAGAGTTTTAAGTCTTTGTAATTTTTATTTCCAGATCTTTATTTCCCGCACATACGATGCTACAACTCACTTTGAGACGACCTGTGATGACATTAAAAACATCTACAAGCGGATGACAGGATCAGAGTTTGACTTTGAGGAAATGAAGCGCAAGCAGAACGACGTCTACGGGGAAGACTAAGAGCAGTGCCGGCCGCCGTCTCCTCAGGGCAGATGTGCGATCTGCACGCGACGCACTGTATGGAGTCACTATCGCAAGGCCTGCTTTGGTAATCCCAGCGGAGAGGCTGAAGAGCGCTGTGCTGGGGAACATTCCTCCCCTCGTCTTTCTAACACCATGTATTAACTTTCGTTTCCATGGAGTGGCTACTCAGAATTGGCCGGTCACCACATTCTGTTCTATTTAACCAACTGGCTTTTTTTCTAGCGAAGGATCAGTTTTAAACGAACATTGTGATACTGATACAGAGAATTTGAGACAGTATTTGTATCTTTTAATCAGTGTAGGCTTTGCAGTTATGCGCTGCTGCTCCCGAGAGCTGGGCCCGTACAATTCGTGTGCCATCTGTCCTTGCAACGTTAAGGACATCCTGAATTGAGTATTCCACGGCTCAGGACGGCGTCCCTGAGTTTTCCCAAAACTTGACATTTTTGTGTTATGTCAGGTATATGGCAGGGCCCCGAATAGCACAGCCACAAGTTTGGATACGTGGGCATAAAATCTTACCCCAACTCCAGACTTGGGGAGTCCGTTAGAGGAAGCCAGTATGTGGTGTTTTAACCTAATAAAATTGATGCCAGAAGGGGGAGGAACCCATCGTAAAGCAGGCAAAATGCAGACGCGTCTTCCGTGTCGCAGGCGTGGCTTCCCGGAGGACCAGGCTGCGCTGCAGTGCTGACTTGACGGGGCCACGGCTGAGGGCGCCACGTGATCTCTGTACTGCACAATAAAGCCGGATGCTGGAAACCAGCGCTGTGCGCTCTGTCTGTCCTCATTGTAGGGCCCTGCCGCCGCGGGCTCCCTTCGGCAGGGCTCGAGGCCGTGCCAGGCGCAAGGCGTCGGTGCCAGGCGTGGGGTGTCCGGCAGGTGCTCAGGCACCCAGCACGTGGGTGGCTCCGGGTCTGGACGGATCACGGCAGCCCCCGCTGTCTGGCTTCCCTGTGAGTAGACCTCAAATTCCCTTCTTTACAACAGTGTGATTGCTAAACTCTGATAATCTCAGTAGTGGCTTGGAACCCAGTATTCTTTACTACACAGATACAAGTTACTGCCTTTAATAATTTTGTTTATAGCAGCAATTACAAGAGTACATAAATTCCATCAGGTAGAAGGAATGCTTTAATAGTTTCCATGTAATGTATTTATTCCAAAGTATTGAGTGGGTGCAAATGTTTTTGTTACAAGGATAGCTTTTATAAGTGCGCCCGTCACCCGAGTAGTGTTCGTCGTACCTGACAGGTCTTTCCCCTCCGCGATTATCCAATGAAGGTTGCTCTCAGTTGGTTGTAGGTAGACGGTTTTATGACTGGGTTCTGTTCCACTGGTCTGTCTGTGTCTAGTGGTATACTAACCATGCTGTTTGGGTTACTACAGCCTTGTTTTATAATTTGAAGTCAGGTAATGTGATGCCTCCAGATTTGTTCTTTTTGCTTGAGATTGCCTTGCCTATTTGGGCTTTTTTGGTGTTTCCATGTAATTTAAATGATATTTAGAAATAGTTCTTACTAGGTTAAGGCCTTTCCCTCCTGTGTTTATCACAGAATGTCTGTAAAGGAGACAGACTAAGGCAGATGACCTGTTAAAGGAATTAGGGTAGTGATTTAGATTTTTATTCAGATTGCCTGAGCGATCACTTTAGCTCAGCTTCTTAACCTCCCACAACTGATGTTTTGGGCTGGATCATTCTTTGTTGTAGCGGCCATCCTGTGCATTATGGGACTGTGGCAGCATCCCTGGCCCTCTCTATACATTCGATGCCAACAGCACCTCCCTACAGTGTCAACCAAGTGTCTCCAGATGTCATCAAATGTCCCTGGTTGAGAACCACTGCTTTTTCTGTATGATAAAATTATCTAAAAACCCAGCATGCCTTTTTATTCCCTTCCCATAATACTTCAAATGCAGGCAAAGGTAGCACAAGTTAGGTTAGTGTTAAGTCAAAAGATTTTTGACTTAACTGAATACCTTTACTGAATACCTTTACTGAATACCTTCTGCTGTGCTCGGCCAGTGGAGCACACAGGTGACAATGGTATGTGGTTTGAGTACTAAATCAGTTACAGACAGGCGGCATGGAACTGAGAAAGATGGCCTGTGGCTGCTGGCAGGCCTTTCAGCAAGGGGAAGTGAACACCTGCCAGGTGCGACGTGCAAGGTGGGTGTGTCAGGCAGTGTTTGGAGGCTGTAGGTAAGTGCTCAATAAATGTTACTTTCTTTGTCCCCAGTAATCTGAAAGCAATCCACTGCACCAAATAGTTGTGGTCCCCATGCTAGATTCCTGTCCTTGGAGGAAAAATTAGTGTCGATAATCAAAACACTGAGTCCTCCTGAGAAAATAAATCAGCTCTTTTGTTTAGGTAGGAACGATACAAAGCAGTCGAATGACTTTTGAAAGGGCAGGTGACATTTCCTCCTGTAGTCTGCTGCTCAGTGTACTCTGGGAGGCAAGTCGGTGGTAACCAGACCAATGGGGTGGAAGTGCTCCTCCTAAATGGGCTAAAAATCCTAAGACATTCCGTACAAATTAAATTATTCCTATAAAATCACTGCTGGAACAGCTGAATGATTTTTAGTTGTCTTTATTAAAAAAGTGAAACAAATTAGTTACAAAAACCTTTGCTCCAAATAGATACTATGTATCTTACAAACTTTTTTTTTGGCTTGGTTTTGAGTTTTAAAGATTACAGTAGAAATTATTTCTAATATCATAAATAAATGTGATTTTTTTTTTCCTCAGAAAGTTGGTTTTGTAGTACAGTATTTACAAAAAAAAAATGACAATTTATAAATGAGTACCATTTAGGAAAAATGTCTTATATGTAGTGTTGTTGCTTGTATAATAGCAAATAAAACCATTTGATAGTTTTTACAAGGGTGGTAAAACCTTTAAAACAGACCACAACGTGCACTATGAATGCCTTTCTGACATTAACATGCAAAAACAAAGCTATTTGTGCAAATAGACTTATTTTTGCTCCAACTAAGTAAATATGTTGTAAAACTTTTGTTTTTAATATTAAGCTCAATTGCTTTGAAGACATCCTGTTTCAAATGAAAGTAATTTAAAATACTTAACACTGCAACCCAAAGCCAATGGACAAGTACTCTGAAGTCAGACATTTTAGCAAAATATAAGTGAAAAAGACGAAGGACTTTCCAAGTTGCAGAACATTGATCTTTCAAATAGAAGACTATTCATCTGTATCAAAGTTTTCCAAAGAAAGGGGAAGAGAATTTGTTGTTGGCATCTTCCAAGTCTAGGCAAGCTGGAGTTGAGTCACCTGGAGAAACAAAATTGGTAATTATATTTTTAAATCAAAATGACCTAGAAATAATGGGAAGCTGGATATATAATGGGGAAGGTTATATGCCGTCATGTGAAGGCGGTTAGTTATTTCATTAGTGATACTGCAGGAATTCCCATTTATGCCAAACTATACAATTCTAAAACTTTTAATTTATAGCATGATGCATATCATGAAGAACAGTTTTATCTGTTAGCAACTCCAGCCCACATGGGACTTACATAAAAAGTATTCTTACCAATAGCTACTCCTAAAGGGAGCTGCTACTTCTTGTATATTTTCTATAAAGTTATTTACATCTGTAACAAGGATTCCACTATTTTCAAAGACTTCTCTGGAGATAGTAGGCTTGTCTGTGAAAAAGAAAATTTTTTGGTAATGTAATTATTTTCAGGTAACAGAACCCCTGTTATTAAAAAGCCCCTTTTATTAAAAAGAAAGCTACATGGAACGCCCTAATATGGGGGTGGAGAGAGAGAATCTGGTTCAAGTAAAAAAGATGTGAAGTTTTGGCAACAGCTGCCTCTGTGGGGGAGGGGGTAGCAGAGCTGAGAACCACCGATACACGACGCCCCCCAGTTCCTAGAAAAAGCCTAGTTAAGATTTACAGAAAACGTTAAAAACTGCAGATCAGGTACCCGCCACGCCCCCGTGCGTCTGTCAAGGCACATCTGGCTGTAGGGTGCTCTCGGCTGTCAGTCAGATGCAGTGTGACAAGTGTCTGGATGGTGCTAGGTATTGGGAGTGATCTAGAGATGGTTTCTGTACACGGGAGCATGTGCGGTGATACGCCAACACCACACCCTCCCTGTGAAGGACCTGAGCATGGACTGGGGGGTTCTGGCACCCGAGGGATGACGATGCTCTGTATCAGGTATCCAGTGACTACTTGGACAGACGTTCCTAGAGCTGGCCCACTGTGGCATTAACTGAGCAACGACAGGTAGGTGGGGCCCGGGCTGTGCGTTACCTGTCAGGAAGACGGCAAACCTGGCATCAACATGCTGAATTTGCAGGTTTATCAAACATTTCAAAACGTCTGCTTTTGTCGCTGACCAGGAGTCACACTGGTGATAGTGAAGCAATTCGATGATATTGGCACTCTGATAAGACTTCAATATTATGTTCTTTTTATGTGCAGTTGAATCCACTCTGGAATAACCAAATTTTGAGTCAGTGTAAGTTTCTGACAATTTGTTTTTTTTTTTTTTTTTTTTTTTTTAAACTAAGTCCTAATTTTCAGTGTTTTTATGACATATCCGGCCTCCTGGATTTAACGTTGCTTCAAAACAATACAACTGTACTTATTCCTTTTGTAAATATGCATTCAAAATATGGGCCTCACTCTAAGAAATGTATTCCTCTATTGCCACTCAGGCCATGTGGTGGGGGAGCCTTCCTTTACTTCCCAGGGGCCCTTGCAAGCAACGAGTCTCTTAAAACCTCTATCATGCCTCGTTGAGCAGATAATCACAACTTCACTAAAATGAGGTAGCAGCCAGAATTTAATTTACCTTCCTTAAACTCCTATTACCACCTACTCTTTTTCTTCCTCTGACTCTGGGTTTAACTCTGACCATCTTTGCGTCTGCTGCCCTCTCTCCAGGCACAGCCCTTCTGCGCCGAAACACACGGCTTCCTCCATGGAAAGCCCAGCACTGAGCCAGCACCCTGCGCGCCGTGCTTAGGGACGAAGGTGGTTCCGCCCAGCACGGCTTAGCGCGCTGGTCCGAGCACACAACGTCAGCGTTCCCACCCCCGCCACGTAACGTCCTTACCGCACATCTTCTTTTAGCTTTTTGTTTTCCCTGTAGTGAAGCAACCACTTCCATCTTCCATTTCCATTTAGTTTTTCCAGGATTTTCACAATTTCCTTCAGTTCACCTACAGAATGGAATAGGTGTGGCGAGGTAAGTGTGTCGTGGGTTCCTAGGGCTCATGCAAACCACAGCAATTATTATTTTAAAGGGCCCACGGTTGAGTGGACGCTCTATCACTGCCACGCACCCGGCCGGGCAGCATCCCCCTCCAGCCGAGGGCCCCTGCACTGGCCCTGCCTGCTCGCGCCGCAGAGGGAGAGAACTGCGTGCACAGGAGCGCGGGACCACCGGCAGCCAAAGCTCTGCACAAACCACGCGATGGGAGAGAAGCAGGAGGCCCCACTGTGGCAGAGAAAAGGAGGCTGAAGTTTCTAAGTCCAGGACCTACAACTACTTTTTAACCCCAGTTTCCGTGGAGAATTCACACTGTGGAAGGTCCACCTTCCTCTGACCCAGAAGCGGTGGTCACTTCAACTGTGATCGGAGCTGGGGCAAGTTTGGATTATACATAGAGTTTTGTCTGCCCTAAGAGTTTTCAAACAAATGATTAAACAAGGTGACTTTTAGTAGCCATTTAAAGATTTTTCATGGTACCAACAAGGTGGCAGAGGTGATGCCATCAGCAATGAAGAAGGCTGATTGTAAGGAAAAAATTTAATATGCAGCTGACTTGACCTGGCAAGTGAAGGAGTCGAATATAATAAAAATTGTGAATCTGTACGAATAGGAGTTTAGCTGCAGGACTGAGGGAGGGAACTCCCACTACGATCACTGCTCTGCAGGGGTCAGCCCTACCTGAAAGAACCGAGCACACAGGCAGCAGAAATCAAGCCCTCGGTAGGCGGCAAGTGATATTCTGGAGTTGATTTTTTTTTTAAATGAAGTAATATTTGGGCCACCGAGTGAGGAGCAATTGATCAGAAGAGACTTCAAAGAAACAAGGAAGGAAAATACAAGACCAACCTAATGTTAAGGCTTCTAGTATCCTGTTGTCCGATATCACAAAGCCTCCTGCTCGGAACAGCTCTTGGTAGGTGTGATCCAGAACATCTCCAGGGCTGTCGACACCGGCAAAGACGACACCGGGGAAATGCTTCAGCTTCAGCAAAGAAGGAATCTGTTCAACAGGGAAGGACCCTCATGAAGACAGGTTCGCGGAGCATGTTTTCTTAAAACTTCCCTCACTTTTCTACCCAAGGGTTGCAAGGTTCAGAAACTGCTGAAAATACTTTCAAACCTGGATTACGGATGGGAAGTCGGCCCCACTTAAGGAATGTACACTCGGCGCAGCACCAGTGGCTGCAGACTCAAAAATTAATTAAAAAGTCTCGGAAACTCCCATAGGGTATAAATAGTTCGTGAGGGACGAGCACACGTGAGGTTTTGGGGACCTGAAAAGCAACCAGCCAGTCCGAACCTGTCGCCCCTGTCCCCTGCTCACACGTGGGTGCCGGCCCTGTCAGGCCCAGGCCACTCGCTGACAAGGCAGGATTACGTACCTGGTAAGCTGGGTCTCCTTGACAAGCAATTACTGTTATTCAACCAGTTGGCAAATACAACAGTTAAAATTTTCACAAGTCCTTTTAAAGGAAAATTTATTACTGTTAAACATAAAATGAGGCAGATTTATATCGCAGGTGAGAAAATTTAGCATTCTCTCACCTCTTTGTAGTTCTCCCTTAGTTAAGATAAATATTTTCTTAACTCTGAAACGCACTATGCCCCACAAATGCCTGGGAGCGTTACAGGGCCCCGCAGCACAGACCTGGATCCCACGTCCCCGCTCCCAGGCCCACTGGCAGCCTCTGTGTTAGCGTCTGCCCTGCACAAGAAAGGCAGGGCCACGGGTCTGAGCATTGCACAACCATTGTACGAAAACTACTTCCAGACCTACCTGATGCAAATGTGAGGCTATGTCTTCATTTCTGATGATGACTATTAGTGTGTCATCCTCCCTGTGAAAGGCTTGACAGAAGAGCTCAGGATCGATGTCTGTGTGGCCCCCCTTCCTCAGCATGTGCTGGAAGATTTACAAACAGCCATTACTAAAGGAAGGATACTTGCACAGAACTACTATCATAGTTTATTAAAAAACAATCTGTCACTAACTAATGACTAGGATTAACTAAATTATATCCTAACAAGGTAATCTGTTACTAAATAAGCACCTTTTATATAGAAAACAAATGACTCTTGGGGATCATCAGCAACTGCATTTAATAGTTTATTTCAAAGATGATGCAGTTCACGACAAATCTATGTCCGTGAAGCATACTTCACGGACATAGATTTGTGGCTGATTTCTTTTGAACATCATACTAATCTACATACACGAGTTTCACTTGCTTCAAGGGGCAGAGCTACCTTAGGAATAATGGACATTTAAAGATGCCACACTTCTAGAACTTCATATTCGTATACCTCTGCATCTGTCTATCATAAACGGGGACTGATTTTGGAGAGACTCGGCAGTCACTGGGTCTTGACTGAGATGGGTGCTGTGGTGTAGCCTGCATGTGGGTCGGGTGCGGGTGGGAGCAGAACAGCTCCCCGATATGCCGGATCGTATGAATAGTGGAAGAAATGCCTTACCCCTGCTGCCCTTGGGATTTTGACATTACATTTCTGAGTTTCTGCTGGGTTTTATGTGGATGTTCACTGTTATGTGAAAAACAACCACCATTTATTCCTTTATGAAAATACAGTGTTACTTTAGTCTGTTTCCCTGGATCTTGAAAAAAATTCAAATTTTAACTATCTTAAATTTATCACTTAAAATGTCTGGCATGGCAGGGAGGGGGGGCTCACGCCTGTGATCCTAGCACTTTAGGAGGCCCAGGCAGGAGGATCGGTTGAGGTTACAGTGAGCTATGACGACACCACTGCACTCTAACCTGGGCAACAGGGCGAGACTGTCGCAACAAAAAGAAAGGAAAAGAAAATTAGTTTTACCTTTGTATATTTGTTATCTTCTGTTGTAAATAGTGGCCATGTGATAAAATTTTATCATGAAACAATACATTCACCATAAAAACAAGCATGATATCTAACAGTACTCTTGTTACAGATAAAATTTAGCATCACTATGATCTCTTTTCTACATGAAAATCACCACCTGATCTGGAAAGGAAGTGAGAACTAAGATTAGTGCCTCATTACTTCTGAGGAGATGGAAGCAGGAAGAAACCAAGTATTTTTTGCTCACTGTAGCAAAACATACTACATGGCCAAGATGCTAACTCAGTTGACTCCAGACACTCCAGCACATGTTGGGCTACAGGATATATTAATTAACCAAACAAAATTAACTTTAAGGTAAAAAAGAAAAAAATTAAACTTACTTCCAGGTTGCTCTTGGAGGCCAAGCAGTTTTAGAAAGACTGAAGGCCTTCCAATACTTTATATTTTCAACTACACCACTGCTTACCAAAACAGCAAGGAACTTGGAACAAAGACAACAGGGAATACAAACCAAACCTAGCAACCATTTACTAAGAACCTTGGAGAACAAAGGATCTTTGGCAGAAAAAAAAAAAATCAGTTATATGCTAAAGAGCAGATTCCACACATTTGGGAAAAATCATTTAGTCATTTAAATGACACAAAATAGGAGCCAATTTATAGAAGGAAACAAGTATTTGAGACTGTAGCAACAATACAGGCCAGGCACAGTGGCGCATGCCTGCAGTCCCAGCTACTCAGGAGGCCGAAGTGGGAGGATGGCTTGAGCCCAGGAGTTCGAGGCTATGGTGAGCTGTGTGATCATGCCTTTGCACTGCAGCCTGGGCGACAGAGCAAGACCCTATCTCCAAAAAAACAAAAGCCAAACCTGTTCTTCAAGGCTGGGGCACAGAAAATATAAGATAAGCCTGCAACATGTTATACCACAAAGCAAAGATGCGCCCAAAGAATCATGGGGATTTTGTCAAGAGGACAGAGAAGCCAGCTGAAAGGGATGCCCACTGGCTGGGTCTGGGACCTGAAGTTAAAAATAATGAAAGAGGATAACCCTTTCAGAAAAATAAACCAGTAAGGGGACAAATCAACACCAGGTGCCTCCTGGCACGACACACTGAGAGGAGCACAGCACCCCATGTCTGGGTGTTCTTGCCCAAAATGCACAAATCGGGAGGAAACAACACATGAACACAACTGAAGGAAATGCTACCAAATGACTGGCCCAAGTCTCCAAAGCCGTCAAGATCCTAGGGATGACAGGAATTCCAGACTGAAGACGAGCCCACACACCTGCGATCCTGGAACTACGCTAGAGCTGGTGGGGCAGATGGTCACGCTGGGTTATGTTAACTTCCTGATTGGAGGGTTGTGCTGTCATCAGGTAAGAGTATTCTTGTATCAGGTAACAGGCATTTCAGTGTCAAGGGGTAACAGGACACTGTGTGCAACACATTTGCAAATGGTTCAGAAATGTTAATACTGGGGTATCTGAATGAAGAGTACTATTTCTGCAACCTTTATGTGAATTTTAAATTATTAAAAAAAATTTTTAAAAAATGCTGTCTATACCCTAAATTGAAGAAAAATAAATTCTGAGAGGGTAAAATGAGGAAGCTAATGGTGAATGAAGACAGAGCTGGCTCTTCCCAAGCCAGGATCTCACCGTGGCTACATCATTTACACTTAAGACCCACGTACCCACCAGAACATCAGTTTTCCTAATATTCAAATTTTTAAAAATACATCCCAAACCAAAAGAGGTTCCTCTCAACTATCCCACTAATGGAGGAGCACAGGTAGTAATAATTTTTGAAAAATCTGTATTTTAACATCAGGTTATGTTTACATTCACATTTGAAAACGGGCATGTCTACATCGGCAGTTTTTTGTGGAAATTTAGTCATTGCCCTTATTCAGAACATCGCGCCTACCTTCTAGTATAAACGCAGACCCCTGCAGGAAAACATTTAGTATGCAGATAAACACTGAGCTGTGAAACCCAAATACCATCTCATACCATGATTTCTTTTTGAAGCCAAGAATGCTGAATTTATTATGTCCAAATAAACTAAAATTAGAAAGCACTTAATATAAAGTGTAAGAAAAAGCTGGCACTTTACCTTTGTTCTTATAAAGAATGACGTGTCTTCTGTTTCGACAAGGTAGAACAGGAAGGTGCTTTTACAAGCCTCTTTCATAACACTTTTCAGTTTGACATGCAAGTTGGTGCACAAGTCTGTGATCATGTCTTCGTAGGAGGCCGACTGTCTCGGGCAAGACAGGAACATCTCTCGGGACGCGGCGGCATCTCTGGAAGCAACGTTTAACTCTTGGTCTTGGAAGACGTGGTTGCTATTCATCATCACCTTGTTGAACTCAGCATATTCACTGAGAATAAGTGAAATATCATTTCGAGATTCTTTCAAAGTACTGTTACTGTTGTATTTCAGCTTGTTGAGGTGGAATGCGGCAGTCTGATTTCTGAGAGAACTGGTCAGATTTCTACCGGGACCACAAGAGGAAAAGCTGTCCAGATCGCTGGGTGCGGGCCCTCTCCCGTGCCGGCTCTGCCGGGGGTCCGAGTGCACGACTGTGACTCGCAGGGGGCTTCTGCTCCTGCACGCGGGATGCACAGCTGGGGCCTCGGGAGCCGCCAGCGGGAAGGCGCCAATGGCGATCTGGTGCGGCGACTCCCTCGCAAAGACGCCGGCAGGGGAGGCAGGACGCGGCCCATCCCCGTCCTTTACGGTTTCTTTGACCTTATGTGCAAAACGCAGGTACTCCAGGTCCAAAGTGTTCTGGGTGAGGTCGTCTGTCACCTGCCAGGTGCTTGTGCAGGAGCTGAGCAGGCCGCAGTTGGCAGTGAAACTTGGGTGCCTCTTCAGGTGGTGTAAAGTTCTCGTGGTATCTTTGAACTCTTTCGTTATGGTGAAGTTGGTGTACGTTCTGGGGATTCCTCGGAGATCCGGGATTTGGACATAATACGGCACACACCTGTCCTCTTTCTTTAGCCCACTGGCCCAGGGCCTGGGAGGAAAGTTCCTCTCCTCCCCTGGAACCCAGTTAGAGCAGCTCCAGTCCCTGTGATCACCACGGTGTGAGGTCATCAGAGAGTCACAGCCATCTCTGGCAGCATCTTTCCTCCTGGTGTGACCACCTCTCACAGTGCACGAGTCTTCCACGTCTGGTGTGGGATTTCTACAATCACCCAGAGGGTCTAGATCAGAGTCCGCAGACAGCGGTTCATAGTGCATGTCGGGATTCACGGTGACCTCCGCGTTTCCGCCCAGGGTTTCAGACCCAGCCTCAGCGCCGAGCCCCTCACCAGACCTCTTGGGGTCCACGTGCTCTTTAGAGACTCCACAAGCAGGAGGCTCAAAGGGCTCTGGAACAAAGGAAGCAGAAGGCTCTTTGTTGCTATTTTCACTGAAGTCTGCTGTATTCTGGCAAGAACCAGCACACATGGGGAAAACCCCACCATTCGACAGCTCCTTTGATACACACTGTGACACATCCTGCAACATGTGGATTGCTTTTTGTTCACTTTTTGAAGATGTGGCATTGGACTGAGGGTCAACGGTGCCCAGATCTATGGTTTCTTTATATAACTTTGCTTCAGTTTCACTGTTCTTAAGCAAACTGGCCATTTTGACTACTGATATTTCCTGTGTTTGAAACCCTGGCTCTACATTCATTGGTCTTATATAGTGGGTTAACGTGGCACGATCTGAGGAAGAACCAAGTGCTGGGATCTCTGAGTGCACGTATGCCTGTGTGGCAAAAGCTCCACCAACTGAGGCAGGGTTCAAGGACTTAACCTGCACGCAACTGCCTTCGTGTGTTTTCACATCCCTGTTGAAGAAATTCTTCTTAATGCCCAAAGATTTACTTTCAATAACCTTTTTAGGATTAAATGGAAGTTCACTGGACCCCAAGACAAGATGTTTTAAGTCCAAATTTCTGTTCTCTATACTTATTGGCTGCAACGGATTTCCTGATTTCACCAGTTTTTCGAGAGGAGGTTTGAAGTCACCTCTGTGTTCAGCATCTAAGGCAGGTTGGTTTAACTCTGTACCACAGCACTGCACCTTTTCTGAGAACGATACACTCTCATCACACTCACCTGGGACAACTTCCTCAGTTACTTTACCAGGAAGGGTTAGTCTACCTTTTCTTCCTGGATGGTGAGTTAACATTAGAGACATTTCAGCAGAGAGCTGCATTTGCTGTACCTGAGTTAAGTTATCTTGTCCCACTGGATGGGTAGGACTGACAAAAGAATTTTCTTTTTCTGTTACGCCTAAATCTCCTGACTCAAAATGGGAGAATCCATTACTCTTTTTATACTGTGTACCATGAAGTCTTAAAGCACACGGAGACACAGCCTGAAACGGTCTCGTCTCTTCAACTGGTCCTGGGGCGTCAGGACTGGAAGCTGGTGACACTTCCTCAATTAGAGAATCAAAGCGAAAGTCAGAAGTCACGTTAATTTCCTCTGCAATCTCAAGTGTGCAGTTTTCCTTAGAAAGTATTAAAGTAACTGGGTGCAAATTATCACCTTTTGTCTTCTTATTTTCTACTGGTTCTTCTGATACTGCAGGATATACAGACACATAACCAGCAGAATTCACTTCTCTGTTTTCTGTGAGAGTCAGCTCTTCTGGCTCAACTGTTTCTTCAGCTATATCCTGAGGTTCTAAATTTGATAATGGGGCCTCCTGAAGTTGCTCTATTTCACCAGCTGGCATTTCTTCTTCTCTGGGACTTGTAGGCGGTGATATTGTGAGAGTTAACTCAATATCAGAATCTTCCTCTGATAACTCTAGGCTGACCTCCTCTCTATTCACAGATAGGCTGGTCTGTTTGATAAATACTGAGTTAAATGATTCAAAATTCGTATTTTCACTGTTTAGAACACCCCTGACATTCTTGCTTAGTTCTAAAGAGCCGTCTGATGGGCTACTTCTTGATGTAGTGCATTTACGTGAACAATTCTTTTCCAAGGCGGTAGAGGCTGATGATGAGTCTACGTCAACCTCTGTTGGCTCTGCAACCTCTTCTGAAGGTATGCCACAGAGACTCTGAGTCTGCACAAAGAAATCTTGAGAGTGTTTCATTTCTTCACTGGGTAACGGATAACCAGATCCTCTAACTAATGATAGTGCCTCCCCTACCACTGCACTATCCGATGGCGATGAGTCTGGAAGAGGCATCTCTTTCTGTAATGAACACATTTCTTTATCAAGCGTCTCTCTACTTACTGAGGAGACACAAAGGTATTTAGTGCCCTTCTGTCTTGATACTGCCAGAGATGGAATGTCCCTGAGACCTTGTGTTGGTGCCATTTCCAATGTGGATACAGGATGTCTAAGACTTGCAACAGGTGATACTTGTTTAATCAACTCCTTATTAAATGCTCTAGGTTTATCAGCTCTATTGACAACTTCTGTCTGTACTGGTACATAGGCATTTTTGTCAAAAGCAAAAGTAACTGGTTCCAGATTAATCACTACGTACTCCGTATCGTCATCCTTCCCTTCAAAGGCAGGCTGGCACTCACTGCTTATGGGGCTGCCATGCTGGGTAAGGTCCTGAAAAGCACCTGACTTTGTCTGTACTTTTGCATGAAGAATATCCACTTTGTTTTCAAGCGTGCTGTACACAGACTTCTGACGCATCACCGGCTGACTACTGATCCCACTGTAGGTTGTGGTGAATGTGGCTTGAGTGACAGTACCATTGTAAGAAGCCACCCTTGTGCTATCTAGCAGCTGAAGGGTTTCATCCTCACCAGGAATGGAAGGTCTGTTAGTTTCAGTACTTCCAATACCAGAAAGCACAAGATTAGCAGTCTCTAGTTTATCTGATGATTCTTCTTTAGCTTTTTCCCCCATTACCTGAAATGACAAAAGTAAAAACATCAGAATCTGATTTTTTAAAAATAATTACACGCAGGAACAGAAAAGACAAACATTAATTTTATGTCTGTTCTTTTGAATCTTCTAACCTACAAAAATATCACAGGGATCACATAAATCCCTCTTTTTAAGACAGGCTTAAAATACCACCCCGCCACGGGATTTATATCTTCACCTTATTACTTATTATTTTATTATTTTGCCTGGGCTAGAGTGCAGTGGTGTCATCATGAGTTCAAGTGGCTCACTGCAACCTCAAACTCTTGGGCTCAAGTGATCCTCCTGCCTGGGCCTCCCAAACTGACAGGATTACAGGCATGAGCCAGCATGCCCAGCCTGTTTCCATTAAATATATAGACAGATGAGAGCTCTGAAACTTTCTTAATTGCACAGCCTATTTTTTTAATGATCCTTTTGGAAGAAAAGTGGCTAGACTAGTGGCAATTTTGAAATGCAATCTATTTGCTAAATAGCATCACTTAACTCAGAAATGTAGTACTAGGGCCGGGCGCAGTGGCTCACGCCTATAATCCTAGCACTTGGGAGGCCGAGGCAGGCGGATTGTTTGAGCTCAGGAGTTTGAGACCAGCCTGAGCAAGAGCGACACCCCGTCTCTACTAAAAATAGAAAGAAATTATCTGGCCAACTAAAAATATATAGAAAAAAATTAGCCGGGCATGGTGGCGCATGCCTGTAGTCCCAGCTACTCAGGAGGCTGAGGCAGGAGGATCGCTTGAGCCCAGGAGTTTGAGGTTGCTGTGAGCTGGGCTGACACCACGGCACTCACTCTAGCCCAGGCAACAGAGCGAGACTCTGTCTCAAAAAAAAAAAAAAAAAAAAAAAAAAGGAAATGTAGTACTAGAGAAAAAGTACTCAACTTTGTTTTATAATAAATGAGACTAGAAGATGATTTTTTAAAACAAAGAATAACTTTTTTTGAAACATCTGTTTTCAATTAGACCACAAATACACTGTCATCTGGAATTTTCCCATGAGGAGACAGTAAATTATTATCCCCTGTATTCAGAATACATTTATTCTGGCAAATAAAGGTCCCTCATCCCTTAGCTATCTTCTTTGCTTAAAACTGGAGATAATTTCTTTCTCATTTTAATACCTCCTACCCTACAGAGCAATTGAAAATTTATCAAAGTGGTTTGCATTCATATACTAAAGTGACTGATTTAAATAGTAGCAGGCAAGACTTAGGTTAAATATTAGCAGAACTACCTCAGGACAAATCTGATAACCCCATCAACAGGTTGTTTTGTTTTAAAGCCTCAAGCATGGTCTTGTCCAGAGTATGGCAAAATGGACTGATAATGAGACTGGCCACATCTCTTCAACGTTCGGCACCTTATGCTCACGGCTGCCTGCCATGTCTTGAAGCATGTGGGGTGGAAGTCAGGACCTGTGTTTCAAACCTCTTGCTTGAAATGCAATTTGTGACAATGTTGGTATATTTATATTTAGGTATGTTTTTTACTACAGGCAAAGTGTAATGTTTCTACAATAAAGTCTGATCATTTCAAAAGACTGCTCAATTAAACACATGACTAGAAGAACATGCTATTGGTCTCTAGTGCCTATGATGCTGGAGTCCTCTCCATAACCCAGTGTGCCACTGGTGGAGGAGGGAGCGGTGCAGCACACGCGTGTGCCTTTCAAGTGCAGACAGAGTGTCTGACAAAACTTCTGCAAGTACACACTAGAGAAATTGTTAGAAATCATTCATTTTAATACACCACTTTATATTTCCTTATATTCTATTTCATTTGCCAAAGATCATTCTGAAATTAGTACTGATGATAGTTAATCGAATTTTCTTATTCTAAGGTAGTGACTCTTAACTGGATTTTATGTTATCTCTTTGAGAATCAGATGACATTTCTGAGCCCCATCTTAAGAAAAAGAGCACATACATACCTAACATACATGTATGTAAACATACAGACACACTTGTGGGTACACACACAAAAATTTGCCACTGAGAAACATCTAGGTTGTTTAGATTTGAGTCTTGGCTTGACAATGTATGATGTATTACTGCTTCGCTCTGCCTCAGCTTGCTCATGTACGAACGGGGAGACGACCAGTCCTTACCTCACTGGTTTGTCCCGAGCACTACCCGAGTTTCCGTGAGTGAAGGGCCCGGAGGGCTTGCTATCTGGCATGCAGTGCTCCAGATATCTCAACTCTGATGAGAGTGATCCTCTGAGGACATTCACAGTCTGGCCCTCTGAGGCCCATGCATGGACCTCTCAGTCCCCAGTGACCCCAGGTCCAGAAACCCAAAAGTAAGACAGGCATCACAGGTGCTGCCCAAACCCATGCAAAATTATTCTAGAATAAATCTGGGCTGAAAGGTTAAAAAGGAAGATATTTGTCACTCCATTTACTTAGAATTTTGTCACAACTTTTTGATTTGCTCTAGTTATAATTTGGGGCCAGGCACAGTGGCTGACGCCTGTAATCCTAGCACTTTGGGAGACCAAGATGGGATGATAGTTGAGGCCATGAATTGGAGACCAGCCTGGGCAATGAACGAAGGGAGACACTTGTCTCTATGCAAAATAAAAAAAATTAGCTGGATGTAGTGGCACATACCTGTAGTGCCACCTACCTGGGAGGCTGAGGCAGGAGGATTGCTTTGAACCCAGGAATTTGAGGTTATATAGTGAGCTATGATGGCCACTGCACTCTAGCTCTGCCAACAGAGACCCTGTCTCAAAAAAAGGTGGGGGGTGTGTGTGTGTGTGTGTGGAAATTTGGATCATCTGGCCTGGCTGAACATTAGTTAAGAACAATGGAACAAAACAAAGTATATTTTCCTTATGCACAAATAGTTATCTGCAATGGCTCTTCTCTCAAGAGTTCTAGCATTTACTGCTCCAGGATTTTGTCTTCAAAAATAATTTTAGTATGACCAATTCTGGTCTACCTTAAGGTTTATCAAAGCATGTCTAATATTTATTATCACCATATATGATCCTTAAGTAATATTCTAGGTAAGACATGACAGTTAGTAGTCACCTCTTAAGAAATTAAGAAAAGGAGCTGAGCTCAAAGAGAACAAGAAATTTGTCCCAAATTATTAAATAAGCAACACACAATTCTGGAAGGCTCCCAGATCATCTGACCCCTGTGGTTTTTTTCTTCTCCTGTTTTTCTAATCAAGATGGCAGATTAACTCTAGCTGCAGACAATTTGTGGACACTTTATGATAACTAAGTTTTTGGTATTATAATCCTTTACAATACCTGGAGAATCCACTATCCTAAAAAAACAATGCCCTGTTCTGAATGTCATCTTACATATAAAACATGAAAATTTCTTCTAAAATAATGCAAGCATTTACATATTCAGTCTTACCTCATTATTACAAGAAAAGAGGAAATTCTGGCTTTCTGGAGTATCGGGATGACACTCTCTTACAAAAATTTCTTCCTGTTCATTCCGTACAGAGAGTGCCAAGCCTCTGGCGGGTGTTGGTTTAACGAGAGGAAGCAGGCAGTGGGGGTCGGGGAAGGACTCTTCGGCAGTGTGACCCCTGGAAGCTTCGCTGGTCTCTGACAGAGGGTCTGTAGAGCAGCGTTCCACACGAGGGGAATCCTCCGGCTCATTGAGCTCCCAAGAGTCGAGCGTGCTATTTATAGACACATATTTTGCAGGGTTGCTGTACTCTACCACGTTGCGGGATGATCGTATGACTGTGTTCCGAGTGCTGTAAAACAGAGCTACCCACGTGTGGAGTAAAAGCTTCACTTCTTCCACATTATCAGGCAAATCGGTGTTCCAGGGCCTGAGATTTCACAGAAAGAACACACAGAAATTATTGAAAATGGTTACTTTTATCTATTACAAGCAAGTGCCTCCATTATTAACCTTAGTTTGTGTGTTTATTTTTATTTAAAAAAAAACACACACAAATCTGAAACAGTGAATATGTTAATACAAAGTTGATCTAATGAATAATTATGAATCTCACGTACTCATCTCAGAGAGAAGTGAACTGAGAATCAAGGTGACTCCTTTCAGATCACAAAACTCGTACGGGAGAACCGTGACCTGAACACGGGTCTCCTGACGCCTCGCCTGGCATTTGTTTTTCACACCACACAAACTCTCCGGACAAAGTAAACCTAACGTGTGAATGACAGTTTAGGCAACTACCAAGTCTTCATTTCCTTGTTTTTGCTAAATCTGGCTGATTCACATTTCTTTTCCTTTTTTGTGTCTCTCTTCCAATAGCTGAGAAAGTCTAAAGATTAAAATATCTCTCTGGGCAACTTAATAGAACTATACTATTTTCAGATTACAGTTCTGGAAAATACCCTGAAACCACAGGGGGGATACAAAACATTTCTGGCCATCTGACAGGCAAATGGATAGCTGACAGCTGGAGTGGGGCGAGTGAGGGCGGACGCAGAGTCAGGTGACAGTTCAACGGGAGCAATGCTAGGGAAATGGCCCTCTGAGTACACGTGAACACGTGCAAGGACCGAAGTCCGCAGTCACCATGTGCAACGGTTCACCAACAGCTGAATGTCACCTCACACAGATAACGCTTCTTGCCAACAATGATGGTTACCATTTATACTATTTAAACCTAATATATGTAACAACCTCAGATGGAGCTATTACTAAACCCATACTTTAAGATGCTGGCCACAGACTGTCACCCTCCATTGACATCACCTGGAAATTCCTTAGAAACTTCAGCCCACACAGACTACCTCAGACTCTGCAGTTCAGCGAGATCCTAGCGGAGCCACACACGGTGAAGACTGAGACGCACTGTCTGGAGTACGCAACTTGCCCAGGGTCACCAGAGGCAATAAATGGGAAAACCCACGCAAACCTAGGTTAAACTCCAAAGCCCATGCTATCAATCACTCTGTTACCGCCTTGATCACATCTTAAAGAAGAACTATAGAATGTCCCTATGAAAAACTGCTCACTCCTATCATATGACCAATTTACCAAGCTAGAAGTAAGTTTTAAAATGTTTCTTCTGGAATTCAGTCTGTAAAGCATTATTTCTAAATCTCACACTATTTTACATTAAGATCTCATCTAAAAATTATAATTCAAAGGCCACAGGGCTTATGAAGGAGCACTGCACAATGGAAAGCCATTCACAAGGCCAAAGTTATCTTTACAAAGTGCTCCATTCCATGTCAGCTTGTTACTCTTAATCGTCAGTAAACACGTTTGCTTGATATTATTACCAAAACTACTGGTTTTACACACACTTCTTTCTCCTTCCCCAAGTTTAGCACCAGTTTCCTCATTTCACTACGTTGATCTCAACAAAAAAGTTTCATCAATTTTCAACAAGTTTCACCCATACTCACCCATGTAACGCTCTTACTACAGTTTTCTCTAGTGGGTTGTTGGTGTATCTGCTATCTAAGCTGAAGGCATATTCTGTTTCACATTTGAAAGTGACCTTGAAGGAGCCATCATAGCTAAACACGGTGTGAGAGCAGTAAAAGTCTTTCAGGCTGGAAGACATCAGCCGGCTCTTGCGCTTCATCAGCGCATCTTCAGGAAGCTTCTGCAGGGGGGAGATGCTCTGCTGATGCCGGAACGGCATGACTTTCCCCACAGGGGTCCCTGCTTCAGGGCCTTTTGTCCCATTCTTGGCAAAGGCAGGGCTTGGGACCCCTCTCTGCTGTAGATGTTTCTTTGAATGTTCTGCAAGGAGCAGGGCATATGAATGTTCCACAGAAACAAAAGTGCTCTGGCTTGCATCTGAGGGTTCTGGTTTCTCCTCAGTAAGTGCTGCCTGGGCTTTAGCAGGGGCCTGACGACAAGGAGCCAAGCTCTCCTCATCTTGGCTAACAGGTAAGTCTGACCCAGAATCACTCTTCTTATCAGAGGATGGTTTAGGTAATAATCCTCCTTTTTGACTTTTAACTCCCCTGTGATATTCATGGTCAGATGTACCTCGCACAGAATTTTCTTTGCAGAGCATAACGTCACTTTCTGGCAATTCAGAGGAGCAGGGAAGGTTCCTAGGCTCAGACGCTGGCGCAGAAGAGGTAGCAGAGCTTAACGCTAGATCAGCTAACATATTCAGGGCCTGGGAGTCACAGTTGACAATGGAGTTTTCAGGGAGATCTTTGCGAGCCACTGTGGTATTTTCTGGTAGAACTGTGTTTATGCTAATACCATCTTCTTGACCAGCTGACGAAATTTCTGATTGAAGCTGTGAAGCAGTTTTTCTTTTGGCTTCAGTATAAAAGAAGAAACAAGAAAAGACATTTATCATGTTTGCTTTTCAAAGAATTAAGTTTCTGCCATAATTACTATGCCTTAGTGAAAATTAGTAATGTCAACATAGTCAAGAAAAACTTATGTTATATAGATTATTAAAATTTTACCATCAGACCAAGGTCTCTTCCAACCCTCAGATCTATTATAATGCACTGACCAGAAGAACAAGTCTTAAGGAACGTGGACATTAATTTAAAAAGAAATCGCCCTTTAAAAATGCATGAACTAAAACACAAGACATACTGCTCAGCTCAAGATATACAAACAGAAAAAACAAAAACAAATGAAGAAAATGAGAGTCCGGCCCTTGGGAGCTTACAATCTAGGGAGGATGTCAGAATGTAGAAGTTTCTAGCATGTATTAGAGTCTGCTAACATACTTTCTCAGAAACCATTTCCCTTAAGAAGTAGTTTATTAGAGAAACCACTAAAGTTCAAATGATTTTAACTATATTGATCTTTAATTATACAATGTAATATGAATAAAAAGAACAGTCCTAAGAGTATTCAGAATCAATTTCATAATCTTTTAAAATTTTCATTACTGAAACCATTACTCTCTTATTCTACCCCAAAAAGAATAAAATGACTGATAATTTTCCTTTCTGTAGATAATCAAACTCATCCATTTGTCCTTAATCAGAAAATTTACATTCTCCAGTGCTTTGCTTAGGCATTCTCAGGACATTCATTAATGCCTCCTAACTGATGGTTTTTTGAAGGATAAAATAAACAACTACATCAGGCAGTGATTCCCTGTTGCAGGTAGGTGGATGGACAAAAAAGCCAACTGTGCCCGTCTTCACATCAACAGCAGAGGTCTGAGATGAATTAACCACCTGCCGGCAAAGGCCAATGACTAACACATTGAAAGAGGAGGAGAAAATGCTGGCCTATGATGTCATCAGTCAGAATGAGAGGGGATGGGTGTCCAGGGGAAGGGCAGAATTAATAAACTACTGCCCAGCTTTTATTAAAAACAGCAAAACGCAAGGGGGCTGGGTGGGAGAAAGGGACCCAAAGTGGAGAACTGTCTTGTTAGCCCCACAGGTGTATTGGAAACGTGAAATTTATTTTATGATCTGATATGTCTGACACTGATTTCATTCTATCTCTGTTGGTATTATGGCCTCCATATACTTCTCTATGTCTTATACAGAATACAAGTAAAGCCTAATATAAATATTGTATTGAAGTCAAGAAAAATGGTATAGTTTAATAAATATATATAGTCTTGGATAAATCACTTAATTATTGACTTGTTACAGGCTCGCAATCAAAAATATGATATCAGTCATATATCTCTAAGACATACAGATAAGAAAAGACAGTGCCAAAGGAATTATATTAAAAATATAAAAAGTTCAGTGAACAAAAAACTGTATCAAAAACTTTAAAAAGGACAGAAAAATTAGTTTCAGTAACAAAATGATTGTTTGACTTTAAAATAATTTGATTCTGATAATCAAAACTCAAAATAATTTAAATCAGTAACTTTCAAACTGAGGCCAACATGGCTATGTTCCATCTGCCTTCTTAAACTCTGATATTTCAAGCATAAAAAACAGATTAGTACAGGTGATTAAGGAAAAAAAAGATTATTTAAATGCAGTAATCTTAAAATTTTAACTCAGAATGTGGCTGTACAACTCATACAAACATTTGCAATACAAATCAGCCTATTTTTGAACATACATTTTGAAAACGATTAATTTTGGGGGCTCACTTTTCTGCCAATATCCAATTGTATATCTCCTCCCATTAATCAATTTGTCAGTAAATATCCGAGAGCCAATTCCATACAAAGAATTCAGGCCGGGCGTGGTGGCTCACGCCTATAATCCTAGCACTCTGGGAGGCCCAGGCGGGAGGATCGCTCAAGGTCAGGAGTTAGAGACCAGCCTGAGCAAGAGCGAGACCCTGTCTCTACTAAAAATAGAAAGAAATTATCTGGCCAACTAAAACATATATATATATAGAAAAAATTAGCCGGGCATGGTGGCGCATGCCTGTAGTCCCAGTTACTCGGGAGGCTGAGGCAGTAGGATTGCTTGAGCCCAGGAGTTTGAGGTTGCTGTGAGCTAGGCTGATGCCACGGCACTCACTCTAGCCCGGGCAACAGAGTGAGACTCTGTCTCAAAAAAAAAAAAAAAAAAAAAAAAAGAATTCAAATGGCACTGTTAGGAACAGGACATTATCTGTGCATCTGTTCTCACAATGTTTACAAATGAATTAGCAAGACAGGACCAATACATATCAAATGACTAGAAAATAGTAGGAATTAAATTCTGTAACATTCTCAAAAACCCAAAAGAGAGAGGTTAGTGAGGGTCAGAAGGTTAAGGAAATGCCTCTGTACGGGGCTAGAAGTTAGCTGCCGGAACCTGGCTGGGCAGAGGCATGCATGTGGGAGGCACTGTCTGACCACAAGGGGAGGCACGTGTCAGGAAACAGCAGGAGCTCAACACAGACAGGCAGGGTAAGACCACCATGAAGCCCCTTGAGAGATAAGCAGAAAAGCTCGAATTTAGGATGGAAGCTAAAATTGCAGCACTATAGGTTTCTGAATGACACAATGAGCTTTAAAAAAATCTTCAGTCATAAAACAATATTAAAAAAGCTTAATGAAGAAAAAACCAAGCTCATCCATAATTCCACTACCCCAACAAAAACAGTAGTTTCTTTCTCCGAATTTTCACTATCTATGAGAAATTTAAAAGTCTAGTAAAGCCTAGCACTCTGGGAGGCCGAGGCAGGAGGATCACTTGAGCTCAGGAGTTCAACATCAGCCTGAGCGACCGGGCCGGTGGCTCACGTCTGTAATCCTAGCACTCTGGGAGGCCGAGGCGGGAGGATCGCTCAAGGTCAGGAGTTCGAGACCACCCTGAGCAAGAGCGAGACCCCATCTCTACTAAAAAAATAGAAAGAAATTATCTGGACAACTAAAAATATGTAGAAAAAATTAGCCGGGCATGGTGGCGCATGCCTGTAGTCCCAGCTACTTGGAAGACTGAGGCAGAAGGATTGCTTGAGCCCAGGAGTTTGAGGTTGCTGTGAGCAAGGCTGACGCCACGGCACTCACTCTAGCCCAGGCAACAGAGCGAGACTCTGTCTCCAAAAAAAAAAAAAAAAAAAGAAGAAGAAGGAAAATAGACCCAAGAGGAGAGCTGGTGCCTGTTCAGTTGCACAGAGGTGAAATCTAAGGGTTATCAGAACTTTCTAGTAAAGAGGTTCTGTCTAACAGTTGAAAACACAGATTGAGCAGTCAGCTGTTTGTCCATGTAACTAAACTTACTTATATTACTCACTTAAATGAAGTTAGAAAACTAAAACTATTTTTAAAATTAATTTAATGCCTTTTAAAAAAAATTCAGGATTCTGGATTACTGACAGTTATGAACAATCTGTTTATAATCCTCTTTAGACAGACTTATAAGCTTCCACTTTTCATAATTGATTATGGTCTAGACTAGTACTGCCAGATACTACTAGCTTGTGCAATTAGTCATAAATAAGAGCATTTACACTTCAACCATCGTAAACAATCCCATTCATGTTCAGGCTTTATGCAAATTCAAAAGCAGGGTCAACTTTGTGACGGTTTGGATCTTTGTGCCATCCTGATGTATTCACAATACGAGATCAAATTACTTATTCTTGTTAGTATCTGAACTCAAGAATACAGAAAAAAGTTATTGGTAACTTTTAACTGGTCTTGTGTGATTTCAATACACGACTGATCTCGCTGCCTCTGTTTGGTGTGTACTGTGGTGTTTAAATGTACGGGAAGAGTGTTTCTTACCAGGCCGTGGCTGCTTTCTGACTCTCGAGTTCTGACTGCCTCTGCCTGCGTTTACCCTCGGCTTTTGTGGAGACTTCTTCACAGGCGGCTTAGCCCTTGGAACAGTTTTGACTGTAGTTTTCTCTTGTTTCCTTGCCCTTTTAGCATTCGTTGCCACCGGAACATCTTTAGAAATAGGAGCTTCTTGGTTTTTCCTATCCAATCTGGTTTTCTGTACAAACTGTGCAGTCAGCACTTCCGCACCTTTTGTAGAAAAGACACCGTTTTGTGAGGGGTAGGCGCCCAGACACCCACCAGCATAGCCTTTCCCTTTCTCTTGTTTTATGGTGGGGAGCGGGTAATGTAGTAATGGGGAATAAACTAAAGTTTCAAGTATTTCATTAACAGATTTTAATAATGGAAAACTTAAAAAAGTTCTCACATAAATATAATATGAACTTGCCAAGTGACTGTCTACATCCCTGTCAGGTGAAGAAGAAAATATCAGAGCAATAACTTTATAAAAAGGCACGACTTAATTAAAAAAAATTCTTTGTAACCTTTTCTGACTGATGTGGCAGGTGAGACGGCACATGCTAGTTGACAGCCCCCGGAGACAGATAATTCTGTTTAAACAAAAAGCAACACGGCTCGCATAGGAGATATGGTTAAAACTATAATCACTGTAGAGAAAAATCACTGTAGAATGTGGATGCATGAAGAGCCATGTTACATATTTTATTTTACTGCTTGTAAACATCTAAGTTTTAATACCATCTGAAAAATAATGTTTTAAAAGACAGGGGAAGACAGGAGAGTTTGCACCTGGTTTTATTTCTGACAAATGACTGTCTTACACCAAATCATCCCTTACAGAACGCTTTGCTTCGCTTCTCGTACGGAGTACGTACATAGCTGAAGGTGGGAAGAAAAAGGAAACACTAACTCCCTGCTTATATTGCACAAGAGAAAGTGTTTCAATCTTAAGAGTTAGAAAAATGTTAATAATGCTCACTCTGAACACTCTAATCTCACTGATTTTTCATCATTTCAGTTGTTCCCACCAAAAAATTTAGCCCCCCAAATATAATCACACATACAGATGGCTGGCAAATATTTTTAAATCACATTATATAGAAAACAGTGTTTCTCACTGAGAACACTAAACATGACATTAAGCAGTTTAAGCAACTGTGGTGAGTGTTAGTGAAATGTAGAAAGAGATCCATTTCATTTCATTCTTTTGGGGTTAGAGAAAGGAGTGGCTTTTTAAAAAGTCTTCAGAATCTCTTAATGTTACACACATTCCCCTGGGTCTAATTATTTCCCTCCCTACTAAACTATTGTGAGTACTAAAGCAGCATATTTGTTTTGTAAGAACAACACTTTTCATTCCACTCCAGTTACATTTTCTAAACTCTTCAGTGTAGGAAAAGGCAAAATATAAAGCATAAAAGCAGTTGGACTAAATTAAGAAGAAAAAGAAAGTCAGAGTAGATAAATAAAACCTGGGGGTGGGGAGGCTTTCTAACATTTGCACAAACAAGAGGGGAAAATCTCTCAAAACCTAGGTCCTGGGAGAAAAAAAAAGAAGACAAATTAAACCAGGTGATCCTGCAGGAATTGTTCTGTTTATGTGTAACATTCAAAATCACGTTTCTCAAACTATAATAATCCACTGGTGGGTTGCAAAATAAATTCAGTATGTCACAACCAGAATTCTTTCTTAAATGAGACAGAATAGAATAAAAATTATCAGGTTCTATTACACATAGTTTTCTGAAATTTTTGTCAGTCATGTATGAATTTTTGGGTACTGAACTATGGTAGCAAGCATATCTTACAGTAAATATAATTAAAAAACATTTGAAAAAATGTGACAATCTATGTTGAATTATAGATTATTTAATACCTAAAAGTGCACTGGTTCACACAGAGCAGAAACTCAGCATGGCTGGCCTGGAACATACTTACAAGGAGCCGTGCAGTCAACTCACAGCTCTGTATTGTCGTATTTTCCTCCACCCTCCGGCCCTCACCATTTCTCAGATCACAATGAGCCAGAAATCACTATTTGTCAACCCATGGGGTGGAACCTTAATTATTTAGAATCCTGAGGATCACCACATCCTAGATGTTTCTTCTTTAGCACCAACAGTTTCAAATGCAGAACATGACAGATACGGTTGACAAAGGTGTTCTGGGAAGGGCCAGAGAGTCCACACTTCCAGGTTTGAAGGCCCCCTGGTCTCTGCCCCAACTGCTCAGCTCTACTAATGCAGCGCAGCCCGAGATGACGTGGGAACTGAGAGGCCCATCAGCCAGTGTGTGGACCCCTTCTCTAAGGGGTCACACAGCTACAGCTCCCTACCTTCTTAGAGAAAATACACAAAAAGGTAATTTGAGATGACCCAAAGCCAAAGTCATGTGGTTTGCTGTGTTGTGTTCACTAAGCTGCGTGTGCCGACACCCTAAATGCCTCAAGACTCTGACGCTCACTCAATTTTCAGGGAGCTTCAAAACCATGTGTGGAACTGTTTCCAGGCCACTGCATATTCCACTTCAGTAGATCTGTCCGAGGACCCAGGAGATCATTTTAAAAACTCTGATACACATGCTGTCACCTTGCTGCCACTGGTGTACCTGATTTTAGAAGATGGTCTTCTCCTACTCCCACCTCCACTTGTCAGGGATGGCACAGAAACCAGACGCCCACCTTTCTCAGAATGGAATGTAAACACATGAGCAGTTTTACAAGTGGAACAGCTTTTGCTGGGCAAGTGTTTGAGATATCTTAGTCTTTCCTATTGCTTGGTTGTCAGCTTTATCTAGAGCAGTACTTCTTGGGCTTTGGCACGCACACAAATCACCTGGAAAGAAACACTGGTAGCTCCCACAGTCTTCTAACGGATGCTATCGAGCTGCGGTCCCCACAGACCAAGACAGAACATGGTTCGAACACGACAGCTATCATAATAATCCACATAAATCGTGCTTACCTCTTTTTCTTTTCTGAGGAAACTGTCCTTTAACTAACTTCAGAGTTGTTGGAGAATCCAAGCCACTGTCTGCTCTGGAAGCAGTTCTTTTGGGAAGGGGGCGGCACAAGTTCACCTTCTTGCTCTGCACGGGGGGAGGCATGCTGGCCTTCCTCTTCGGCTGCACTCTCAGATTTGATGCTCGGCTCAGTGGAAC
The DNA here is from genome assembly GCA_028533085.1 of Varecia variegata. Lineage (NCBI taxonomy): Eukaryota > Metazoa > Chordata > Mammalia > Primates > Lemuridae > Varecia > Varecia variegata. The sequence goes on along the minus strand of CM052453.1, from coordinate 2,086,196 downwards.
CACAACTCCCTTCTTTGCTTTCAAAATTTCTTCAGATTTCTTTTTCATTTCAGTTTCTTTTCTTACTTCTGCCTCTGAGTCAAGAAGTTCAGGATCTGGAGTCATAACTAAAGAAAATCCAGCATCACAAATGCCATCTGAAACACAAGGAGACTGAGGCAGCTCTGCTACCAAATCCAAAGCAGTAGACACTTCAAAAATATAACCACTAGGATCTGAAAAATAAGACTTCAGCTGAGTTAAAGACTCTGAAGGACACTTTTCAGCTGGAGGAGCCCAGTCAAAGCCACTGGACAGCTTCCCAAAGAATGCAGTCTCTTTAATGCCACCCTGCGGGACAGCAGTCAGGGAAGTGCTTTTGTACACCCTGCACAATTCTTGGAAATGATGCTTTACTAATGTGTTTGGACGGGCTGCTTCTTCAGGAAGTGATTTCTTTGCTTCTCGCAGGGCACGATTAAGGGTGGGTAAAATAGGTATCACCTTCATTGAGATGTCATCTTCAACTTTCAAATCTTTCACCCCTAAAATACATATACACACATAATAAACACCTGAAGTTTTGTTTTCTTAACAGAATGCACAGAAAAAATGCTTCAGATTTCAAAATTACGTGATGGTTAAATATGCTATAGTTGTTTCAAATGATAACCTAAATGGCAATTAACAGAAGACTTACGGGTACATGTAATGAATGTATCTCCATATGTGAAGTGACACACATACCCTGACCTGAAAAAGAACACCTGACATGCAATGGCTAGGTCGGGAGGAGGCGGCTAAACCTGCCCCAGCTTCACCTCACTGGTGAGGAGGCTGTGTCCATCAGGGCAGTAGCACTGGCCTGTAGAGCCGTCGGACTTGCTTTCCTACTTTTTAATTCTTATTTATTGCTTTTAAAACGTACTTTTATTTTATCTGTACCTTATATAACTCACTTCAAATTCTTTTTAGACGTTACAATGCAAATCAACTGAACTGAAAAAACAGAAGCCCTAAATAATGCCCAAATCTTATTGGAATGATTACCGCTAATCTCATTACCTTTTTTATCAAATGAAATAAAAATTGTAAAAACTTAAGTAACTTTACTGAAGAATTTGTGTTTCCTCTACTCTCTTTGGCTCATCCTTTCACTAAAGTGCTAATTTTTTTTAGCAACTCAATAACCCAAAGGAAACTGTGAAAGGGAATTAAAAAAAAAAAAAAAGTCAGGTCCCTGTGAACTAGGTAATAAAATCCTAGAAAATTTCAAGAGTTCTCGGCCGGGCGCAGTGGCTCACGCCTGTAATCCCAGCACTCTGGGAGGCCGAGGCAAGTGGATCGCTCGAGGTCAGGAGTTAGAGACCAGCCTGAGCAAGAGAGAGACCCCGTCTCTACTAAAAATAGAAAGAAATTATCTGGCCAACTAAAAATATATATAGAAAAAATTAGCCGGGCATGGTGGCGCATGCCTGTAGTCCCAGCTACTCGGGAGGCTGAGGCAGGAGGATCACTTAAGCCCAGGAGTTTGAGGTTGCTGTGAGCTAGGCTGACGCCACGGCACTCACTGTAGCCCGGGCAACAGAGTGAGACTCTGTCTCGGGGGGGAAAAAAAAAAAGAGTTCTCAGTAACATAAACCCACAAATAAAAAAGGCCTCTAGTGCCCAGTAAATGGAAATAGGAATCGTACCATTCTTGTCAAAGAAAAAGTAACTATAGAATTAAGAAAACACCAAGTGAGTCCTAATTAAACACATTAGCACGACAGTGGGGATTAGGAAAAGGAGGACAAAGAATAAAAAGGAAAATGTGGCTGGATATTAAGATGAAAATTCCTTTCTTTGCATTTCATCATTTAGAGTAACAAGTGAAGGAAAAATAAAATATGAAAGGTCCATGTGTACTAAGTTCACAAAAAAGCAGTTTCTTCTAGGCAAAGTCATTATTTCAAGAAGGAACCTGGCAAGGCCGAACCCAGTATGATTTGTGTTAAACTATAATAAAATCTACAAAAAACTCCCAGTTTCTTCATCTTTGAAAAGGTCATAATAAGAGTACTTATTTGAAGGATTGCTAAATCAGGTATACCTACCACAATACCTGACATAATGAATGCTTAAAAACGCAAACAGCCATAGCCATTATGTTATTATAATTGGTAATGTTTTACGTGTTCCAAAGAAGTGATGCCTAAGAAAGCAGTTCTCTGCTTTTAAGTAATAGAATATAATTTTTAAAAATAAACTTTGAAAACATTTTTGTATTGGTTGTAGCCTTATACATACTGTATACAGTTTTATGAACACACAATGTGACTATAAGACAATGAAAATTTCCTCATGTGACAAAAAAGAAATGACTCACTTTCATTTATTTATTTACACAGTAAACATTGTTTTAAGTACTTGGCATTGCTAGGGACACAGTAGAATACAGGGGTAGGCAGCAAATACAAATAAGTATTTAAGTTATACTAATAAGCCCAGGGGTCCCGGTAGAGGGAAGAGTGGTGACAGAGTCAGGGAAGTGATACTGAAACCGAAGCTGGACACATGGGAACAGGAATAAGCTAGATCAGTGTTGCTCAACAACCTTTTAAATCATTACCTGCCCCCAGCCCTTTTAGACTCACTTTTTTCCCCAACTCCCCTCTGAAATTTTAATACTACAGATATACCACTGCATATCTGTTTATGTACTATATGGGTGATTTTTTTTGCCTCTAAGAGCCAAGTTTTCGTCCTTTGGCAGGGGGGAGGGCAACATCACCCTGAGAATGTGTGGGCTGGATAAGCAAAAGATCAACAGCCCAGGTAAGGGGACGGCACCTCTGAAGGTTCTGACCCGTATTTACTGGAAAGACTGTGGTTACAGTGACTTCCAGCTATTGCTGCTCAGTAACAAGTGAATTCAGTTTTAGACACACTGAATTTGAGGCACCTTTCAGATATGTCAGTGGAAATGTCAGCAGACAGTTGGAGATAAGGATAAACCTGCAAGGGAGGTTAAGAGGTCAACCAGGGAGGTCAAGAGAAGAGAGTTACTTAAGAGGAAAGAACAGTTCACAGTGCCATGCGCTAACTGAGAAGTCAAGTCAGATGAGGACTGAAACACATCTGCCAGACAGAGTGAACCGGGAACCTCCGTTTCCTCACCTGTTGATGGAGGTGAATGGAACAAATGCAGCCCGTGCAGACCCATCTGCTCAGCTCCAAAATCTACACAGAATGAGAATCAGAAGGAAAGTCAGGTGGCTGATCTTATAAAACAAAAGTAAACATACTGACAAATATTTAACAGGTATCCGTACCTGATTCTGATATTAAGGCTGATGATGTAAGCAGAATGAAAACCCCCCGATCTTCTAAGCATTTGATAATTGCCTTGAATATAAAAGAAAAATACGTATGAAAGAAGATTCTTCAATCCCTCTCTCCTTCTCCCTCTGCCACACTCATTAGTGAACTGTGACCTCAACAAAAGGAAAAATTCCAGAAATGTTAGTGAGAATCAGGGCAATTCTGTCTGCAGATTCAGAAACTAAGCTCCTTAGCTCAAATAATCTTGGCTCTGTTTGAGCTACGTATAATCACGAGAACCTTCAGGGTTAATTTTAGAATAGTGTTCAACTATATATCAAAACACTCATTTCATTTTTTCACTGAGACAGCTGACATTTTATACCACTGCCTAAATTGTCACGTTACTACATAGCCAAATTCGAGATTAATTGGACCTGTTATTAGCACTTTAAGCTTATGTTTATGTGAAAATTATCAGAATATCATGGCATTAGAAAAACTGAAGATAGGGGAGGGAACAAAAAAAAAAAAAAAAAAGAAAAGAAAAACTGAAAATATCATCCAATACAAGAATCCTTTCTATAGCATCCTAAGAAATGGAAAATAATAAAAAAATATTCAGGTCCTATGGCAACAAGAAATGTAGATGAAAATAAATTCTTCCTTTTTTCCCCCTTTCTATCAGAGTCTTCAGTGAAATCCTGGGCTCAAGAAAAAAAAAAGTCTTGAAATTTTGTGTTTTCAGTAACTTGGGCAATTTTGTCCCCAGGTAGGAGGGGAAGTCATCTAAAAGCTGTCATTCTAAATCATAAAGTTAACAGCTTTTCTTTTCCATTGTTCACCATTTCAAAAACCTATATACCCATAAAAGATAAAATCTAAAGTTCATACAATAATTTTTCAGTTCAAAACATTTTATTTCAAAACTGATAGGACATAAGCCTACAAATAGGGTAAATCAATAAATTATTTAATCACAATGAAAATATGAAACAAAAGACTTTCCAAATTATTAGATTACAACTAAGGTACTGATCTCTCTCTCACAGAAAGAATCACTCCCGAGTCTCCGTATGTTTCTGTTACAGCCCCTATGTGCTTCATGGCACGTGAGTATCTATTTGTCCCCTCCATAGTTTTATAAGCTCCACGACTTATGGGAGCTATGACTTAGGGACTGTTTTGTATCCTTGCTTCTACCACACAGTAGGCCCCCAGCATTACTGAATAAACATACAAATGATTGTATACACCCACAGCTTTGGTGTCTATTAAACTGCAAATAGGTATGGTTCTAGTTTCATTTTCTATTGACGTAAAAAGTAAAAGTAACAATGATTAGCCTCTACACTGTTCTGCATTTTAGTTTTGTAATAAAAATGTGAAGTAACATCCTTCTCTCTATTAAAATCATGTAACCCGATCTTCAAAAATACATGCAAATAAAACAAAAATATGTAGTATATCTTATTAGTGTCTCAAATTATGTATTATAAAGACTGTATAAAGTTCCTATTTTAACCTTTGTGGGGAGAAATCATAGACTCTTTTAAATACAGTATCTGCTTCTAGCCCCTTCCCTGTGTACCCAGAATTATACAGCCACCTGTGTTCTTAACACCCTTTAAAGAGACCTTGCTCCTTCCTGTTCCTAAGTTCAGTGTTCTACGCACAATCCCACATACACTTTCTCTAAGGGACATTTACTACTTGTCCACTCTATACCAGATGCTAAGGTATCAAAGACACTGAATGCATACCTGCCCTCAAGGAACTCAATGTTTAGCTGGGGAGACAGATTATGTAAAAAAATATTCCTAAAACGAGACAAGAAAAAAAAGCATGGAGCACTGAGGAGGAAGGGCCACATGCAATACGTAATTTCTATTAGTAATTGTTCTTAATAGGTTTCAAAGCAAAGCCAGCACTAAGTCTCTACTACTCCTAACACCATAAGCACTCAGGAGAAGGGCCTTTACCAATGCATTTTCTGAAAACACCTTCAGACTTTCTTCCCTTTAATTTCCAAATAGAAAAAATGGACTATGCTACTTCAAAAGAAAAAGAAAGGACTAGCATCCTACAGAAGACATTCCACGGTTACCACCTCAGCACCCACTCCCTCAGCCCCTGGGAGCTACAGAGATAGCTCCCATCTACCGGGAGGACCCCTTCAGACCGGGCAGGCCTGGCCTCACCCCGCTGCTGGCAGTGGGCCCGACATGGGCTCAGCGACCCAGTGTCATCTATGCCTTTTTCAGTACTGGCCCATGGGCGTGCAGATGACACAGGCCAGTCCGAGACTGAACTGATGGTTTGGAAGAAGCGTTCTCCCCCTGCACTAGATGACAAAACTGAAGTCCAAAAATATTAAATGGAAAATTTCAGAAATAAACAATTCCTAAGTTTTAAATTGCACACTGTTCTGAGCAATGTGATGAAACCTCGTGCTGGGTGGCACCAGCCCACCCCGTCCAGGACTGGAATCATGCCTTTGTCCAGCATGTCCATGCCGCCCACACCACCTGCCCATTAGGTCAACAGCAGTGGCACCTCACAACGCTGCGTCACCCATCTCGCTACAGGGGCAATTTTAGCATCTCACATCATCACAACAGGAAGAGTGAGGACAGTGGAATACAGTACTTTGAGAGACAGACATTCACACTTCTACAACAATATATTCTTATAACCACTGTATTTTATTATTAGTTATTGTTGTTAATCTCTCTTTTTTTTTTTTTGAGACAGAGTCTCGCTTTGCTGCCCAGGCTAGAGTGAGTGTCGTGGCGTCAGGCTAGAGTGAGTGTCGTGGCGTCAGCCTAGCTCACAGCAACCTCACACTCCTGGGCTCAAGCGATCCTACTGCCTCAGCCTCCCGAGTAGCTGGGACTACAGGCATGCGCCACCATGCCCGGCTAATTTTTTTTTTTTTATATATATATTTTTAGCTGTCCAGATAATTTCTTTCTATTTTTAGTAGAGACGGGGTCTTGCTCTTGCTCAGGCTGGTCTCGAACTCCTGAGCTCAAACAATCCACCCGCCTCGGCCTCCCAAGTGCTAGGATTACAGGAGTGAGCCACCGCGCCCGGCCTGTTGTTAATCTCTTACTGTGCCTAATTTGTAAATCACACTTTATCACAGGTATGTATGTATACATGGAGTTTGGTACTATCCAGTTTCAGGCATCCACTGGGGGTCTTGGCATATCCCCCAGGAATAAGCGGGGGGACTACTATATTATGTTACTAATATGCAAATAAATATTAAACAATGAAAATGCTTTTAGCAAACTAAAATAATTCAATCTAGGCACAGCCAACTAATACTTGGGTATCAATTTCTCAATTTAGGGAAAAATAATATAATGATTCTTACCAATTGGTTCTTTTTAATGTATTCTGATAGTTTATCTATTTTTTCCCCTTGTCTGTTTGACAGTTCCACCTCATACAGATGGAAGCACAAACCTTGGCAACAGACTGTAGAGAAAGATCAGAAAAACATTTCTTATATTTAAATTTGAATATGCATTTACATTTTATAATCAACTTATTCATTTTCTATATTACTAAAATGAAAGAATAGGAATTCTACCCAAAAAACCTTTATTACTTAATGTTCTT
>CM052453.1:2056554-2079184 GCA_028533085.1 Varecia variegata | reverse complement strand
AGAAATTTCCTTCTCATAGTTTGTTTTTCATCTGAGATTTAAAAAACATAAATAAATAAAAACAAAAATCCTGTTCTCCTTCAGAGGAATGGTTATGAGTTTCTAACTATTTTTAATATCTGCTTAATTCCATTAGTATTCTGTATCAAAGCTAGTCTTTGTCATCTTGGATGAAACTGCCTTTCAGTTTCTAGTTGGGCGCTAAGGAACTGAAAAACATAGTAACTCTAGAACTTTCTCACAAAACATCCTTTAGAATCACTTAACATGAGACAGGAGAGTGTGTGTGCATGCGTGTTTGGAAGACAGAGTAGAAAGTAACTGAAACAAAGCCTGAGACATGCAGGTATGTCATTACGTTTCAACAGACCTTTTTGTTCCAAGTAATTCTGTTTTCTAAAGGCAGCTTCTGGTAGTCGTTTTTTCAAGGAAGACACTTTTATTACATACTTAAAATCTAGTTCCTGCGGTCTAAAAAACAAAACAACAATATCGAGCAGTGTAATAAATACTGGAACTACGTATAGTTCCATAATTTTTGGTTTTCTAATCTAAATGCAAACAAAAATATCACCACCACAAAAAAGCCCTTAAATCAAAATACTCCAGGTTAAATAATATGCATACTTATAGATATAACCCATAGAGCATGGTCTACAAATATGTTCACTTTCTAAACACGTGTATTTTTGGTATAAACAAAATTTCCAGATGTGCCAAAGAATTACGTATACAGGAACTCAGAATTTAAAAAAGTTAAGCTATGTAAGAGTTGAAAACCCTTGGTAATGTTGGATCGTCTACCATGCAGTGCCACAGAATGAACCACATATGGATCTTTGAATCATTTCCCAACTACTTCTTTTTAAAAACTTATTTTGAAATACTTTTAGACTTGCCCATATAATTTCTTTCTATTTTTAGTAGAGACGGGGTCTCGCTCTTGCTCAGGCTGGTCTGGAACTCCTGAGCTCAAGTGATCCTCCAGCCTCGGCCTCCAGAATGTTAGGATTACAGACGTGAGCCACCGCACCCGGCCCTATATTTTCTTCCTTTGTGATTAATGAGCAAGTTGTGGGAAAATGTCGTTTTTAGCATCCATTGGTTGGTATTATTGTATTGCAACACAGTGGTTTTCTAATTCATTACTCTTTCCACATTTATTAGCTGCACTCTACAGTGAGGAAGAACTTTCCCTTCTCTCCCACTTACTTTATTCACAGAATTCTTACTTTATTTTACAGGTTATAATACCCTGCCTCTTTTTTAGAAAGACCAATAAAAAGAAAATGAATTCTGACAGCACATCCGTTTTCACCTTAGATTTCAATTAAACTATGACTATCTTGCAATAGTTTTGGGTACAAACTAAGAACAGGCCAAACAAAAAGATTTCATAAGCTGCCTTCACAGTTTCCCAGGAGAAAACACTCATCATGGTCATTCATCTTAATGTAAATACATGCAACAGCTTCTCTAGTCAATATTTTTCTAAAAGAATCATTGAAATTAGAAAACCAGATACTGCAAATCTTAATAAAAACTCAACAATAGGATTAAGTGGCTATAATCTGCTATATTTGCTGTCTAGGCAAATGTGATGTTTCTTGGGGAAAGTCCTTGTATCAATAATTTAACTTATCCTGAGAGGTCATTTTTCCATTAATGGATTAGAATTTAGGTCTCCTTCATGGCCCTGGGCTCTAAACATCATAGCCAAATGTGCTCTAATCTAAAACCAAGCACAATTTCTATATTTCACACCAGTGCCACCCATCAAGACTTTGAAATGAGAATTTTAAAACAAAAAAAACCCTTTTAATACAAGCATTTGTAAAGGACACAAAATTTAATACTTACAGCTGTGTTGGGAGCACTGTACCATAAGTGGGCCAGAGAGTTATATCACACAGCATACAGCCTTGAATGGTTAACTTCCCTTTCCACGGAGATCTGAGAACTTTAAGAAATGACAGTAAGAGAGCAACAGATTATTTATAAATGAAACGTTTCCTTAAAAAAAATTAAAGATGAAAGAAAAAATCTAAAATCAATGAAAGATCGCTTACCATTTTCACTGAGTTCAAGTCTAAAAGAGAAAAGAAAGAAAAGCACTTTTATAAAAGCGTAAGAAACAAACACAGCAAAGCAAAGTATGCACATGATTACCTACATGCTTTCACGAGCTGGTGCTGCCATCTTTTTGGGTTCCCTGTATCGAAAAGCCACAATTACATATGGACAGATCTGTCTAGGCCGCTTGGTAACAGTGCTGCCCGAGAGTTCATAAAGGTAATACTGAAAGAAGAAAAATAAGTATTATCAGAAATTGCATATATACCAAGCTTATCTCAACCCCACCCAGCCCTGAAATGTAACACATTAGATTATTTATTCACAGGTGACTATACCTGACTCAGTTCAAAGGCACGAAAATGACTCGTCTTGTCAGAAACCTTGTTAGAATTTGCAGCCACGTGGCAATCATAGCCAGAAGATGGCCTAGTATAGTTAGCTGTAAAATTCTCAGACACAAACTTGACTTTTCCCTAGAATAAAAATATTAAAGCTAATCAGATGTCTTCAAATAGCAATAACCTTTACTCTAGGATTCATTTAAAAATAGCCTAATGAAGATGTGGATGTGTTTCAACTAACAGTAAGTGTATTAAAAACTAGGCTTCTTAAAAAACAAACAAACAATTATCTTTAAAAGACCCAATTATCTGTTTTTTTTTTTTTTTTGAGACAGAGTCTCACTCTGTTGCCTGGGCTAGAGTGCCGTGGCGTCAGCCTAGCTCACAGCAACCTCAAACTCCTGGGCTCAAGCAATCCTTCTGCCTCAGCCTCCCGTGTAGCTGGGACTACAGGCATGCGCCACCATGCCTGGCTAACTTTTTTCTGTTTTTAGCTGTCCAGCTAATTTTTTCTATTTTTAGTAGAGACGGGGGTCTCACTCTTCCTCAGGCTGGTCTCGAACTCCTGACCTCGAGCGATCCTCCCTCTTTGGCCTCCCAGAGTGCTAGGATTACAGGCGTGAGCCACCACGCCCGGCCAAAAAACCCAATTATTTTAAGGCAAACAACAGTTACAATTATATACAAACTCTTAAAATTGTGTTAAAAAATACTGTGTGGGGCATCTAAGGCAAATATCCATAATTTTCAATCACCATATCGAAAGGAATACATGAGTTGCCCCAAATTTAAGAGAGCCGTTTCTTTAAAGAAAAACTATATAGGCCATTTTTTTTTTTTTTTTGAGACAGGGTCTAGCTCTGTCACCTGGCTACAGTGCAGTTGTGTGATCATAGCTCACCGCAGCCTCAAACTCCTAGGCTCAAGCGACTCTCTTGCCTCAGCCTTCCGTGTAGATAGGATGATAAGCACCACTACGCCTGGCTAATTTTTTTAAAGAGATAGGGTCTTGCTATGTTGCCCAGGCTGGTCTCAAACTCCTAGGCTCAAGCGATACTCCCTCCTTGGCCTCCCAAAGTGCTGGGATTATAGGCATGAGCCATCATGCCTGGCCTAGCCCACCATCTTTTATGTTATAGTCATTGAATGGCTATTAGGTGATAGTAACATAAAAGATGACAAAATTTAAAATTTCAAAAGATGAGTCTCCAAACTGAATCATCAATTGTAAATTATAGATTACGATACTTCTATTATACCAGGGCTTAGTAAGTCAGTAAGGGGCAAATAAATATTTAGCCAAGTGCTCAGCAGGCAGCTGGCCCTGATCACTGGGCAGTCCCATTGTAGATTTCTCTTCATCAAGGGTTACACAGCTCTCAAAAAAGTGTGTGTTGAGGGGGAGCCAAGTTTACCATATGATGAAATATTATACAATGATTTAAAAAGCTGTTTTGAATAATATGACATAAGAAAATGTTCACAATGTAACGTTAAGGTAAAGAATTAGCATGTAAGTGTACATAGTATAAACTTTTTATGGCTTAAGAAATCAATATATATGGACAAAATAAAAATATATACTAACAAATATAACAAAGTAGGATTTGGGACTATAGGTAATTTTTTATAAGAAGAAGGTAATTACTTTTTTAAAAAAGGATTTTTTTGTTGTTGCTGTTGTTAAAATCCTGCCTCTTCATTTATAGGACCACCATGGGCAATCCTAAGAAGCCAAATAATGTGACTAGCACTTCTCAGTAAGCAATCACAATCTCTACCTTCTCCTCATCAAACACCTTACAGCACTGACTGTGGCTCAGTTCTGTGAAATAAGGTAAAGAGGACTAACAGATATAGGCAAAAACTAAATAGCAATCTCCAGCCAGAGAGGGCGGGATACAGTGGTGAGAAACTAAGGCTGAGGCACAATCTAAAAAACCAAATGCTTATTATCTGCACGGACAGGCATACTTTCTGCAGCAGAACTTATCACAGAGCAGAAGAAAGATTAAGGGGGGGAAAAGCAATGATTGCATTTCAAAACAATGTTATGTTCCCTCCGGTTTTTGGGAGCAAACTTTGGAATATGATGAAGAGTTCAGACTCTTAAAAATAAAAAAAGGTCAGTAACACATTGAGTTTATAACCAAAAAATTTAAGATGGTAAGAAAGCTAAAAACAAAAACAATTAAACAAAAAACTAGATCACAGAAATGTCCTCAAAAAGCCCACTGACATCTAAAATCAGAGTTTCTCTACTATTTGTGTAAAAATTCTAATTGCCCGATTCACATAAACAGCACTATTTAGGACATTTAAGAATTTTTGAGATCATCAGTTCTAGGTGCCACATGAAGCTGTGAACAAGGTCTGGATGTTTTATGGAGAAAGAAAATAAAGATTTCTTATGCTGACAATTTAAACCAGACAGGGAATTTTTTCAAATTCACCTTTTGTAAGGGTAATCATATCATTTTATAAGCAAGCTACCCGTTCTCTGTTATTTCATGTTCCAAAAGTAGCTCTGACAGGTGAGAGGAATACTTGGACTATGTGTAGCTAATGAGCTACAAAGAATATCATAGGCAGATAACTTTCAGTTTTTAAAAGAAAATTACATAAAAGCACATCTAGGCTTTACCTTAATTAGATTAAAAATTACAACATAACCAGATTTTCCATGATACCATGGTCTTGGATGAAGATAGTCTGAGTATTTGGAAATGTATACACCTATAAAAGTATAAAATATAGATTAATTTACAGTTTTAAAAAGACTATTTACACTGACACAATTCACATGTAAGGCTACCTTTAACTGAACAAGACCATACAAAGGACAAATAAATGTCCATTTAAAAAATCTGTTTTGATACTGCTTATCTTTTAAAGAATTACACTATCTGTGACATTCTAAAGGTATGGAAACAGTTTAAAATATACATTTGAAAACCAATTTTCTAGTTGGGTATGATAACTTAAAAAAGATAAAAATATCACATTCTTAGAAAATTCTAAATTAGTCTGTTTTCTTCCTCCATGTAATCATTCAACCAAGATGTCTATGGTAATCTGATTCTCAAGTTATTCTTCATGAACAATGTCAGTAAGTTCTCTTATTTAATGGTATGTACTGAGAGTTTACTGCTACATGGCAGGTTCTGTGCTAGACATCAGTGACACAAAGGTAAATAAAACAAAGTTCCTGCCTTCAAGATGCTTATTCTGATAGATGATAAATTCCATTAAGGCAGGGTTTATATTTGTTCTGTTTACTACTTACTGTAGCCACACCACAGCCCAACATATATCAGGTATTTAAACATTTGTGAAACGTGTTATATTTGAGCGCACACAGAAATGGAAACAAGTATCAATAAATGCTATAAAGTGGTATGCATAAAAAACTCTAAGAACACAGAAATAATTAAATTTGTCCGGGCAAGAACAAGTTCTTTAGAGAGAGGAATGAAATCCTAAGTAAAGAAGAGAACGACCAAAAGTACAGAAGCATGAAAGATCATAAAGTGTTTAGGGCACAGGCCACGGGGTAGGGAGCTGGGGAGAAAGCAGTGGAGACGGGGGCTGAGGAGGAAGGTTGGAGCTAGAGAGCAAAGACCTTATGACTCAGTGATCAGCTTAGACTTTATTCTGTAGGCAGCAGAGAGCCACCGAAGGGTTTATGCAGCACACTGCCCATCAGAGAGGAAAGAGGGCCAAGGAGAAACGACTCTAACAGCTGAGACAGGAGAGGAGGAGCCCAAGGAGGGAAGGACAGAGCTCTTCCTTCATGGAGGCATCTGGTTTGAAATGTAAAAGACAATGGGTGAGAAAATTGTGTGCAGTGGAAAAGAGCAACGAATCTGCGGTCAGAAGCTTGGGTTCCAGTTAGGAAGAAGTCACTGAAGTGGGAAGGGTGGGCCGGGGTCACACACATAAACCTCAGGGTTTTCACAAAGATTTAAAAAGATCAATAAGCTTTTAAAACCATCAAACACTATAATGATAGAAAGTATTACTGCTATATACAGAACTACTCAGTTCTATTCAAGCCAAAAACTATCAAATATATACAGGCAGTAGTGCTATTTCAGTATCAACCCCAGCATACGTCACATGTGTTTAAAGAATGTGTATTTGTCAGGAACAATCCAGCTGCTGCTTCCACAGCTCTGCTAAAGCCTGCCTCTCAAACATCGCAATAAAAGCATGGGATTGTAAAAATGTAGGAAAACGGTTTTTTTTTGTTTTTTGAGATGTAATAAGCTGAGGTGATTATATGTATATGATTATATTTCTCAAATTCTTCAGAAAAAAATTTAAACAAATGAGGCAAATAAACTTAGGTGACAGGTATATTATACTGTGCTCTCCACTTTTTCTACATGTTTGAATTTTTCATAATGAAAAGAAGGGGTGAAAAAATAGGGGAGAAGAAGAAAGGTTTTTTGTAGGATTACTGGAGTCATGAATTTGTCACCTTTAATGTCCTTCAGAAGATGAGTTGAATTAAGTTAAAAAATTTTTTGTTTTACATAGAGTTACCACATGCCCCAGTGATCTCACTCCTAGTTATATACTCAGGAGAAAAGAAAGCACATGTCCACACACAAACTTGTACATGTATGTTCACAGTAGCATTATTTACAATAGCCAAAAAGTATGTATAACCCAAATGTCCAAGACTTGATGAATGGATTAAAAAAAAAAAGGTGGTATAACCATAACAGAGAACACAATCATGCACATAACATTTCAGTCAACAATGGACCACACATATGATGGTGGTCCCATAAGATTATAATATCATATTTTAACTGTACCTTTTCTGTGTTTAGATACGCAAATGTTTGCCACTGTGTTACAACAGTCTAGTATTCAGTACAATAACAGGCTGTGCCGGTTCCTAGGAGCAATACCCTCTAGTTTGCATAAGCGCACTCTATGATGTTCACACAAATCGCCTAACAACGTATTTCTCAGATGTGTCCCCACTGTTGAGCAGCACATGACTCTACTATTCAAACCATAGAAAGAAATGAAGTGCCACTGATACATGCTACAACACTGAATTGCATACTTTAAATGGATGAATTCAATGGTATGTGAATTACATCTCAATAAAGCAGTGTTTTTGGCACTGCTAAACATCCCTCCTCTTCTTGAGATCCTTCTGCTTTTTGGGAAACTATTTTCTGACTCTCCATCCAAGGGTCTGCTCTTGACACCTTCTCATTCTACCCCCTGCATCTCCCCACACCCTGGTACCTTTAACGATCCAAAAAGTTCTGTTCTTCAACATCTTCTCCTTCTATACCATCCAACTAACAATGTCTTGGTTTCAACTTACATCCCACCCCTACCATCCCAGCCTCAAACTCAGTTCTAATCCCTTTCCCAACTATTTTTAGAGACAGAATCTATTTTGCCCAGGATGGACTCGAACTCCTGGGCTCAAGTGATCCTCCTGCCTCAGCCTTCCAAGAACTATACAGGTGTGAGCCACCGTGTCCAGGTCAACTATTTCTACCACCTATAGGCTATTTTAAAGAAACACTTATGAAAATCTCATTATTTCTCAAATTTAACTCATAAAAGTAGTACTATCAACTCACTGAGAACTTACTAGTGCAAGCCTCTGGGCTAAGCACTTTACTCAGTCTCATTTAATCCTTACAACAATTCTATAAGGTAATCTATTTTACAGACGAGGAAACTGAAGCTTAAAAAAGTTTAGTGCTAATTCATGTTCTTAACCATTAGATTACTTTTCTATTACATCAGCTTCCCTCCTAATCTGCTTCTCTTCTTTTGTGTCTCTTTCTATTATCACGATAGTTTAAGTTTAAAACCTTGTATTTGATTATTTCCTCTCTCTTACCCTTCACATTCCATAGTTGCCAAGTTTTGTCAGTTCTATCTATTCTGTATTCCAACTGCCATTATGATATTTCAGAAGAGATCCTCATGGCCAAACTGATCTCTTGGCACTGAAAGATAACCTTAAGTTTTAGACTCAAAGCTCAGTTATATGTTTAAAGGTCTGACCCTGAAGATTATGATCTGTTTGACATTAAAGAAACCAGCTTTTAATATAGGCATCTAATGAAATTAACTAAATAAACCTCACTTCATCTTGTAAAAGAGATGTCTTTTTTCTTTACAGACTTACCTTTGGCTGGATCACCGAGAGTACTAATAGCACTGCTGCCAACACGCAGTCCACGCTGACACACCAATTTTGCCTTTAAACACAAGATATTACTTTGCTTATCAGTATCAGTCTTTGAAGAAGCAATGAAATAAGGCTATAAATCTATAAACTTTAAAATAACTATAGAATCTGTTCACTGTATGTATTCATGGCACAAAGCAAGCTTATGTAAAGCAATCAAGTTTTGATTAATGGTGTAAAGTGTTCATAAAATTTTACCACTTCTACTAACAAAAATGTCACCAGCAAAACTAAATTAAACAAGGTCATGGATAAAGCCTCTCTTGAAGACTCCTTTTCCAATTATGGCTTTAAAACCACTACATTCAAAAATGCCTTATCTTCAAATGTAATTTTTGGTGTGAATCCATAGCATATCTTATTTGAATTTAGATGAGTAAGTTAAAAAGGGATAAGCTCTTCTAGTGTTACTATATAGTTCTTATATGTCAATGTTAATTATTCTTTAAAGCAAATCTGCCCTTATTTTTTATAAACCTTTAACCCAACCAAAGTATTACCTGTGAATTATTTTAAGTTGGTTTTTTTTTTTTTTTTTTTTTTGAGACAAGGTCTTGCTGTCTCCCAGGCTAGAGTGCAGTGATGTCATCACTGCTCACTGCAACCTCAAACTCCTGGCCTCAAGCAATTCTCCTGCCTCTCACCCTCCCAAAGTGCTAGGATTACAGGCATGAGCCGAATTATTTTAAGTTTTGATGATGGATCTCTGGTATTGTTTAAGTTTCATCTAGGAAGCCATACATATCTTCGGAGACATACTCTGTATACAGTAGTTCCCTTCTCCCACAATTTTGGTACAGGCAACAATAGGGATGTTCAGTCTTCAAAGATTGAATGAAATAATTCCAACTAACTAGAATGCTTAAGGTATTCATCATATCCCCCAACCATGTAATTTAAACTTGAAAAACCTCAATAGGAAACAATATCTATCTATGTAAGCAATGATCCAGAATGGAGAAATATCCATTCACTCCACTAAAAAGGGCATTACTGACACTAAAGAAACCTGTATTAATCCAACTTTCACCCTAAACTTACAAACGCAATTTAAGATAAAATTAAAGAGAAAATATGAAAAGTTGTAGATATCGGAACACATATCCAAGGTTACTTGGATCTGAGTCTTCATTAAAAAAATAAAGCTGCACATACCAAATCTCTTTCATGACTGTTTTTCACCACTGTCATTTATACTGCTACCGAACTAAGTAACAAAAAACACTGATGAACTGGTAATCTGACACATCTTACAGAACCGAAGCACCAATGTTTAAGACTAATGATACCATTAATTTTGTACAATACCACAAAATTAATTTTCTACAACCTAATTCCCTTACCTGACTTTCAGTTTCAAACAGAAGAAACCCGTAAGTTTCTTGAAGTTCTTCCTGAGTATAGTTACTTGCTTTTTTTTGCTGGTAAAAAGTTTTGTACTGTATAAAGAGAGAAAAACCAAATACTGTGAACATGCTATTTAGCCTTGCAAATTAATTTTTTAAATGCATCTGAATTCCTTCTGTTATAAGACTAATTAAAGGTATTATTTTTCTATTCCCTATAATATATTAGTGTTACAGCTCTTTTAGAATTTGTCTAGCAGGTTTTCCGGTCCTTACCAGAAAACCCCCCAAAAAGAAAAAAAATCTAAAAAAGAAAAAAATTAAAAAATAGAATATATTACCTTCCAAGTGACTATTTCCAAGATCTTTCATTGTGTCTAAAAACCGATACCTAAAAAGTGCTAGGCTTATATACCAAAGATGATGGGTTTATTTCTTTTAAAACTAAAAAAAAAACCAAAAACTATCACACGGTGTGTACCAAATACCTCACCTCATTTAAGAAAATGTCATTTTTCACCAAAGTCACTTGACTGTACTGAAAACCATGCTCAGATGCAGAGTCCAAGTAAGAAGTGTGGAGGAGTGAAACTGCCCTCTGGAAGAGAGAGTCTGAACTCAAGGACACTGTCTCAAAAACTGTAAAACACAAAGATAACGCAGCTGTTTAAGATATCAAAGGATGGGGTTAAGAGGGACATGCTGAATATGACTCAAAACATCACCTATTCCCTTCCTATATAACTGAGAAATCCTGTAATGTGTTGTGGCTACCATATCTGTACGGTCTTAAAATTTAAAAGACTTGCCATGTGAAGAAAATAACCTAAATAAATTACAAGTGAAGGTGAATTACTTTTAATACAGGAGCTAAAATATGCCCTGCCAGACTCCTCCTCATGTCTTTGGTTGAAAGCTATCCACCATAACTGCAGCTGATCAAAAGCAGAGGTAACTGTAGTGTCAAATGGTGATCAGCAATTGCTTAGACCTTTAGCAAATTTCTCATTGCTAAATGACCTTTAGTTTTTTTCATTCTTTAGTGTTTCTGCCCTTGAGGTTTTTTTTTTTTTTAACCCATGTCACATTGTGGTAAACTTACCCTCCCCATCTGCTCATCAAATGCCTGCTAGGTTCCTTTGAAGGGGCCTATTACTGCCCCTGCACGAAAGACAACAAGAATCACTGTGTCTCCCGGGTTTCCTCACCAGCCGACGAGTCTACTGAGTTTTACTTCCTATGGGTTGTATTATAAAATTATTTTTTCCATTTTACAAAATAAACCTTTATTACATTTTTTTGAAAGTGCTTTTTTCCAGTGATATCCATGTGCTCCCCAGAGACTGCTATGCCCCTGCTCGCTTCCTACCGGAGAAGCACTGCCTGGATCCAGTAGTTCTGCTGATTAACCCCTTGTGCCTTTTGATTTTACTTCAGCAAGAACCAAGCCTAACGAATGCTCCTAACATTTAACCATTTGAACTGTTTACTCTCTTCTATTTGTATTCTTTATATTCCCTTTATCAAGGCTGGGAGGTTTATAGACCTGTTATTTATAAATAACAAGAATGGAATGAATTATATAGCACTGGAAGTTTTGGTCATATAGTATAAATAAGTACATTAATATGGCTTCCTACTTTTACCAAAACTCTGCCCAATGCATTAAAGCTCAAAAGTTAAAGAGCAAAAAGCTTTTTAATTAACTTATGAATAACAGATACACAAAAAGTAGACTATCACAGGAATGAAAAGAAACATTTCAGTAAACTTAATTTGGACTAAACTGTCCTCTTCAATTATCGAGGTATTTTAAAAACCCTTCAACAAACTTCCTATTATCAGAATGAAATATTGTAAATATCGAGGTATTTTAAAAACCCTTCAACAAACTTCCTATTATCAGAATGAAATATTGTAAATAGAATAGGCAAGAAAAAAGGATGAAGTGTTAAAAAGTCTGTCCTGAAGCTGGTGCACCTGATCTACATATTTCTTCTAAGTTTCACTATCACTTTTGCTCAGTTTCGCTTTCTCCTTCACTATCAGTGTACGTACCAGTGCTGTAAAACATGGATATCTGAATGGAGTCACACAGCAAAACGGTGACAATAGTTAAAATTATAACCTTATTAGCTGCATTACTCAAAACAAACTGGGAATCCTGTGCTTCTTCAAATTCACGTTACAAATAACCTGTCCTACTAGCCCAAACACAAATCAAGAATCCTTTAGGAAACTATAATTTTGGAAACTTTGCATTTAGTATTTTTGAAAAGTAAGATAATTTTCAAAAATCTAACTCAATATACTTTGAGGCTCAATATTTGAGAAACATTGTTTAAAGTGAAAGAAATAAAAGTTTAAAACAAGGAACTCTGGAAATGACTATGATTATCAACTTCTCTAAATTCTACAAGACATTAATAGGCACAGATTTTAAATTTGGGAAGTGCTGAATACTATATACACCCCTATTTTTGAGCATCATAATGTGCAAGAGTAAGCTGAAAACTGTGAGAGATGGTGCAATTAAAAACACTATTTAACACAGTGTCTCCTAAATACATGTGCTCAGAGAACATTTATTAACATGGGTATGGGGAATATTGTTCCCAGTAAAGCTACAAATAAAGCTAATGATTTAAAACAAAGAGGAACAAGTAGCAAATAAACTATTCTGTGCTTATATATTTCTATTTCTAGAACTATTTATGGTTACAAATGCTTCCCCTTTAGGTCAGCATTCTCCAAATACCAGTATATTGATAAAAGTAATAATTTTATGGTTAGCAGAAGGACAAATATGTCAAAAGCAAAGTTGCTGGAAAACCATAGCTAATCTTCAATCTTTCATGGCTTCACAATAACAACCTCAATGACACTCTCAAAAAAGCACAAATTTCCTGCTTTGTAAATTAGGAGATGAATGAGAATAAAGAAAATTATTTGACACTCTCTCTTCTTTACACAATATACTTTCATTCAAGAGTCTAAATTAGCTCACCAAACAATATGAACACTTTGTGAATGAATGGCCTCATTTTTGCTGAGCAATGCTCATGCTTTAAACATCCAAGGTTATCAGTGTATTTAAAACAAGTAAGAGGAGGCTATTCCACAAAGAAACCTAAAGCAACATCTAACAAGGTAACGTGAAAATGCTTGTCTGTAAAGCATTAAGAGTATTGCTTAGGCCTTAAGTGACCAATAAAGAGCCATGTGGGAAAAGGGTAAGTTGAATGACAATGGCTCTGGAAACCTAAGCTTTTCTGTAGCATCTGGCTTTTGACACATTTCTCTATTTGTGTGTTCAGCCTTAAATGTTAAGTCAAGCTTCACACAGGTTGGATTCTGGACCAAGTGCCTGTAATAACCTCCTCCTTTTCTCAAAATCTGTCACAAAGATACTGAGTAAGACTGGTTTTAGACACTGCTTTCTCTTTTCAACTTCTAATAATAGGAATGAGAAAGTTATAAACCAACTTCTGATGCTATGTCATAGGTACCTGTTTTTTGTTCTATAAACATCTAGTCTGAAAGCAGATGATGAGATAAACTTAATGTCAACATCTTAGGTGTCACAATAATTCTAACAAAAACTAGCCACTTGTACACCTCCCCACAACTTTCATGACCACATCTCCCTATAGAAGGACTGCAACCTGCAGCTGTCAATACTAATAATACCTATATATTTTATGTAGTCTAGTAAGCTATTTGATAGTTGTTGAAGGAACAGTCCATTCATTACTTAATCCTAAAGGTATTACTTTTACTTTTAAGATATTAAAAGATAGCTGGTTTAAGATAAATACAACTTTTTAGAGCACAATTTGGCAGGACCTAAATAAACCCTTAAATGTACATACCCAATAACCATCCCATTTCTAGGAATCTATTCCTGAGAAATACTAGGATAAGTACACAGGACACACACACAGGTGTTCAGTACATCAGCATCTATAATAGCGAAAACACTGGCAATAACCTAAATTGCCATCAACAGGGAATACCTTTCCAACTATTAAATAAAAACAAGGTAAATTTGTATATACTGACATATAAAGATATATATTATATACTACTGAGTAAACAACATATACTATATAATGCCATTTGGTAAAAAAAATGCATAAATAAAATTATCTGAAAGTGTACAGAAAAAGATCTAGAAGGATAGGAAACTGAACTGTTAATAATGACTAAACCAATGGTTACTGAGATTGGGGGATGGATAAAAGGGGAACTTAAGTTTTTTACTAAGTTTTCACACATTACTACAATTTAGGTTTTTCTTACACAGCATTTATTTTGTCTACCATTTAAAATACTTCAATTCAGAAACAAAAAAATGAATCAAAATGAGGAATATACCTTTTATGATGCAATTTGAAAACTTAATCATGTATTAATTTTGGACTAACAATTATAAAAAAGTATAGCTACTGGAAATTATAATTTTCTAGAAGTCCTTTTGTTTTACATGATCTAAATTAAAACTAAATTTTTTTTTTATCATTCCACTTTGGATTCATTAGTTGTAACTTATAGCACTTAGTTCAATACCCACTCTTCTCTGATATGAACCCTGTCTTGATCTTCTCTAAGAGAGAATGTGGCTGGGAAGGTGGTCTTAATTCATTTTCACCAAGTATACCCACAGAGTTCTTGGCACAGTCCTGTTCTTTGTTAATGTCATAAATGCTAAAATGAAAAAAGAAGAAAAAATCATAAAGTGAATAATTCTATTTATAGCATATCTACTACATAAATAAATGTTTACTGAGTAATTTGTACTAGGAATGATTCTGTAATGTTTATTTACCTCCTTTGACAAGTCTCAACAGCTAAAGACTAAATTTGCTGTATAAAGAACAACAGTCTGAAATGCTGTTCCTCCAAGAGTCTTTAACATCTACAGAAAATTTTGGGTCAGGCATGGTAGCTCACTCCTATAATCCTAGGAATTTGAGACCAGCCTGGACAACATAGCAAGATCTTGTATCTATAAAAATAAAAATTAAAAAAAAATTAGCTGGGTGTGGTAGCGCACCTGTAGTCCCAGCTACTCGGGAAGCTGAGATAGGAGAATTGCCTGAGCCCAGGCGTTCAATGTTACAGTGAGCTATGATAGCACCACTGCACTCCGGCCTGGGCAACAGAGCAAGAGCCTGTCTCTTAAAAAAAAAAAAAGAAAAGAAGAAAAAGAAAGAAAGAAAATACATGCAAAAATCTTAAATAAAAACATTAAAAAAACTAAACTGGCAAATACATAAATAATACAAAACAACATGATTGAGTGAAGTTTCTGCCAGGAATTCATGGAAAGCTTAACATAATTTATTCATGAAATTCACCACACTAAGAGATTAAAGAAAAACCTATGACCTAGTATAGAAGTACTTCATCAAATTCAACAGATACCTGTAATTAAAAAGAAAATTCCTAGTAAATAAGTTACCTGATAAACAGATACCTAGAAAACAGCCTACATACGTTAACAGTGGGACATTAAAATACTCCCTTTAAAATGAGGAAGACAATAATTCCAAGTAATACCATCTAGTTAATTCTTGAGATTTCATCAAGGGCCACAAGAGTATAAATATTTTAGGACTGTGAACCACATGGTCTCTGCCACAACTACTCATCTCTGCTGGTGAAGCATAAAAGCAGCCACAGACAAGGCATAAATGAAACTTCATTTACAAAAATAGGCAAGACCACAGGCAGTAGCTTTCCCACCCCTGATGTACGTTCTGCCAATATTTTTGTTGTTGTTTATTATCTGTAGAAAACTGTGATGCTTTCTCTGTCCCTTTAACTTTTTTCTTATATAATTTTCCAGTTAATTATTGCTCAGTAACAAACCATCCGAAAATTCAGTGGTTTACAGCCACAATCATTTATTACTCACATATCTACAGTGTTTGCTGAATCTGGCTTAGCTCAGCTGGGACGGCCTTGGCCACACGTGTCTCTCATGGAAAGAGCAGAGGTGCAGAGAGCAAATGGAAATACCCAAGGCCTCTTAAGGCTCAGGCTTAAAACTGACATGCTGCCATGTTTACCTTATACTGCTGCCCACAGCCAGACATACAGCCAAACCCAAAGTCAAAAGACAGGGAAATACACTCTGTCCCCTTATCCGGAGGAACTGCATAGGGTCATAGAGTGAATACAAGGAGAAAAGGGGAAATACAGCACTGGGGTCTACAATCGATAGTGGTGATGGTTATATAACCTTGTGAATATGCTAAAAACCAAGGAATTGTATTTTTTTTTTTTTTTTTTTGAAACAGGCTCTTGCTCTGTTGCGGAGGCTAGAGTGTAGTGGCATCATCACACCTCACTGCAACCTCAAACTCCGTGGCTCAAGAGAGCCTCCTGCCTCAGGCTCCCAGGTAGCTGGGACAACAGGTGCACACCACCATGCCTAACTTTTTTTCCTATTTTTTTTTGGTAGAGACAGGGTTTCACCACGTTGCTCAGGCTGGTCTTGAACTCCTGGCCTCAAGTGATCCTCCTGCCTTGGCCTCCCAAAGTGCTGAGGTCACAGGCATGAGCCACACCAATCCAGAATTATACTTTTAAATGGTGAATTTTATGGTAGGTGGATTATATCTCAATAAAAAATAATATATTAAAAGAACAAAAACCAGTAAGAAAAAATATAATGTACCAGCGTGTCCCTGTATGGCTGTTGTACGTGCTCTTTTTCTTACATATAACTGAATGAGATGAACTATCCTGGACAACTGTTATCAGAAAACTCAGGGTGTAGGAAGGGGACAGAGCAGTTGTCAGGTTTCTTTAGGATTTCCTCTTTTCTTCCTGCATCTGAGCATTGTTGTTTTATAATATGGTGCCTTGTTGATCCTCTTTGAACTTCCAAATGTCATCTGGCTCAGGAGGGCCTTTACTGCCAGCTCTGCTTTCCTCTTAGAGACGGCTGTCACTAAGAGACACAACCTGTGCTCTCCAAAGTTATACACTTACTTCTTGGAGTATTTTGCTAGCATGATCTAAGATCACTGGGGCCCACAAGGCACCTTCCTTAATGGACGCTGTGTGACTGTTCAGTCTTGACCTGGTATACTACTGCACTTCTGTCATAGCATAGGGCTCTCTGATTCTGGGATTGTAGTTGCTGGTGATGTCTGAGACATGCTTCCTCTGCACAACTTTCTCTTTCTCACAGCACCGTTGGAACTTCCCATCAGGGCTTCCTAATAGCACTTACTATGTATAATTTGAAGTTGACAAGGGTTCTTTTTTCCCTGAATTGGTTAAAAATGTAATTTGAGAGCTATCCTCTTGCCCCCATCCCATGCTTTTCACAAGTAGAAATATTAAAAACTCATCTGGTCTTGTTCCTTTTGGAATATACAATCAGTATGGTGGGACTTTTTTGTTTTTCCTGGTTTATTGATCAGGGCACTAAATAGACCCTTTCAATGTAGAAACTCCCATCCTTCAATTCTGAGATACAGATGATTAGTTTCCTCCCACTGTATCAGATGAGGACTTCTTTGGCTGATCCTCTAATTTTCTTATCTTTTCAAATTCTTATTACTATTCTATTTTTTTGGGCGATTTCTCTGAATAATTTCTCTCTCTCTCCTTTTAAAACACAACCTCTTCCTCTTTCATGGATGTAACATCTTTTCTTCTCTCTAAAGATACTATTTGTTGAAGTTTCTGTTCCCTGCAGTAAATCTATTTCTACCAAGCTGCTTTTACTTCCTCCTTGTTTATTTCCTATTTGGTTTCTTATTTGTCAGAGACTTTCACCCCATGGCTGTACATTTATGCCCAAGTGTGAGGCACTTAAAGTTGATGGAAGTTGTGGGACACAAACAGCTTCCGGACCAGCAGCTCTCACTCTCGAGCGGATCTGATGGGGATCCAGTTGTTTAACCAAGTGAGCTGCCAAATGAAGTCCTCATCTGTTAAAATATCTCTGGGCTTCACTGTTCTGCATGTTGACTTTCACTTAATCCTCATTTTCATTTAGATGCTTCAGCTGGACCTCAGCTATCTGGAGTCTGCCTACTTAATGTCTCCCGAGTGTAAACCTTCGGTCTTCTGTCAGGGTAGAGCAGAGGGTAGTTGCCTGGTTGTATAGGAGTGGAGAAGGGCATCCAGGGTGTCAAAATTATAAAGATCACCAACCAAACCCAATTCCCACCCTGTCCTATATTCTTGCCTTGAGAAGTACTGTACTTGGTACCTCCAATTCCTAAGCCTTTTCCAGAGTCTGTGGAGAGAATCTGCTTCCTTCCTGTTGGCTCACCTTTCTTCAGTTTTTGGCATTCTCTAATCCACTGCGTCATTTATTACTTGCCCACCTCCTTTCTAGTTTCCCCAGTATTGATTTCATCTGTCTTCTCTCCTCGATTTTTGTGGCTTTATATCTTTATTCCTTTAATATAATCTTGGAGGGATTTCCAAAGAGTGCGTACAATTGAACATGTTAAACTAAAACTGTGTACTTAACCCAAGTCTTACCATCTACTATGATAGCTACCATTACCATTATTTTATATGTTAATTTATATTATGAAGACCTCATTTTATTTACTTACATATCTATCACAGCCCTAATTACACACCAAATCAATACATATTTGGTTAAAGAGAATTGTTAGTGCATATGTACTAAAAAACCACTTACTCAAACACATAAAAAGTACAATCTAAAGTAGAGTTTCAATGACACTCTCTCAAAGCACCCTTTCCTCTTCATTCGGAGTGCTTAGCATGCTTTATAATTACATATGTATAATTATTTCATTGATGTATTTTCCCTTAATAAACCAAGCCCTATGATGGTAGGAACCACATCTGTTTTGAGTACCACTGATCACCCAGCATCCAGCCCAATACCTGGTACATAGTGGGTGTTTTGGAAATAGGTATGTGGTAACGGAATTAAAGAATAAATAATACTTGGCTATTTAATCTGTCCCAAAACTCAGAAAAAGGAATAAAGTTTCCCAATTGTTTTTACAAAGCAACCAAATGCTAATACCAAAACTGGACAAAGAAAACACATAAAAAATAAAACTATAGACCTATCTCTTATGAATATTGATACTAAAATCCTAAATATATGTATTGGCAAAGAAAATCTATCAGGACATTAAAATACTATAATAAGAGATCAATTAGGGTTCATTCTACAAATGCAAGAAATGATTCAATAAATAGTAAATCCATAAATTTAAGTAATCACATTAATAGGTCAAAGTAAAAAAATCACAAAGAGGCTGTTGGGGTCTGGGATTAAGGAAGATAGCCACAAGTCAGACTATCAAAAGGAAGTTACTATATTACTCTTTTCCAGCAGATGCCTTGTAATATGTAAATTTTTGTTGCTGCCCAGTATTTTTTCATTTATGCATGCTATTTTTACCACTTAGTCCAAAAATAAATTAAGATGCCCTCAAATAAAAGAAAACTGTTCATTTTATTAACAATGAAAAATGTCCTACCATAAACTGTTTAGGGGAAAGAAAAGCAGACTATAAAAAAGAAGTCTTACACAGAACATATACCACAATTTAAACAATGGTCATCTTCCTCCTAACACTTATCAATATCTGTTATTTTTCTTGTTTATCTGGTTATCCCCATCACCACTTTGTCCCTGTCCTTTTCAACACTGTATTGCCAAGGCTCAGAACAGCACCTGGTACACCACAGAGTTTCAATACATATTTACTTAAAGAATTAATTAGTTAGTTTTCCAGATCACTTTCCCTTTCTACTTAAAACTGTTCCACAGCCTCTCACTGCCCTCAGGACACAACACACCATTCCCTGCCAAGGACAAGTATAGTTTGTGCCCTTCTAGTTTCCTATAATTCACCTTGTCCCACCTTCCCTGCCAGACTTCCCGTGGAAGCCAGCTACACTGACCTTTCCATTTACAGTTCTTTCCTCTTTTAAGGCCTTCGTGCATGCTAGAATATTCTTTTTCCCATTCTGCCCATGGTTGAGCTCCCTGTCTTCCTCCAGTGAAACCTAGAAGTTGTCCCCTCAAATAAACCTTCTCTGATCACCCCACCGAAAGTGTTTTCTTTAAAGCACTCATTGCAGCATGTAATTATTTTACCAACTTACTTTTCTTTGGGTGGGAGGTCTATCTTCCCCACTAGAATGTAAGGTTTATAGAGATACACACTGATACCGTTTGTCTTGGTCCCCAAAGCCCCCCAGTGTTGGCAGAGCTCCTAGCACCCCAGGAGGTAATACTCTATCAAGCTTATCTTTGGGTGGGCCAAATACAGGTAATTTTTGCCTTTTTTTTTTTTTTTTTACAGCTTCATATATTACCTGAAACTTTACATAAGCATAAATATAATCTGGGGAGAAATAGAGATATTTTCATTTTAGGAAAAAATTCTCCCACAGCCCTAAGTAGTAGCCAGTTATAGTCATTTGAGTGAAGAAAAAGTAGAGTAAATAAAAATAGTATTTCCATAAGTCAAAATAATAATAGACCCATAATACAAAGCGAGCTTATTAAAAACCAGAAAATACTACAGATGGAGAAATGTACAATTTTCAGATAAATTTAAAAATTCATCAGAAAGTTTTGCCATGTACAAAAGTTTAAATATCTTCCGAAGTCCACTTGGAACCCCTGTTCTGCGTTTCGAAAGACGAGCTTAACTGCGGTAGTCTACGCAGAACACACCCAAGCTGTGGGAAGTGGCGCCCCTGGCAGCAGCTCTGCAGGGGTTCCACCCCCACACTCACAGTCCGAAGAGGAACAGGGGTGAAGCAAACCTTCCAGTACCACACAAACGCGACAGTCAACCTTCGAGCGCCCGGCAAACGTCAGTCGTCGCCGGCTCTCCGTGGGCGGCGGGAGCGGGCTGGGCGGGGCGGCCCTGACTCGGCCCCGCCAAGGCTTCACGCCCCGCGCCCACCCGATGGGAAACGCTACGCCAAGTCCTTCTCTTTCGCACCCAGCGCTGTAGGCGGCGGGTTCGGCCCAAGCGCGGGGGTCTCGGGGAGGACTCCGGGGCGCCTTCCCGCCTCACCTCATGGTGTGTGGGGGAGGGGGGCTGTGCCTCCGCCCTGCCAGCAGCCCTGTGGCCCCCTCCCACCCACGGAGGCCAGAGTGCCAGGGGCAGGGCGACCCGGCCAGGGGCGCGGGGCGGGCGGCGCCTGTTGAAAGTCAACGAGGGTGGCGGCGGCTCCGCGAGCTGAGCGCGGAGGGCACGGCCCGCCTCAGCCTCGGTGCCCCTGACCCTGCAGGGCCAGCCGGGTCGGGACCCCCGCGTCCCACCCTCCACAGATCCAACACAGCTGGCAGGGCCGGGGACCCTGCAGAGCGAGCAGGACCGGGACCCGCACCCTCCGCAGACCAAAAAAGCTGGTAAGACCGGGGGACCCCCACACCTGCGGACCCCGCTGACCCAGGCGGGCTTGGTCGTCAGAAAGGGTGGGGCAGCAGAGTGCCCCTGGTCCTCGGTTTCTCGGATGTCGCACAGTAACCCCGCTAGCAGAATGGTTTTAGCGTTATTGTACAAGCATCACTCCAAGCTCCAATCTCGCTAAGTGTCCCGCCCACAGGCACCCAGTAATGACGCCAGACAGCAAATCGCGTCTAATCTGAAGTCCATGTTCCTTCGCCTACAGCGACCCCAAGTTATCACAGCTCACTGTCCCGCCGTTGTCTATGCAGCCTCGCTGGCTACGGTTTCGTGGCGCTTTATTTTTTAATTTGCAAAAATGAAAGGACTACTGGAAATGGTTTTGAATCCTCACACATCCTCAGTAGATGCTGATACTAGTACCTAAGATAGGATCTGCCTGACCACTCCCTCCCCCAAACACACACTGAGCCGTGCACTGCGGCCCTAACAAAATTTACCACATATAAAATCGAACAGGTGAAGTATTTGGCCTGACCTAAGGATATCTTTACTCCTAACTCATTAACATTATGTCTTAACTACATAACCTAAGATATCCACATTTCCTAGAGGAAAACCTAAGTAGATCTTATGAATCATTATTGTTATTGTGTTATATAGAACATACATAGGATAATTTGAACTCGTAAAGCAAATTGTTTAAATTCAGTATGTAGATTAACTCATGTGTTATTTAAAATAGAAAATTCACTTTGGGTATTTAGTATATCTAGTGAGAAAGAAATTGCCTTTTTAAAAAACATTTTTTGTAGATTACACCCATAGAGTAAAATGAATTTAAAAAACATTTTTTGTAGATTACACCCATTGAGTAAAATGAATCATACCTAGGTACTATGACTTTTTGCTGAACTGTGGTTTGCTTACTTTTAGATTTAATACTCAGTTTTTGAAGATTGTTTTAACATTCTCAAAATCCAATCCACTGTAAAAAAGTATTTTTGATTATCAGACTGATGCTTATAATCTAACATCTATTAAAATTTTTTTCTTGCTACACTATGTAAAAAGATCAACTTTTTAAAAAGACCATACTTTTGATATTCAAGATCATACAACTTTCATTAGAATCATTTCAAAGTTTATATGGTGACTTTTTTTTTTTTTTGAGACAGAGTCTCACTCTGTTGCCCAGGCTAGAGTGCCGTGGCATCAGCCTAGCTCACAGCAACT
>CM052453.1:2033259-2050358 GCA_028533085.1 Varecia variegata | reverse complement strand
CGAGTAGCTGGGACTACAGGCATGCGCCACCATGCCCGGCTAATTTTTTCTATATATATTTTTAGTTGGCCAGATAATTTCTTTCTATTTTTAGTAGAGACGGGGTCTCGCTCTTGCTCAGGCTGGTCTTGAACTCCTGAGCTCAAACAATCCGCCCGCCTCGGCCTCCCAAGTGCTAGGATTACAGGCGTGAGCCACCAGCGCCCGGCCGGTTTGTTATTATTTTTAAAGGTAACAATAAATGTACATATATTTAAAATCATTCAGTTTTAATATCTGATATGGTAATTATCAATAGATATAATCCAATAAACAAAAGATCTTTGGGTTTCTCAATAGTTTTTAAAAGTATAAAGGAGTCCTGAGACTGAAGTTTCTGAATTGCTAAACTACAGGCACATTCTTCAACATGGATGAACCTCAGAAACATAATGTTTAACAGAAGTAATTCACAGAATATACAGTATGATTCCATTTAAATACAAAATTCAAAAACAGGTAAAAGTAAACAATATGCTGGTTAAGGACACACAGGTGATAAAACTGGAAAGAAAGGCAAGGGAATAATTAACACAAAGTTCATAATAACCATGGTGATGGGGGCGGGGAATGCTTTCCTTCTGAGGCAGACACACACAAAAGTTTCTAAGGTACTTAAGATGTTCTACTGAGCTGGGTACACAGACAAGTTTTTTGTAAAACAAAACAAAACAAAACATACACACATATTAATAGCCTATTTCACAATAGAAATTTTAAAAGAAGAAACAGGGAGAGACACCTTACTCTCCTAACAAAAAACAAAACTCAAAAGAATATCTTTTCTCAAATTAATCTATAAATATTTCCTTGCCATCACAAACAATGTCCCAACAAGATATTCTATAAAACTTGAAAAGATAGGCCAGGCGCAGAGGCTCATGCCTATGATCCTAGCACTCTGGGAGGTCAAGGCAGGAGGATCCCTTGAAATCAGGAGTTCAAGACCAGCCTGAGCAAGAGCAAGACCAGTCCCTACTAAAAATAGAAAAATTGGCTGGGAGTGGTGGTGCATGCCGGTAGCCCCAGCTACTCAGAAGGCTAAGGCAGGAGGATCGCTTGAGCCCAGGAATTGAGGTTGCAGTGCACTATGATGGCACCACTGCACTCTAGCTGGGGGCAACAGAGCGCGACTCTTGCCTCTAAAAAACCCTCCAAAAACAAAAAACGTGAAAAGATGGTTCTAAGTTTCATCTAGAAGAAAAATGCAGAAGCCAAAGCTTTTTTCAAAAGAAAGTACCAAAATATATTATAAAACTATAATAATTAAAACACTATGGGCCGGGCGCAGTGGCTCACGCCTGTAATCCTAGCACTCTGGGAGGCCGAGACGGGCGGATCGTTTGAGCTCAGGAGTTCAAGACCAGCCTGAGCAGGAGTGAGACCCCTGTCTCTACTAAAAAATAGAAAGAAATTAGCTGGACAACTAAAAATATAGATAGAAAAAAAATTAGCCAGGCATGGTGGCTCATGCCTGTAGTCCCAGCTACTCGGGAGGCTGAGGCAAGAGGATCGCTTAAGCCCAGGAGTTTGAGGTTGCTGTGAGCTAGGCTAACGCCAGCGCACTCTACCCCAGGCAATACAGTGACCCTCTGTCTCAAAAAACAAACAAACAAACAAACAAAAAACAACAACAACAAAAAACACTATAGTGGTAATAACTAAATGGGTCAAAGAGAGCTTGGATCCAATAAAAACATCAGCAAAGTATATGACCCAGTCAAAAATGTTTAATTTTTTTATTCATCAAGGAAGATAAAAATTAAAAGATGTTTTTTAATTATTAGATAAAATATTTTTAAAACACTGTTACTATCCAGTGCTGGCTAGAATGGGAGATAAAAACACTTTTGAGAGAGTGAATATAAAAGGGTATAACCATTTGAGGGCAATTTAGCACTATTATTGTCCAGCATTCTCATAAAAGACTCAATTCTACAGAAATATTCTCAGGAGCACCTGAAGCACTGTTTATAACAGCAAAAGAGATAGATAATTATTGCAGCACTGTTAGTTGCAGGGAAATCTTGAAAATAACTTGAATGCCTACCAACAGAGGAATGAAAGACTCACTTGATAAATACATGCCATATCTATTTATTTATACTAAGTAGATTATTGTACTACACTTAACAAACTGTCTCAGGCAAGTTTTTAAGGACTTCGCAGATTTCAGCTCATTTAAGCAATTATGTTTGGATTACAGGAGATGGTCATGACATCTCTTTTTAAAGAGAACTTGTTACATCTGGGGTAAATGTCCTGAAAACACAAAATTTCAAACACAGTTTTCCTTAAAATAATTGTGTACACTTTGTCACCTTTTATTTTTTCTAGCCCGGATATCATTTGCTGATGTACAGTGCTGGAGATACTGTAAGCTATCCATGCCCACAAGGCAGATCTCCAACACCAGAATATTCTTACATTATTAAGGAACATTTGCTTTGTTAGAAACCTCCTAGGCAGGAGTACCACCAGTCTCACATCCTATAACGTGAAATATCACACACTCACCCCTCTTTCCTTTTAATGCTTTTTCGGGGCAATACTGTGGACTCTTAGATAATACTACTACAATAATGCCATATACTTGTACAACACTGTAAGTTTAGGTTACATTTTCATAAACCTTACTATTCTAATTTTACCTTACAGGGAGAATAAGAAAAGGTAAAAACAGCTTACTTAAATTTACGAATTTTAAACAGGCAAAAGAGGTGATGAAGAGAGAAACCTGAGACTTTTCAAACTAATCTTCCTCAGATTTTGAGGTCGACCACTTTCTCCCACAAATGCTGCTTGGCGCCGCCTTCAGACAACCCGCTGGCCTGCAGGGACCAACCTAGCGTAACATCCCCCGTGCACAACTCGAGTTTGCAGCTCAATGACCCTATGCACAGACGTCTTTTACTTTAAAAAGAAAAGGTCACGCAGAGCCGCGAAGTCTCGGCAGAAGGAAACCTGAGCAGCAGGCTTCACCGAGAACCCTCAGGAGAAGACTTCCCAGCCGGTCCAAATCCAGGGAGGGGAACTTCAGCCAAGAACTTATGACCACATCCCTGAGGATGAAGCTGTCCCCTGACACGCGACGCAAACGACATGCTTAAAGCGTTCTAGAAAAGGGGCAAGATGGATTTCGAAGCCCCGTAGGAACGCGAAGCACGGTTAAGGTCTCGAAGTCGGCGGAACCGAGACTGGCCACACAGGTCGAGCCACCCACCGGCGGCCGCGCAGAAAGCGCTCCGGGCAACGCCGACCCTCCCACCCCACGCAGCCCGGGCAGGGCGAACAGGCGAGGGGAAGGCGCGGCCGCCCCCACCCCACAGCACGCGCGCGAAGCCGGCCCCGGCGGCCAAACCCCCGCCCGCAGCACCCGCAAGCCCCGGCAGGTGCCAGCGGAGGTCCGCGGTCTGGGCGCCCGGACGCGAGGAGGGGCTTACCTGTGCCCGGCACGGCCGCCGCCCCTGAGGACTTCGGGTCACTGCTCAGCCTCCTTCCCATGCTGTCCCCGGCCGTGCGCTGCGTCCTCCCGGCCCTCACGGCCCCCGGCACACGTGGACACCGCAGGACGCCGACTCCGCCCGGCCCGCAGGCAGCCCCTCGAGAGGCGGCGGGCGCGGCCCTGCGGTCCGGGCGCTGGCCCGGCTGCCCGAGCTCCAGGCCTCGGAACCGCGCCCAGTCTCCCGTCAGGGTCACAAGCGAAAACCAGCCCCGCGACGCCGGGACGCTGGAGTGAACATGTCGACTTTCTAGCTGACTGACGCTAGCAACCGGAAGTAAAACCTCCCGGCCAAAGGAAAAGAAAATCGTGTGTGGGGGGGCGGAACCAACAACAACAAAAAAAAAAAAAATAGAGAAAGAAAGTGAAAATCGAACTACGGCGGCTCCCTCAGAGACAGGAGCCAATCAGGAGCCAACCACGGGGAGAAGCCAAGGCGCAGGCGCGGGCTGAGGTCAGCGTCCACGCGGCGCTCGCTTTTCCTTTCTGCGCAGGCGCTAACCCACAGCTCGCTCCCGATTGGGCAGCCGAACTCGGCGCGCGCGCAGTTATCTCGCGAGGCTGGCGTCCGGCGGATGTGGAAAGCGCGCGCGGGAAGAGGGGGGAGATGTTCCCGTGGTGGATCTGCGCTTTCTGTGGGACTGGGCCGCGCCGCAGGCGGGAGCCTCTGCGTTTCCTTCTGCAGCTGTCAGGGGGGCGCTTGCTTAGGCCCAAATACGACGTTTCTGAAATCTTGCTCTCGTTTTAATCTGCTAAATGTTAAATCTCTGTAACATGTGCCGCTGTGCTCTCCCTAGGAAAACGCCTCTAGAAATTCATAATCTGTTCAGAGAGGGCACAGGCGACTGTAACAGAGGTGAAGGTCTGAAAAAGGGCAACGAAGTGTTCTACAAGTTGTCTCTTTAAAACCCCCACCCAAACCACAGGAGATGGCCGAACAAAAGTGCCTGGACCAGGGTCAGGAGATCATCACCACTGGAGATAAGGTCAACTGAAACCACCAGTTGTACTTAACAGTAGCCCAAAGCCATAACATGCGACACCGGTCAGGTGGGTCCTAGCCCAACCACAGTAACCGCCCCTTTAAAAAGCCCTGTTTTTCTGCTTAAAGACAGGATGGTGGTCTTTCGAGATGCTAGTCTTCTGCCCTCCTCATTTGCCAGCCAATTAATAAATTTCTCTTTCCTTTTCATCAAATCACTTGTCCTTCTACATTCTTACTAATGCTGGGCCTAACATAGAAAATGAACCAGATGTGTAATATATTTTCCAGTAACAGGACAAAAGAGGGAGGTGAGAGCCAAGCTATTTTTGGCTAAGGATATTACCATAGATGATATAAAAATATATTTGAGTTGGTAACATTAACAGGTGCAATATATATAACTATAATCCCACAAAAAGAAGGAAAAGGAAATAGAACTGTATAAGTGTAGCATTTGTATATATCATTGAAATTAACATAAATAATATAATAATAATATATCTCTATATATTTTTTTGAGACAGCATTTCGCTTTGTTGCCCAGGCTAGATTGTCTCTCACTCACATACACACACACACACACACACACACACATGATTCTGGTAAGTTGTCTATGTTAAACCATAGAGCAGCAACTAAAAAAAACCCTCGAAAATGTAGTGAAAAAATCATTAAAGAAATGAAGATGCTACATTAAAAATATTCACTTGATGCAGAAGAAAGCAGTAAGGGAGGAAGAGAGGCCCAACAGGACATGAAACACAGAAAAGAAAAAGTAAAATGGCAGGCATAAATGCAATTATATCAATAACATTATATCCATTATATATATGAATGGATTAAACAACACAATCAAGAGGTAGCGATTGGCAGGATGAAAAAAATAATTCAAATATATACTATCCACAGGAGACACACTTAAGATTCAAGGACATAAATATATTGAAAATAAAAGGATGGAAAAAGATACATAGACAGCAACCACAAGAAAACTGAAGTGACCGTACTAATATAAGACAAAATAAACTTCAAAACAAAAAAATGTTACCAGAGATGAAGAGGAAAACTGTACAATGAGAAAAGGGCCAATCCACCAGGAAGATATAACAACTATGTATGTACTTCATAACACAGCACAAAAACACATGAAGCAAACACTGCAGAAATGAATGGAGAAATAGACAATTAAATGATAATATTTGGAGACTTCAGTATCCCACTTTCAATAATGCATAGAACTAAACAGAAGATCAACAAGTAAATGTAAGACTCAAACAATACCACAAACTAGCTAAACCTAACTAATCTCTATAGACTGCTCCATCCAACAACAAAATAGACATTTTTCTCAAGTGTATATGGAACATTCTATGAAATAGACCATATTCTAGGCCATAGAATAAACCTCAATAAATTTAATTGGATATAAATAACACAAAGTATGTTCTCTGACTACAATAAAATGTAATTAGCAATCAAAATCTGAAAAACATTAATTAAGCTTAAAAATATATGGAAATTAACATACTCCTAAATAACCAAGTGATCGAAGAAGAAATCAAAAGGGAAATAAAAACAATACTTTGATTTTACTGTATAGCTAATGGAAAGAAAAACACCACACACACAAAACAAACAAAAAGCCCCCAGTACTTTGAGATGACTGAAATGAAGACACAACGTACCAGACCAGATGAAATGCAGCTAAAGAGTGCTTAGAGGGAAATTCATACCTGTCTCTATATGCCTATGTTAAGAATGAAGAAATACCTCAAATCAATAATCTAACCTCCATCCTAAGAAACAAAAAGAAGAGCAAATTAAAACTAACGCAAGCACGAGGTAGAAAAAATAAATATTACAGCAGAAATTGGTGAAATAGAGAATAGAAAAACAATAGAGAAAAATCAGTGGAACCAAAAGCTCTTTAAAAAGATTAACAAACCTGACAAAACTGTAGATTGTCCAATAAAAATGGAGAGAAGACTCAAACTACTAGAGTCAGATATAAAACAGGGTACATTAATATGTTACCATAAGTCAATAAAAAAGGTTATATCAGACTACTGTGAACAATAGTGCTCCCCTCTCTCCTATTTTTTGGAAGATTTTATGAAGAGTTGTTATTAATTCATTTTTTAAATAGTCCATAGAATTCAATAGTGAAACCATCTGGGTCTGGGCTTTCCTTTGAGGGGAGTTTATTATTATTATTGTTACAATCTCTTCACTTGTTAGAGTTCAGTTGAAATTGTCTACTAATTCTTCAGTCAGTTTTTAGTAGTTTTTCAGTATTTGTAGGTATACATCTATTTCACGTAAGTTTTCTAACTTGACTGTTTCTTTCTGTTGTGTTATGTTACTCATGTGTTTTGAAGCTCTGTTACTAGGTACATACACATTCAGAATTGTGTCCTCTTGATGGATCAATCCCTTTACCATTCTGAAATACCACTCTTCATCTCTGGTGACATCTCTTGTGCTGAAGTCTACTCTATCAGATATAATATAGCTGCTCCAGCATTATTTTGGTTAGTATGTGCATAGCATGTACTTTTTCCATCCTTTTACTTGTAGCCTGTGAAAGGTGAGTGAGGGAGAGTAGCAATTTTTGAGCACTGGAGACATGAATTGACTTATATTTTAAAAGGGCCTCACTTGCTATTATGTTAAGAATATGCAGTCTTCTAAAAATTCAGGACAAGGAGAATTAGGAGGCTATTGCATTAGTCTAGAGGAGAGATGACAGCTGAGAATAGGATGGCAGCCACGGAGGTGGTAATACATGGTCAGGGTCTGGGTGGCTGTACACATGGAGCCCTTTGATTTCATTCTATGGCTGTGTCTCACTCTGTTGCGCGGGCTAGAGTGCCGTGGCATCAGCCTGGCTCACAGCATCCTCTAACTCCTGGGCTCAAGCGATCCTCCTGCCTCAGCCTCCCGAGTAGCTGGGACTACAGGCATGCGCCACCATGCCCGGCTAATTTTTTTTCTAGATATTTTTAGTTGTCCAGATAATTTCTTTCTATTTTTTTAGTAGAGACGAGGTCTCACTCTTGCTCAGGCTGGTCTCGAACTTCTGAGCTCAAACGATCCGCCTGCCTTGGCCTCCCCGAGTGCTAGAATTACAGGCGTGAGTCACCGCGCCCGGCCTGTAGTACCTACTTTTGTTAAACATGTTTAAAATAAGGAAACGTGCTGAAAAGAACAGATCTCTAAGACATTATGAAATGAAAAATTCAAATTTGAATTCTGGCTCTGCAATTTATTAACTATGTTAGGAAAAGGACTTAACTTCTCTGTGACTGTTTCCCCATCTGTAAATGAGAAATTAATAGAGCCTACCTCATAGGTTTGAGGTGAGAATTTTAAATGAGTTTATTCATAAAAAGTACTCAGAATTGTGCCTGGCATATTATGAGAGGTCAAGAAGAGTTAGCTATTATGGTGGTGATAAATAATATTTTTACAGGAAGATCTGTATATACTTACATATACACATAGAAAAATGTCTGAAGTAATACACACCAGGCTGGTAACAGTAATTACTTCTGGAAAAATTACTTCCCAGAAGAAGAGAGGGAGATAATGAAGGGGAACTTTGATTTTTATTTATAGTATGTCAAAATTATTAAAACAGAAGCATGTTCAAACTTCCTGGAGGTAGCCAAATATTAATCATAGGAAAATTTATGTTTTAAATTCGTATATTAAACTACGGGAAAGATTGAAAACAGCTCAAGAAAGGAAAAATTCGGGACAGGGAAAAGATCTTCTCCCAAATCTAAAAATATAATTTAAAAGTAGACTTCATTAAAAAAAAGAGATAATTTAAAAACCAACAATCCTAATTTTACTACGTCAAAAAGAGAGAGAATTAGAGACAATAAAAAAGAAATATTAGACATAAGAAAGGAAATATAACAATAGTTGTGCAGAAAAAACATTTTAGGTTATGAGACTGCTAGGCACACCACACACAAATACATCTGGAAGTCGAGATGCAGATAGGTAGATGGGGGAGGAAACATAAAGACCTCCCAAGATGTCCACGTCCTAACCCCAGCACCTGTGAATAGGTCACATGCCTGGTGAGAGGGTCTTGGCAGGTGTCATTAAGTTAAGGCGCTTGTGATGGGGAGATGCCTAATGATTTGGGTATGTCCAATATAATCACAAGGTTCCTCATAAGTGAAGGAGTGAATAGGGAAGAAGGAAACAACATCAAGTAAAAATTAAAAGTGAACAAT
Organism: Varecia variegata; assembly: GCA_028533085.1. NCBI lineage: Eukaryota > Metazoa > Chordata > Mammalia > Primates > Lemuridae > Varecia > Varecia variegata. The sequence continues at coordinate 2,041,582 of CM052453.1, read as the reverse complement.
CTAGAAATACAAAGAAATGAGATGAGCAGGAAATGTCACTTGCCAAGCAAAATTTCTGTACATTTTCAATAGAATCACAGCACCTAGAAACTACAGCAACTAGACTAAAAAGCAAAAGACATTCAGAATCATCAACCCTGTATCATGTTTTTAAGGTGACATTTCTTCAAAAAAGCAAATCCATAATAAATAATCCTTTTTAAATGCCATGAAAAACATAGATAAGAACCATTAAAAGAGTAAATCTGTAAAAAAGACAATTTTGTTGAAAGATAGTTTGCACAAAGTGAAATTAATACTGGGTGTGCATTACTAAAAGCAGTACTTAAATAAATACGTTCTTTTTTAAAAGCAACCAGCCTGTTTTAATTTTATTGATCATATTTTAACGTAAATTGGTGTGCACATATTATGCTCAAAGCATCGTGCTACTCTCTGAGAAGGGATTCATGGATAAATAAGACCCCGACATTAAACCTCATCACACCTGCAGTCCCAGCTACTTGTGAGGCTGGGGCAGGAGGATCGCTTGAGCCCTGGATTCAAGTCCAGCCTGGGCAACACAGAGTGCCTGTCTCTTAAAAAAACAAACAAAAACAACAACAACAAAAAAACTCTTAAAGGCAAAGGCTGAGATATTTAAACAATGAACAATAAAAAGTACAGGTGTCATTAAAAATGAACAGATACAATTTTATGGGAGATCAGAGAAAAGAGTCATACTTATGGCTGAGGAATTTGACAGGTTTATTTGAGCAGGTAATTTTTAGGCCAGGCCTGAAAGGTAGGATCTAGACAAGCAGAAATAAAAACAGAAAGTGATTTCAGAGAGGAAGAGACACGGAGTAGTTTGAGGAAGGAAAAACTCAATGGGTGGCCCACAGTGTCCAGGAAGATCACAAGTGAACCAATAGTTTATAGTTTGGCCTTGGAAGCTGGACTAAAACCATTAGTGGTATTTCGTAGGTGACAAGAGACTAACAAGATCTGTCAGTGTCTGGTAAATAAATGCAACCATTAAATCTTTTCTAAAAAAAAAAAAAATAACAAAACAAAACTGGGAATATTTAACTCGCTAATCTAAGACTTCCTTCAAACAGTTAACATGACCATCCCTGTTGGTTTGGTTGCTAGGTATTTGAGGCAAAAAAAAAAAAAAAAGATAAACTTTTCCCCTGAGTTTATTATTTTGCGTATTAAATTATGTCATCAGTCAACCTATACAATCCTATAAAAATCCTGTAAAAATGTAAAAGGGGACTGACCAAAAAAATACTCTTAATCTGTTTGGCAACTGTTCCACTATGAAACTGCTAGCCATCATCCCAAGAAATTAAAAAGAATTCATTAAGCTCATTTGCATAACCTTTTGTGCTAGAAAGAACAATTTTATTTTTTTTCCTAACTATAGAAAATGAGAAGAAAATATATTCTCCCTTTCCTTGCACTTTTTTTTTTAAGTTGCTTATTGAGGAGACAGTATCTCCAGTTGTTTGCAAGGATGGGATTTGGGCTCTGGGGCTTTCATTTTTACAGAGCTGTGGTGAAAGACACCCTCCGGCCGGATGTGACTGAACATCAGAACAGTGGCTGATCTGACCAGATCAATTTTCCATTTCCTTTTGATAGGTCCTTGGCTTGAGAGCAGTATGGAAAGTTATACACACATACATGTATATACACAGAGAAAGAGACATAAATGATAAACATAATAGTAACATGAATAATAGATATATTGACAAACAAATATAAATTTACGTGTGTGTGTGTGTGTGTGTGTGTGTGTGTGTGTGTGTAACCTGACATTTATATCACTGATAGCCCAAGACCTTTAAAAAATTGCAAGCACTCAAAAAATAATCACAGCAGGGCAACAGCAGTGAATATCAGCTTTTACCTGCAGAGAGAATACATACTGGATATTCTTTGATCACTTTCATTTGGAAATGTATGACTTTGAGGAAAGTTACTGAATGCCACTGTGGTTCCATCAGCCTTGACCAATGACAGAACAAGACAGTGGCACAGGGGGTGGCCCTTTTTTGCCCAGTGGGGAATTCCTCTAATTTGCGGCAGAGCTCCCCGTTGGGCTGGCAGAGACTTTGTCAGGTCTGCACTGCTCCTGCTTTAATTCTGCTCCTTCCCTGTCCCCTTCCTAGTTGTCACTTCCTGTGACAGCCACGGACATGCCCTGCTCTGATCTCCCTCAAGAGAACCTGCTGTGGGACGCATGGCTGACTGACAGCCTCCACTGCCAACCGTGGAGTCTTCCGGAGCATTTGTGCTGAGGCAACGCAGCCCTCAGGCTGTTCCCAACCAGTGACAGAGCTTGGTTAGGGGACTAGCGCTGGGCCATTCCTGGTCAGAGCAGGACTCCTCCCATGGAGAACCTCTGCATGGAGGTTCCATATCGCCCAGCTGAGACCTCCTCAGAATTTCACGGTGGTCTGAGACTCTTCCTACCCAATCCTTCCTTCCCCTGCTCCATTCAGAGGTGTCCAGCCAGCTGCACCACAACCTGGAGACTCTCCCCACCTACCTTTGCTCCTTCCCTGTTTGTGCTTTGCAGGTGAGTCCCCCAATAAATCACTCATATTGTAACCGGCTCCATAAGCAAGAAAATATTTTCTCAATATTTTTGGTTCCCTCATATTTCAAATGAGTTTTCAGCATTCACATTATGGCTGGAGGTGGCAGCTCTAAGTGACCTTGAAATAAGATTTATCTCAGCCCTGGTAGCTTAGCAGCTGCAGTCTCAAAATAGGCAGCAAATAGAGACCTCTCAATAAGATGTGCTGACCAGAACTTTGTAACTTTCTGTTGCATTGATGCTATTCTCTTTTGAGTTTCTTTCTCCAAAAACGGCAGAAACTCCTTGCAAGCCATGAGATAACTACAGAGCCTCACGCCACCTGTTTGTCTGAGAAGACAAGATAAGCGACACCCACCACAGACCGTGCCCAACTGCCCACTGAGCCTGCACGCACGGCTGAAAGAAAGACCAATATTAACCCCTAGCTCATTATAATGCTAAAATCTCCACCCTGGGAGGGACTTATTCCCCATTTTTTTAAATCATGGGATGTACGCAGTAGCATGATTTCTCACTGTGCTCCCGTGCCCTGCGCTTCACCCCAAATGCATAATGATGCTCACTCCCCTCATGCATTATTCATTTTGCCTCCAGAAAACCTCCCCAACCCTTTTGGTCAGAGAGGCAGATTTGAGGCAGTTCATACCTCCCTCTCCCAGTTGACGGGTCCACTGAAATAAATCCTTTCTTCCTGCACAGTCCTCGTTGTCTCAGTAATTGGCTTTCTGTGCGGAGGGCAACGCTGAACCCCCTGTGGGTTTGTTAACACTATGTTTGGTTTTAACTTGAAACACTAAGAGCGGCCCAAGAAAAAGGGAGGATTGTTGGGTTTGGGATCGGCTCACTCACCAGGCAGGTGGCAAGGAGGAGCACATTGCAAGGGGAATGTGAGGTCTGGGGCCGACCTCAGCGCAAAGCGGTGGCCCAGTTGTTGCAGATGTCCGCAGTGGTAACCTAGGAAAGGTGATGACCCTGCAGGTCAGTGTGGCCTGCAGGAGTGGTGGTCACAGAGCTGGGCTCATTGGTAACCATGGGCTGGTGGGCTCTGATGTAACAAGGCTGGTGACAACAGAAGCCCGAGGTCACAATTACTCTAAGCTTGAAAAAGTGGAGAGGCAGCCAAGGGGCTTGGCCCGGAGCGAGTTGTGGATTCAGAAATAAACGGGCGGCTAGTAGGGTTCTACGCACCACCTACAACTGGGAGGCGGCCAGAGCAGAGGAGAGGGAAGCTGAGGGTCACAGTGGGAGCAGAAATGGCCCCGTTGCCTGTCACTCCCAGTGACCCTCTGGAGGGTTTGTACTGCCTGTTCCCACAAATCTAGGCTCCACCAGGCGGGAGATCCCAAGCTGTCTCCAAGAGATGACCCCTTGTCTGGAGACTCAGCGTGTCCCCTTCAATCACAAGCTAACGCTGCTGCCAGGACACGTTGGGCTCCTGCGTCAGGGAGCAACAGGTGGGAAGAGTCGCCACCTTGACCACCAGCGATTACTGCTGACTAGTGGGAGCAGGTGGGGCTGGCTTTCCACGTGGAAGGAGTACCTGCATGACCCAGGTGTACACCTGGGAGCCTCTTGCCACTCCTTGCCCCGCTGTAACTGTGAATGGACACGTGCAGCAGTTCCATCCTTAGACACATGTGATTACTATGGGGTCAGACCCCTCCAACATCAAGGTTTGAGTCACCTCACCAGGTAAGCCCCAAAGACCCGTTGAGGCGATGGCTGAGACTGAGGGAAATTTAAAATGGTGGAAGAGGAGGAGGATGAAGGCTGGTTGAGGCCCTGAGACTAGCTACAGAGACAGACCTTGCAGTTTGCCGCACCAACCTTCATTTCTGGGTTCCCCCTTAAAAGACCCTAGAGAAACTGCTCCCTAAATATGTACAGAGAAGTGGACTTACGTGGCGCAGGGTGGTAGACTGTGGCAGCAATGGAAGGATCTTTTTCAAGAGAAGCTGCTCTGTGAGCCGAGGTGATTCACCTGCCACCTTGTTGGAGCCACCATGGCGTTCATGCTTCCTCCAGGGCATTCCCAGACAGTGGCTGAGCACATCGGGATGCCAGTGCTGGCCCATTCCTGCCTGAGTCCCCCAACAGACAACTGTTGCTCAGGGACCCTCCATCAGCCTGGCCAAGCTACCATCAGACCTGAGCTGCGATCTCAGACTTCTTACAGCCAAAGCTTCCTTCCTGCTCTTCTTTCACAGGTGTTACGCTTTTATCTCCATCTGTAGGTTCTCCCTCCCTCCCCCCATGCCTCCCTATTTAGCTTCCATAGAATTTTCTCTAATCTGTTGCACGTCTATCCCATCTTGGTGTCGGCTTCTTAGAGGGCCCAAACCGACACCCTCTCCAATAAAACGTTTGCACGCCTAACCGTAACTCATTTCAGCATCTGCTTCCCAAGAACCCAACCAGAACTCTTGTGGAGCTTACTAAAAATGCAAATGCTGGGCCCCACACCTGGAGCTTCTTTTTAATTAGGTAAGGGTCAGGGCCCAGGAACCGTTCTTTCTTACTAGTGTCTTCTGTTGCAGTTGAAATTAGATGAAAGACACTATTTTATCTTCAACATTAATGACTACAATACTATCAAACCAATATAAGAGCACCAAAATTGTTTTTTATATATAAAAAAGAAGAAATTTCAGCCAAAAAGGCACATACGTAACCAAAGTGATCTACAGATTCAATGCAATCTGCATCAAAATACTGATGACATTCTTCACAGAAATACGAAAAACATCCCAAAGTTTGTACAGAACCAAAAAAAAAAAAAAAAATCCAATTAGCTAAATCAATCTTGAACAGAAAGAACAAAGCTGGAGTCTTCACATTACCTGATTTTAAAATATACTACAAAGCAACAGTAACCAAAATAGCATGGTACTGCCATAAAAACAGACACACAGACCAATGAAACAGAATAGAGAACCCAGAAATAAGTCCATGAATTTATAGCCCACTGATTTTTGACAAAGGCACCAAGAACACATGTTGGAGAAAGAACAATCTCTTTAATTAATGCTTCTGGGAAAATTGGATATCCATATGCAGAAGAATGAAACTAGACCCCTATCTCTCACCATATACAAAAATCAAATCAAAATGGATTAAAGACTTAAATGTAAGACCCAAAACAATGCTTCATGACATTGGTCTGGGGAAGAAATTTTTAGATAAGACATCAACAGGCAACAAAAGCAGAAATACACAGATGGGATGACATCAAACTAAAAAGCTTCTCCACAGCAAAGGAGACAGTCAACAGAGTGAACAGACAACCTTCAGAATAGAGAACATATTTGCACACTACACATCTGACAAGGTGTTAATATCCAGAATACATAAGGAACTCAAACAACTCAATAACAAAAAAACCAAATAATCTGATTTAAAAATGGTCAAAAGATCTGAATAAACATCTCTCAAAAGAAATACAAATGGCCAACAGGTATATGAAAAAATGCTCAACATCTGTAACCATCAGGGAAATGCAAATGAAAACCACAAGGAGATATCATCTCACCCCTGTTAGAATGGCTGTTATCGAAAAGACAAAAAATAACAAATGCTGGTAAGGATATAGAGAAAGGGAAACTCTTATACACTGTTGGCGGGAATGTAAATTAGTACAGCCACTATGGAAAACAGTCGAGCTTCCTCAAAAAACTAAAAATAGAATTACCATATGATTCAGCAATCCCACTGCTGGGTATACATCTAAAGGAAAGGTAATCGGTATGTTGAAGAGATATTTGCACTCCTATGTTTATTCACACTATTCAGCATTATTCACAACAGCCAAGATATGGAATCAGTCTAAGTGTCCATCAGCAGATGAACGGATAAAGAAAATATGGTGTATTTGCCCAATGGAACACTGTTCAGCCATATAAAAGAACAAAATCCTGTTATTTGGGGCAACATGGATGAACCTGGAGGACATTATGTTAAGTGAAATAAGCCAGGAACAGAAAGACAAATACCACATGATCTTACTCATATGTGGAATGTAAAAAAGTTGGTCTCATAGAAGTAAAGCAGAATAATAGTGGTTACCAGAGCCTGGGAAGGAGAGGTGGGAGGCGAGGGTGGAGAGAGATTGGTCAGTGGGTATAAAGTGACAGATAGAAGGAATAAGTTCTAATGTTTCATTGCACAGTAGGATGGCTATAGTCAACAATGATATGTTGCATGTTTCAAAATAGCTAGAAGGGAGGATTTTTAATGTTCTTACCACAAAGAAATGATAAATGTTTGAGGTGATGGATATGCTAATTACCTTAATTTGATTATTACAAATTGTACACATGTATCAAAACATCACACTGTACCCCGCAAGTAGGTGCAATTATTGTGTCAATTAAAAATAAAATAAAATGTAAAAGGGTAATCTGCTATAATATGAAAAGAAAGAGCAGAACTTCTAAGTGCTAAAGATGAACTGAAAACATTGATGGAATGTATAGAGCCAAATGAATGCCGTGAAACAGGGGTTGTAAAACTACGTGCCCAGGTCGGATCTGCTTGATGCTTGCATTTGTAAATGGAACTCACTCACATCCATTTGTTTCTGCATTGTGCATGGCTCAGGGAATGGAAGGCAGCTCTGCAGCCAGATCATTTGGGTTCCAATTCCAATTCCGCCACTCACTAAAGGGTGTCCTTGGGCAGGTAATTTAGTCTCTCTCTGCTTAAGTATTGTTTGTAAAATGGAGATAGTGATGGGACCAACCACACAGGATTGATATGACAATCAAATGTGATTATGTGTATACTACGATTTCTCAGTACACAGTCTGGCATGTGGTCAAGAGTTTAAAAAAAAGTTATTTTAGTGGATGGATGAGGCTGACAATCCCTAGACCAATTGATCAAATTTTTTAATCACAAGAAAGGGAAAGCTAGACATCATAAGCTTCCTGATTTGATGCAATAGGAAATTTGCAATCTGTGAAATATTCTTAACCAAAAAACCTGAATCAAATCAAGTATCTAGATTAGATCCAGCTTCCAGTGTACAGGAAATGCAGGGAACAAAGAACATGTTAAATGACACCACAGGTATGCAATCAACAAAATCTAGAATTGGAAAATTCTACAGTTATTGACTCAGTTTCCTTAAAAATTACTGGCTGGGCATGGTACCCCGTAGTCCTAGCATTCTGGGAGGCGGAGGTGGGAGGATCACTTGAAGTCCGGAGTTTGAGACCAGCCTGAGCAAGAGTGAAACCCTCTCTCTACTAAAAATAGAAAAAATTAGCCAGGTGTGGTGGTGGCACCTATAGTCCCAGCTACCTGGGAGGCTGAGGCAGGAGGATCACTTAGAGTCCAGGAGTTTGAGGTTGCTGTGAGCTAGGCTGAGGCCATGGCATTCTAGACTGGGCAACAGAGCAAGATGCTGTCTCAACAACAACAAAAACAAGAAAAAAAGAGACTAAATTTATAATTATATATAAAAATTACATTACAAGCCAGGCATGGTGATGTGTACATGTAGTCCCAGCTACTCGGGAGGCTGAGGTAAGAGGATCGCTTGAGCCCAGGAGTGTGAGGCTTTGGTGCACCAATGATCATGCCTGTGAATACACATTGAACTAACTCTAGTCTGGGCAACAGAGCAAGACCCTGTTTTTTTTTTTTTTTTGAGACAGAGTCTCACTCTATTGCCTGGGCTACAGTGCTGTGGCGTCAGCCTAGCTCACAGCAACCTCAAACTCCTGGGCT
>CM052453.1:2016402-2033159 GCA_028533085.1 Varecia variegata | reverse complement strand
TTTTTTGAGACAGAGTCTCACTCTGTTGCCCGGGCTAGAGTGAGTGCCGTAGCATCAGCCTAGCTCACAGCAACCTCAAACTCCTGGGCTTAAGCGATCCTCCTGCCTCAGCCTCCCGAGTAGCTGGAACTACAGGCATGCGCCACCATGCCCGGCTAATTTTTTCTATATATATTTTTAGTTGGCCAGATAATTTGTTTCTATTTTTAGTAGAGACAGGGTCTCGCTCTTGCTCAGGCTGGTCTTGAACTCCTGACCTCGAGCGATCCACCCGCCTCGGCCTCCCAGAGTGCTAGGATTACAGGTGTAAGCCACCTCGCCCGGCTGAGAGACCCTGTTTCTAAAAAACAAAAACAAAAATTAAAAAAGGTGGATACTGTCAGACCTCAAGTATATGCTAAGTAGAAGAAACATACTTTAAATATAAAAACATAAGAATGAAAAAATATATATGGGCAACCACCAATTATAAGAAAGCTGAAGTGTCATATTTATATCAGACAATGCAGACTATCTAGCAAAAAATATTACTGGAGATAAAGAGGGACATTTAGTAATGATCAAAAGGTCAGTTTATCAAGAAGATACAGCCTTGACATTGTGTGCATGTAATAAGAGAGCGTCAATAAACATAAGGAAAAATCTGATAGAACTGAAAAGGACAAATCCATGCTCATAGTTGGAAATTGACCCTAGTCTTCCAGGAATTGATAGAAGTATATAGAAAATCAGAAGGATATAGACTTGGGCAACACTGTCAAACAATTTGACCTAACTAAAATTAACAGAAATTTCACCCAGTGACTGCCAAATACACATTCTATTAATGTCTATAGGGAGCATTCAGTAAGATAGACATATAAATCTTAATACATTGAAATAATTTAGAGTATATTATATATATATTCTGCATTAAATTATAAATCAATGACAAAATGACATCTGGAAAATTCCCAAATACTGGGAAATTAAACCACACACGTTTTCAGCAGGAAAGCAGGAGGGGGGAAAAAGAAAACGATAAACCGCACATGTCCAAATTAGCCAAGAGATCATAAGAGACATTAGAAAATATTTTCTATTGAATGAAAATGAAGTCATAACATATCAAATTTTGGGATGGAACTAAAGCAGTTATTAGAGGCGAATTCATAGATGTGTACATTTTATCAGTCTCCAACTACCCTGGCATGGCTAAGTAACAGAAGAATCTGTATTCTTCACCACGAAGCTACATACACACCTGGCCCAGGACTTTGAGAAGCTAAAGTGAGAGATCCAGTGAGAGCCAGTTGCTGCTTATATTGGAACAGGAAAAATGTTAAAATGAGGTCTACGTGGCACTGAAAATCTGAGGAAGACTATTTACACCATGTTTCTTTGTTAGCGGCTGGAGAGGTCAGACCAGCCCTTTACCTTCACTTTGGGGGGATTAGCTTGACATGCCCCAGATCACTAGAAATTTCCCCAAGGTGACAGGCATCTGAATTTTTGTGGCATTTATTTCCCACCCTCTGTCATGCACACGCGTCTTACCGAGATGCTTAGAGGAGCCGCTAATTTCCTGCTCTTCAGATCCAATTAGCTCGACACCAAACTCACAGATGAGAGTAATGTCCCGCGGAATTGGAAGGCAGCCGAGATTCCAGAAGCCTAGATTATGATGTAAGCTTGGAAGGTTGGTAAAGCTCTGAGGTGAGACCATATTGGTGAGTCCCTGCCCCAGGACCAAGAAGCAAAGTGTCCCTCATGGTCTATACCAAGGGCGTTGCTAGAGAAAGCGTTCATCAGACTGAGAGCTGCACACCCCAAAAAACCATTTCTGAAACAGCAGCTACAGTTGGAGTCATTCCTGATCAAGTTTATGATAACCCACTGTCATTCTCTAAAATCCATCTGTCTTCCACACAGGCTAAATATGCGGGCTGAATGGGGACGGGTGCATCTTTCCTGTTCTTGATGGTGGCACTGATCTCTGCAATCCCTCTGGCAATTCGAGATCGCTTTTTGCTGTCTCAGTAGCTAGAGGCAGTTTTAGTGTCTTCCACCTGGCCTTCACCCGATGGTTCAGGGAATCAATGTAGAGGCTCTGCTAGTTTCTAGTACACATATATACTTGAATTATGCATTCTGGAACTGGAGAAACAGCCGCGGGACTCAGGGACCCACTGGGCCCATCTGAGATGGACCTGACCCAGAACGCTCCATGATCATTTTCTCCATCAGCTCCTGTTCTGTCTGATGGACAGGGTGGTATTTTAGCTCTCTAGGAAGTAATGTCATTTCAGAACCAGGGACCAATAATTGTTGAATAGTCTCCTCATTTCCCCTTCTTTTGGGCATAGTTGATATACAACCCAATAAATATCCACAAGATTCTTTGGGAAGGTTAGGTGGAAGATTTACAGTACAAACTCTGTGTATCAAAGTCCTTCTGCAAGTGGACCTGGCCTCCCCTTCACTCAAGGAGCTCTGGGTCTGTGAACTGGCTCAAATCTGGGGATTGGCTGGGAGGCTGAAACTCCATATTCTGATAGACCTAGAGCTTCTCTGCTTAGACAATCGAGTAAGGCCTCAGTGGCTGCCCATGTACTTCAGCTCTAGGAATACCCTCGTCAACTAATCAATGCTAAAGATCTCTGAGGACAGACCATTCTTTTTTTTTTTTTTTTGCCCAGGCTACAGTGAGTGCCGTGGCGTCAGCCTAGCTCACAGCAACCTCAAACTCCTGGGCTCAAGCGATCCCCCTGCCTCAGCCTCCCGAGTAGCTGGGACTACAGGCATGCGCCACCATGCCCGGCTAATTTTTTCTATATGTATTTTTAGCTGTCCATATAATTTCTTTCTATTTTTAGTAGAGACGGGGTCTCGCTCTTGCTCAGGCTGGTGAACGATTTTAAATCTATAATTTATCTCTGGAGACGAAAGAAACGGATTATAAACACCAGCTCCGGTGGAAACAGCTTCTGGAGAGTTAAAGCACTGGAGGAACCTGGGTGCTGTACCGGCGCCATCAACGCAAAGGGTGGACGTGAGTTTTGGCGGGTGGCACATCAGTTGTGCTTGCGGGTACAGGACTGCACCAAACACGTTTTGCACAGGGACACTTGGATCCGTGCGTGCATAGGACACGTTTACACGCAGACGCATGTTTTGCACACGAACACACACATACTAGCACGGGACACATTCCCAGGACACATGTTTTGCACAGGACGCACGTTTCCGTGCCGTGCACGCACGCTCCTCAGCCGGCGCGGCCAAGCGCCGCGACAGCGACAGCGGAGCCGGGAGGCAGGGAGCCTGGGCACCGCGCCGGGCCGGCGACAGGAACTACAACTCCCGGCACGGCGCGCGGGTGGCCCCGCCCCGGTCCGGCCCAGGGCCGGGCGCCGGCAGTTGCGGGGCTGCGGGCCAGGCAGGGAGCCGCATGGAGCCCCCGGCGGCGGACGGCCGCTTCCTGGGCGACTTGGGTAGGTGCGGGCGCCGCGGAGCGGGCGGAGGAGCGAGGCCGCCTGTGCCGGCGCTGGGGACCGCAGAGGCGCGTCCGATGCCCCCGCCCCGGGGACAGCCCTGCGCCCTGCCCCGGGTGCGTCGTCAGGGGGGCTGGGGGTGCCGCGGCTAGAGCGGGTCCGGGGTCCCCGAGCACGTCTCATGGGGTGGCGGATCGCGCACCTTGTCCCGGGCCAGCGCGCTGCGGGGCTGCCATCCGTGGGACGCCCAGGCGCGGGGCTTCGGAATCGCAAACGCACGCGCGCGCCCTGGGGGCATGCGGGCGCGGGCAGGGGGCTCCGCAGCCGAGGGACAGAGCCTGCGGGTGCCCACGGGGCGCGAGCTGACGGCGGTGGCGCAGTGACCTGAGCATCCCGCAGAGGCACCTGCTGTGACAGGGCGTCCGCTCCGGAGTGAGGACGCCCTCGGGACGCCGTGCCGCACTGAAAAACGCGGTCTCGGTTCTCCATGCGACCCTCTGCACCATTTGGTCAGCCCAAGAACAGAAGGGATTCCAGGGCAGGACATTGGGGGAGCAATTTTTTTCGATGAAGTAATAATATGGCAAATAAAATGAATGGCGAAAGCACTGGGAACGCCTGGAATGAAAAAAAAAAATCTAAGGTATATTTACACTGGTGCAAACAGTAGTGCAAATAAAAGGGAAAAGTCTTAAGGTAAATTTAGCTGAAGAGGAAGTTGCAAATCATTGCAAGGCAAAGGTTTTAATTGATTTTGCAAAACAACCACCTTCAGCCTGATCAAAGGCACTTATTATAATTAGCGTCTGTTTTTACTTGGCATTCCACCCCAGGCAAGCACTGGACTTTGACTCTGACGCTGAGATCCCTGTTTGATTGGCTCAGTTGAATAAGCAATGAACAGCTAACGACTGAAGCCTACTTAAACCCTACTTAAACGTGTATTTTAGTATTTTTGTTCATGTGGAAGGTTCACCAGCTTGGCATCACTTCTGATCATGTCTTCTGCATAGGTTATTAAGGAATGTATCTGTGGAAGAAAAGCTCATTCTAAACTAATGGATGGACAACTTCTGAGGTTCATGGATATTTCTGACATTGTCATTAGTTCATTTAATATATTTTTCTTTTTTTTCTATATATATTTTTAGCTGTCCAAATCATTTCTTTCTATTTTTAGTAGAGACGGGGTCTCGCTCTTGCTCAGGCTGGTCTCGAACTCCTGACGTTGAGCGATCGTCCTACCCGGGCTTCCCAGAGTGCTAGGATTACAGGCGTGAGCCACCACGCCCGGCCAAATATATTTTTCTAAAAATATGATCTGCTGACATTTTTATTCCCAACCTTATGAATAAAGTGAATATGTTGGATCCTAAACAACACTGCTATCCTGGCAGAAGCAGAGGCTGGCCGTAGGAGCTTTAACTTATTTTAACCTTCTGACCTCAAATTCTATATGTGTGGTGTATTGCAACAAAAACATTTAAGTTTCCCATTTTTAAATATAACATCACACAGAGGTTAACGATTACAGAGTCTTACAATATGGCCTTTTCAGTAAATACAAAGAATTTAGGAAGAGTCACACCCTAAAATGAATCCAGTATTGATAACTTAGCAAATATAAGACAGATCATTATAGAACCAACATAAGTGTCTATTTGCAAAGTTGAAAAAGTAATTGCCATATTCGGCATTTGTACACAAGAGCTTCTTACTCATGCTCTTCAGTTACCCTCAGCCAAGGGCCCTGAACACGGGGTGTGCAGAACATGAGGTAGGGTGAGAAAAAGGAGAGACGGTTACTGGGACTGGGATAGCTACTGGGTTACGTGTCACTAGCTACAAGCCCAAGATACAGCCACAAGTCAAGCATCATTTTGGATGACTTAAGAGGTACAACTGAGGTCACATGGCTAGAAAGTAGCAAAGCTTAGTTTAAATGCAAGTGTTTTTTTTTTTTTCCTGCTTGTTTTTTGGTCATTGTTTTTTGTGCCCTAAAAGGCTCATGCTCTTCCCATCAAATAGGTTAGGCTCTAAAGGGTGCGTAGGGCTCCCTGCAGGGCTGGAATGGCGGTTGATAGGGATGGGTGGGCAGAGCTGCGCTTGCCGTTTCTGCCTTAAGCACATCACCTTCTTACCTGGAGGAAGGTGTTTGCCTCAGGGGTCCACATCCGCAGTGGGCGTCACAGGTTGATTTTCATCCCCTGTCCTTGTCCTGTGGTTGACAGTCCCAGGAACGACCATGCAGGTTCCTTCTTCTGTTGAATCTGCTGAATTTGATTTTTTAAAAATACAATTAATTGTATTGAAAGTTCTTTGAGAGATTCAGGTCATCAGTGCCCTGGCCGGGAGGTTAATACCCTCAAAATCTGTGCAAATTGTGTTTCTGTTTCTGCCTTAGAGAAAGCTGCATTCTAGAAATGTCCAGAAATTTCCTTTGGTGGAGGAACCTTTGGGCACTGTGTTATACTAACAAAAAGGTCTGAAGGAAATTAAAAGTGAACCCACTCAGGACGGCTCCAACACCTGTTGGGATTCCCAAGCAGTTGCCATGGCCTGTGGTGGTTGCCATCTGTCGCAGCATAAATATGTTTTTGCTCTTTTGGCGTAACTACCTTGGGCGATGGGGGAAGCCGTGGGAATTTATTCAGCTGGGGATTGAGGAACAGTGGACAAGAGTAAGGTATTTTGGGCTAGACCCCAAAGGTCCTCCAGGAGGAAAGAAAAAAGGGTGGCTGCTCTGGGCCACAGCTGGCTGTAGGACACAGCGGGAGGCGGGGGCTAGAGAAACACCCGCACCGGGACTCCCAGTCCTGGCTGCTGTTGGAATAACCTGAGTGAGCATCTTTAAAAATACCGATGCTGGGTCCCATGCCCAGAGCTTCTGGTCGAATTGTTCCGGGGTACAGCCTGGGTGCCGTACGTTTTAAAAGCACCCCAGGGGAGTCTAACCTGCGCTCAGAGTTGAAAACCACTGAACGAGAACGTCTGGTAAAGCTGATTCTATCTGGACTAGGTCCCTGGACGTAGGGAGGAGGACGGTGCACACCCAAGCACCCAGGCACCAAAGAGAGGTGCGTTTCGGTACAGAATTGAATGTAGAATAAAACTGGGCCAAAACTGGATGGCATGGTGAGAGGTTTAAGCTTCTTGATGGGTTGAAGTCATTCTTTATCGAGATCGTCCGTGTGCCAAGTGCCAAGTGTAAGACGAAGAGTACACTACAGAGGTGACACTGCTGTCCCGAGGTGACACCCTAGCCCCCTTCATCGTTCTTGGGTTTTCTCCCCACGTCCTGCTGGCCGGGTGTTTACAGCTCGTGTCTCGGGGTGAGTCGTTTCTGTGGATGGCTGACCATTCCCTGCATAATTCTGACTTTCAGGCGCGATCTCATGCCAGGTTCTAGCAGTGGATTCTCATGTAGCCCCCTCTGAACTCATTTTTATAATGGATTTGGGGCATAAAAGGGCAAAGTAACGGATTTGGGTGTGAAAGGGCAGTACCAACCTAAATGGACAGGCAAGATAAAAATAATCTCTATTTTTTCCTTCCCATGGCTTTTTGTTCACTAAATTTGCAACTCTGGGAAACCTGGTGAGGTTGGGCTGAGGCAGCTGTCAGCATCTTTCCCTCTCTTCCTGGGTGTGGTTGCTTTGCACGTCTGACTGTGCGTGGTCGGGCTGCCTCCCTGTGACTCACCTTTGGAAGGTATTTTACATATTTTGGTTTTAGCAGATTTACTTTTCAACTCGTATTGCTGAAGTGGGAACTGAGACCAGCGCTAATGTCAACCAGGAGTTTAATCAGTGTGATTCGGTAGAATCCGGTAGAGAGGAAGGAGGAGGACAATGTTTCTCATCTCACGTTTCTATTACTTTCCTAAAGCTCAGTGCGGTGGCTCACGCCTGTAATCCTAGCACTCTGGGAGGCCGAGGCGGGAGGATCGCTTGAGCTCAGGAGTTTGAGACCAGCCCGAGCAAGAGCAAGACCCCATCGCTACTAAAAATAGAAAAGTTAGCCAGGCATGGTGATGCACACCTGTAGTCCCAGCTACTTGGGAGGCTGAGGCAGGAGGATCACTTGAGCCCAGGAGTTTAAGGCTGCAGTGAGCTATGATGATGCCCTCCTCCCCCCAAAAAATAGATTTAAATCTCACCAAAATGCAGCCTGAGGTAGTATATTAAGGCAAACAAATTAGCAAGACCGGATTGCAAAGCAAGTCCCGTTGAGATGCACAAATCACTGGCAGCTATTTATTTTCTATTATTGTAGTTGTGGTAAAAGATACATAACTCAAAATTTACCATCTTAACCATTTTTAAGTGTACAGCTCAGTGGTATTAAAAGCGTTCATAATATTGTGCAACCATCACCACCGTCCATCTCTATAACTCTTTTCATCTTGTAAAAGTGAAACTCCAGAGGCGTTAAACACTGACTTCCCACCCTGTCCCTGCCCCTGCCCCCCACCCTTCTGCTTTCTGTCTCTGTGGGTTTGATTACTCGGGGGACCCACATGAGTGGAATCATACGGGGTTTGCCTTTCTGTCTGGCTTGTTTCCCTCAGCGTAATGCTGTCAAGGATCATCCCTGTTGGAGCACAAGTCAGAATTTCCTCCCTCTTCAAGGCTGAGTAATATTCCATGGTATGGAGCTGGGGAACTGGCAGGCACTGCTGTAGGCGTTTAGGCATTGCTTAACCGAGTGGAGAAGTCTGGAAACTGTTTCCCACTACCCTGATCAAAACAAGATGGAGGCAGGACAAGGTTCCAGCTGGTTAGAACGACGGTGGCTTAGCGGAGGAATCGGCCACCTCTTGACCTTGCAGCTTTGTCAGACCCTCAGCACCAGGAAGTTACCATGGTCCTACCATGCACCTGCTGCCATCACACTTCCTATTTGACCGTAGTTAGTCCAAAGGAGGGCATCACCCTAATCGCAGGAAAGCACTGCCCCTTTCTAAGAAATAACACAAATATTCCTCCTCTTGTTTAGCCTATAATTAGGCTGTTGCTTAAATCGAGGAACCCAAGGAACCAGGGAGCCTGCTGTCCTCCCCAGGGAGAACTTGCCTCTCTTCTGTCCGTGCAGATTTTCTATGGTTTCTGAATACATCTCGCTTTCACTTTGTACTGTCGGCTCGCTCCTGAATTCTTTCTTGCTCCAAGCCAAGGACCTGCTTGGACTTTAAGTGGTTCCCAGCTTTGGAGTCACTTTCCCGTGTCAGTGGATAGACCAGGTTTTGCTTTTCCACTCATCCGTGGAGAGCTGGGTTGCTCCCGATTGAGCTGTTGTGAGTAAGGCTGACTTGCAGCTATTTTAAATGTCAGAATGTATAGAAGGGAGGAGAGAATTTTGATTATCTTGCTCTTGCTTCCATGGTTAGTGTAGGCTCAGAAGATGCGGTCACTAGTAGGCAAAAGCTGAGGAAACACTTTCAGGTCTGTGCCCTGAGATCTGCCTGTCGGCCTCTCAGCATTTTGCTAAACCTGCAATTTAAAATGGCTTCTTCTACCTGCTGAGCTAACAGTTGCTCAAAAATCAGGACACAGCAAGTTCACCTGTTTTATCACGGTTGTGACTGAACTGGTGCATTTTTAAGCACAAGCACAGACAGATGCATCCTGCTCCAAGGGAAAGTGGAATTCTGCGTAGCTGGGTAGTTTTGAACCTCATTCAAAGTTACCTGCGGTGAGCCCAATACCAAAGGGCCTTTTTGTTGGGAGTGTCACTCTATGAGGTGGTTCTGGAGGACAGAATTACAGGGCAGCACTGATGCTTGTGCTACCTCCCATCTATGGAAAGCTGAGCTGTTCCAGAAATGGTGGTCTGCCAGGGGTGGATGAACTCTACCCACCTGAGCAGTGATATCAAGGGTCACTCAGAACCCACTGGGAAGGACAACAAGGATACAATTTTCAAGGAAGCAAACCTGCAGTTACCTGTGCTTGTCTGTACAGTAAAAACAGCCACATGCGCTAGAGGATGCTCGCGAGTGGTCCAGCTTTGAGGATTTGACTTTGATGAGTGGGGAAGGCAAAGCCGAAATAATTAGTCCCTGCTTGGGCCAGAGTATGTTGAACACGCTTATTAGGAACCAGAGCCAAGAACCCTGGTGATGCTGAATGGCCCCAAGTGGTGTGTGGTTTTGCACTGGGACAGGAAGCGTGCCCCAGCTGGGCCAGCTCCTCAGTGTGGGACGTGCCACACAAACACGCATGCCCCAGCCTGGGTGGCGGGTGGGAGCAGGGCTGGCTTGAGACTCAGGGATTCCAGGCTGTGGGATCTTAGGCAAGTCTTTTCTCTAATTCATTTTTATAGAATGGGTTAGAAGAGATTATAAAGGATTTCTTGTTAGTTTTTAAAATATAATTTTTTATGGATATATTATAGTTTTAAAAATCTAATATACCGTAAGACTTATCATGAACAGTGTCTGTCTTCTTCCAACCCCTCCTCGCCCTGCCTGACTCTCCCACCCAGCGGCGGCCCCTTCACCTGCTGCAGCCGTTCCTCTGCTTACCTGCGTGTGTCTAAGGAATGTGAGGATAGTGCAGCTTTGCAATTCCGCCTTCCCTGCCGACGTCCTGCCATGGGAGATGAAGCTCCCCCCGCCGGGTGCTCCTTTCCCCTCTTACGTTCCCTCCAGGGCCTTCCAGTGTGATCACACTCTCTGTCTACATCAGTGTTCAGGATCCACGTTGTTATAACCGTGGATGGTGCGGCCGAGCCACCTGCTAGACGGATCCCTCTCTCTCTGCGAGGTCTTGCTTTTCTTGGAGGTAGCGACTGTTTTCTTTCTGCTTACCTGTTGGTTTGGTTTCCTTGATTTACTCCCAACTCTGCCAGATCGCCGGCGGGCCTCTCTGTCCGCTCAGGACAGCTGAGTAGCTGGGACTACAGGTGTGCACCACTACGCCTAGCTGATTTTTTCTATTTTTTGTAGAGACAGGGTCTCACTATGTTGCCCAGGCTGGTCTTGAATTCCTGGCCTCAAGCTGTCCTCCCACTTTGGCCTCCCAAAGTGCTGGGTTTATAGGTGTGAGCCACCTTACCTGGACCTTTTTCTAAAAATAGTTTTTAAATTTTTAATTGTGGTAAAGAACATGTCACATAAAATTTCCCATCTTAACCATGTTGAGCATCCAGCTCAGTAAAGCATATTCAAATTGTTGTGAAACAGATCTCTAGAACTTTCTCATCTTGTAAAACTGAAACTCCCTCCCTGTTAAATAATAACCCCCCTCCTTCTCCTCCCAGCACCTGGCCAACACCGTTCTACTCTGCTTCCACGGGCTTGATGCTCTAGGGACCTGTCGTAAGTGGACTCATACGGTATGTGTCCTTTTGTGTCGGGCTTATTTCACTGAGAATAGTGAAGTTTCATCCACGTTGTAGCATGCGACAGGATCTCCTTCCTTTCTAAAGCTGAGTGATGTTCCATTGCATGGATAGAACCCACTCTGCTTATCCTTTCACCAATCGATGGGGACCTGGGTTGTTTCCATGTTTCAGCTATTGTGAGTGATGCTGCTATGAACACGGGCATACAGATCTCTCAAGACCCTGCATTCACTTCTTTAGGGTATATACCCTGAGGTGGGACTGCTGAACCGTATGGTAATTCTATGTTTAGTTCTTTGAGGAACTGCCGCCATACAGTTTTCCATAGTAACTGCACCATTTTACATTCCCGCCAACGGTGCACAAAGGTTTCCCTGTCTCCACATCCTCACCTACGCTTATTTTGTTTCTTTGGTGGTAGCCATCCGGGCAGGTGTGAGGTGGTGTCTTGTTGTGGTTTTGATTTGCATTTCTCTAATGATGAGTGATGCTGAACACCTTTTCATGTGCTTGTGGCCATTTGTACGTCTTCTTTGGAGAAATGTCTATTCAAATCCTTTGCCATTTTAAGATTGGGTTATTTGTTTTTTTTTGTTGTTGAGTTGTCGGTGTTCTTTATTTAGTCTAGATATGAACCCCGTATCAGGTATATGACTTGCAAATATTTTCTCGCATCCTGTGGGTTTCCATTTCACTCTGTCGATTGTGTCCTTTGATGCACATTTTTTGTTTTTTAAATCACATCTGCTGCTTCTGGCCTGTGCCTTCAATGGCTACTGCTAAGATCACTGCAGCTGACATTCAGGCCCCAGAAAGTACAGTTACCAGTAAGTTGCATTTCCGCTGTAGACTGGTCATATAAAGAAATAAAATTAGACCAGCCTGAGCAAGAGTGAGACCCCGTCTCTACAAAAAATAGAAAAATCAGCTGGGTGTGGTGGTGCTCACCTGTAGTCCCAGCTACTCGGGAGGCTGAGGCAGGAAGACCCCTTGAGCCCAGGAGTTTGAGGTTGCTGTGAGCTAGGCTGACAACATTGCACTCTACCCAGGGCAACAGAGCAAGACTCTGTCTCCAAAAAAACAAACAAATAAAAAAAGAAATTGATTTTCTTTTAAAAATTGTATGTCCAGACTTTATAATTTTTAGTAATTCCTTCCATTCACTCACTCGCGCACTCGGCAAGGGGCTAGAGCATCTTCGCGGAGCCACGCCTGCGCCACGTGCGGGGCGTGCAGAGATGCACAAGCAGCGCCCGGTGTGGAAGCTGCTGCAGCCCCGCCACCTCCATGCAGCGTCCCTGGCCAGCCCAGGGTGCAGGGGGATCTGGCCCTGACTCCCCGTCCCTGGAAATGTTCCTCCACGACTGCAGATGTCACACTGTCTTACTGTCTTGAATCATCTGCACGCCCTCGCGCCCCTGTGAACTGCCTGTTGCCCCATCTTGTTCAACTCCTGGCAGCGGAAGACGCTAACCGTGTCCAGATGTGCCGTTGGCTGCACGTCCCGGCTCGGCCGGGGCCTTCCCGGGATGCTCTTGTCAGTTTTGGCTGCGAGACCCGGGCCTCACCCTGCCTTCCTCCTCTTAAAGCTGCAACCTCTCGTCCTTCCCTTGGGACTTAGCTGCCCCAGACTGACTTTCAGTGATGTAGCCACTTCTCGAGACCCCCAGGACGGCAGTGGGGTTGGTTAGTGTGCTTTACTACGGGGGTGGGGGGCAAGTAGGCAGTTCCTCAAGCTCCTCTGCGGTTCCGCCCTCCTTAGTCAGTAAGGCTGTGTCAGCGTGAACCCAGCACTGTTGTCATTTACGGCGTGTCATGGAAGCGTCTAGAAGGCTCCACTGTCTGAGAGGGGTGCTGAGAAAACACGGGCATGGGGTCTACACTTGGGGAGTTTGCAGTCTGTCTGCACCCAGCGTAGACAATAAGGAAACGTGACTTACCGGCCAGGAAGCCAGGCGCCGTGGGGCTCCACGCCCTGCTGGTGGTTGGCTCTGGTCCGTTCCATCTCCCGGCCTGGCTGTTCCTGCGGGTCCCGTCTCCAAGCAGGGAGCCAGACGGCTGCAGCGGGTCCAAGTCCACGCCAGAGGAAGAAGGGGGACGGTCACGTGCCGCGGCAGAGCGTTGAAGCTTGGAGCCCTCCCGGCCTCCCCTCCTCATTAGCTGGAGGTGGGGCAGGTGTTCTGTGGGAAGTAGGCGCACAGTGCAGGGACCAGCTGAAGACCTGTCTGTGGTCTGCTTCCCTGCACAGCAGAGAGCCAGCAAACAGGTGGGGGTCACATAGTGCAGTGACACCCGTGTGGGGGGCAGAGGGGACAGAGGTGGGCCAGGCAAGATAACCATCACCTTTGAGTCTCAACGGGCACAGTGGAAGTTATCTCAGATGGCCAGGCGAGGGGAGGAGCCCAGAGCCGTGCAGGGATGAGGGCTTTCCCCAGAGGGAGGACTGTCTGAAGCAGTGGTTCCCAAAGTGTGATCCGAGGGCCAGCAGCACCAGCCTCACCTGGGACTTCTCTGGAAAGGCGGTTTCTCGGGCTGCACCTGCGGCCACAGACTCAGAGGCTCTGGGTGTGCTTGAGCAAGTCCTGCAGGAGACTGAGCCCGCTCAGCCTGAGAGCCACGGGCCACAGGTGTGGGAGTCCCAGCTGCGTCTTGTTCTCCGAAGGGGTGGCGGGAAGGGAGGCTGAGGACAGGTGAGCCGTTGTGTAAGACAGAGGGGAGGTTTCGGAGAATTTTACTCTGTTTTGGGATAGCAGTGGTGCCTTTACTTTATTCATCGACAAACATTTGTGGAACGTTTACTGGGTGGGAATGCAAAAACGAATCATTATACTTTGAGGAACACACAACGTACCGAGACTTAGGAGATTTAGCTAACGCAGCGTTCAGAGGAAACTTACAGCTGTAAACATTTTTATCATGGAAAGAGAAAGATCCCAAATCTATGACCTGACCTTCCCTCTTAAGACACTAGGAAAAGGAACGCAAACGAAACCTAAAGAAATAAATAATAAAGATTAGTGCCGAAAATAATGAAATAGAGAATAGAAAAACAGTATAGAAAATCAACAAAACCAAAAGCTAGTTCTTTGAAAAAGATCAACACAATTGACCCACCTTTAGCCAAACTGAGCAAGAAAAGGAAGAGAGAGGACGCAGCTCACCGAAATCAGGGATGCCAGGGGGACGTTACTCTGGGCCTCATTTTCCCTTAATGACCCCCTTAAGGGCCCTGTCTCCAAATACAGTCACCTTCTGCAGCATTGGGGTTACGGGCTTCAAACTATGAATTTTGGGGAGACACGATTCACACCATAACAAATTGTATGCCAACAAATGAGGTAATGTAGATGAAATGGACACATTCCCGGAAGACAGAAACTACCAAAACTGACTAAAAAAGACATAGGAAATCCAAATAGACCTGTGACAAAGAGATGGAATTTGTAATTTTAAAATTTCCCAAAAAGAACCCCCAAGCCCAGATGTCTCCACAGATAGTTCGACCAAACATGCAAGGAAGAATTAACACCAGTTCTTTACAGACTCTTCCAAAAAACATAGACGAGGAGGGAATTCGTCCCGACTCATTCTACGGGGTCAAGATTACCTTTATACCAAAACCAGACAAATACGTCACAAGAAAACCACACTTAGGAACACAGACGTCAGAAATCCTCAACAAAACACCAGCAGCCTGAACCCAGCAGCATCTAAAAAGGGTTAAACACCGTGACCAAGTGGGATTTACTCCAGGATGGCGAGATTGGCCATCTGAGAACCAGGGAACGTAATCTGTGTGGGCAGAATGATGGAAAAAAGTCCACACAGTCATCACAATACACACAGGAAAAGCAGCTGACAAGATCCAACAACCTTCATGATAAAAACGCTCAACAAACCAGGACGAGAAGAGAGCTTCCTCAGCTGATGAAAAACCTCTGTGACAAACCCTCAGCTGACATCATCCTTAAAGGTGACGGCCCGAAAACTGTCTCCCTACGAACGGTGTCTATTTGGCATTGTTCTGGAAGTCCCAGCTGGAGCAATTTGACAAGGAAAAGAAATAAAATGCACCGAGATTGGAAAGGACGAAGTAAAACTATCTCCACGTGCAGATGGCATGCTGCTGTACGTAGACAGTCCGGAGGAAGCCACTAAAACTGAGTAATTAAAAGGTGGTCCCTCCTTTCAAGGCACTCCCAGGCGAGGACGGGACACTGTACATGCGGAATAGGAGTGTGCAGGTGTGAGCACTGTGGGAAGTGTTTCTGGATGAGCTGCTTCACCTGGGCCGGGTGGAGGATGCAGGTTGAACAGGAGCAGAGAGGACAGTTGGGGGGCGAAGGTGGGGCGGTCAGGCCAAGCAGGGGGTGTCTAGAGGCGCAGGTGCGGACCCCCAGGCTGAGCTTGCGTGTGCCTGCAGGGCGGGGCTTCCGTGGGGCCGCGGTGGGAGGGGGTTGTGGAGGTGGGCAGGGTCCACGTGAGGGAGGCCCTGGTGGCCTGCCAAGGGGGTTGGACTCCAGCTTTCAGGCAGTGGGGGTGGCTCAGGGATCTTCGTAGGCGTGTTGGGACAATTCCATGATCACATACGGTGGCCTCAAGGGGCCCTGAGTCTTACGTATTTGCATTTGTCCTGCATGGAAGTGGCAGGGTCTGAGAGCAAGGTCCCCTTCCTTTCCAGGTTTCTGGGTGGAGCGGACGCCCGTGCACGAGGCTGCCCAGCGGGGCGAGAGCCTGCAGCTGCAGCAGCTGATCGAGAGCGGTGCCTGCGTGAACCAGGTCACCGTGGACTCCATCACGCCCCTGCACGCGGCCAGTCTGCAGGGCCAGGCGCGGTGCGTGCAGCTGCTGCTGGCGGCCGGCGCCCAGGTGAGTGGGTGAGCTCCCAGGGGCAGAGCCCAGACTGGCTGCAGCCACGGAGCGGAGGAGGCCGACTCAGGAGAGGTCCAGAGGGAGGAAGAGAAGCAGGTGGGCTCAGCCTTGTGTGACACGCAGGCACACGGACTGACTGGAGACCACTTTGGAGGAGAGGCAGCAGGGGACAGAACAGGGCGTGCCGGGAGCCGAGGGAGGAGAGGCCGAACTGTGTCCACGGCCCGTGACGACTGGGAAGCCGAGGGCCGGGAAGTGCTCTTGGTCTCGGCTATTAGGAGTTCACGGTGGCTCCAGAGAAGGCGGTTTTAGCAGAATGGTGGTGGGTTCTCCGCCCTGCGGTGGGCAGGGGACCAGCCACCGCCCAGACACAGGACACTCCTCCCTCTCCGGTGGACGGCCAGGCCCGGGCTGCCGTGTGCGTCCAAGAGCAGGTCCCAGCTCTGCGATGGCTGAGTGGGACGCTGGCAGACCAGCTGCCTGGGGAAAAAAAAAAAAAAAAGGAAAAGAAAGAAAAACAAAACTCTGACTCGCTGCTTTCCGTGGTGTGAGTACGCCCTGGCTGGTTTTTAGCCGCCAGCGGCTTCTGGCCCACAGAATTCCCGGCCGTTTAGCCCCGAGCCCTGGCGAGCGGGAGCCGCCCCGCACAAACCAGCCAGCAACTTCACGAGGGTGCGGGGCCCGGTCTGAGTGCCAGGGCTGGGGAAGAAACGGAGACGGTGGACTGTTTGCTCTTCCCGGAGGCTTGGACTGGAACCCGTTTCCAAATAGAAGCAGAATCTGGACAAATTCTAGGTAGAATTTGCCAATCCGGGGAGTTGTCTTTTTCCTGGCCCGTGATGTCCGCGCTGGAGGAGGCGCGTGAAGCGGCCCAGGCCTTGCTTCCAGTTGAGGCTGGAGTTGAAACCCGTCTTCATACCCTGCCGCCCCGGCGTGCAGCCAGGGCTCTCCTGTGCTCATTAGGTGTTTGGGGGGCTTTGGGGGAGGCTGGGCTTATCCTGCCCCGAGAGAAAGGAGCCCCAAAGCGATGGCTTCTCTGCCTAGGAGGCCACAGAGACCCCCAGC
>CM052453.1:1985983-2015902 GCA_028533085.1 Varecia variegata | reverse complement strand
AGCTGAGAAATTCTAAGACTATGCATTGGTTAATCCATTTAAAATACATGAATAAACCCATTGCATGTTCACATAAAATACTTTTATGACAAATATTTCCCAAAACAAAAAAATTCAGTGATCAGAGGGGCATTATTTTGCATTTTGCCAATCTTTTTGACGTCTGGCTTAATAGAAGACGGTGGGGTTATCATGTCTCCTGCACTCAGTCAGATGCAAAATGACACGTCATAGAGCCTCAGAAACTCCACCATGAGAGATGAGAATGGAAAAAGCGACTTGTCTTGGGAGAATTAGTAGGAAAGGACGTGGTGCAGTCCAGTGACTCCTTACCCCCCTGAGGTCCCCTGGTTGATCATACATTTCTATTAATGTTTGTCTCACTTATGACACTTCCCCCCCCCCCCCACTCTGGCTCCTACAGTCCTACAACAAGCATTTGTGGAGGAATTATCAGGTGTTAAGCTGGGAATTTAGCATATGTGAATGTTGGTCCAGAAATTCAGTTGCAAAACAGAACATCCTTTATTTTTCTACAACAACTTAACGTCTGATTTCAAGCCCATATTCGGCCAGGCTGCTGGGAAATGTAAGCTCAGTCCTTGGGCTTCTCCCAAGATTGTGGTGCAATCGTGGGGTCTCTCAGGGTGCAAAGCTTTTGAGGGGCCCTTATGTCGCTGCTCAGTCTGTGCCAGAGCAGTTGAGAGGCCCCCTGTCTGGCCAGCTGACCACCATGGCCCTGTGCTTCCCCGGGGGGCTGGAGACAGGGCAGGGGGTGGGGGGTGGGGTCTTGCTCAGGCCATTTCTCTCTCCCTTAGAGCAGCTGAGAATGTCCCCCACACGGGTCCCCCACACCTCTCCCCACCAGCATCCGTGGTGCTCAACCTCTCTCTCTCTCTCTCCCTCGGTTCCTTCCTTTCGGGCCAGAGGAATCTTTTGTCAGGGGACGTCCAGCATCTGCCCGCTCCACCCCCCAGTTCTCCGAGCGCTCAGGTTTGAGACGACGGAAGCCAGGAGGACACGCAGGCTGTTTCTGCACCCGGGCTGCTTTGCGCCTCCCTCGGGATTAAACGCCTTAATGATAAATGTGCCTGGAACACAGGCAGGACGCAGTACATGTTGCTATTCATATCTGTGCTGCTTTTACTTGGGGATACTGAGGTATGGCAAGGTTTGAACAGGGAAAAGGAAAGGGAGAAATTCTGGAAGCCCCAGAGCTCACGTGTCCCAGGACGGTGGCCCTGGTGCCCTCTCCACGTGCCCGAGTCGCTCTCAGTGCTCAAGGGAAGGGTGGGGCGCCCCTGCCGGCCCCCACCCCTGCTTTTCAGCCCCTCCCCCGTCCCAGATCACTCCCCGCAGTTCGTCTGTGGGACCCGAGCTCGCTCCTGGGCAGGCCAGCTGGGGTGTGAGGGGACACATTCTTCTGGAGTGTCAGCACAGCAGGGTCTTTGCAGCCTCCTGTCCCCAGCGTTTGCTCCCAAGGCACCCCCAGCCCAACGTGGCCCTGCTGAGGCTGCTGCCAGCCTCTGCCAGCGGCCCTGGGTGGGCCCTTCCCCTCCAGCCTCTGAGTCCACCCCTGGGTGACTCACCCGCCACCCTAGGAGTTTCAGGGCATCAGCTGCCACCTGTCCTTGCCTGTCTGGGGCTTGGTCACCCTGGGAAGCCCTCGCCCGCACCTCGGGACGCACAGACCACGGCGGGTGTACCTTGGTGGGAGTCAGCGATGGCTCACGGGGTGGTGGGTGTGAAGCTGGGCCGCCAGCAGGCAGGGGACACCTCGTCTCCGTGCAGCCGAGCGCATCCTCTCCAGAATGCAGGCGCTGTGGCCACCTCTCTCCACGGCCGCTGCCGCCCATGTGGCGGATCTGTCTTCGCCGAAGCTCATGGCTCATGCTGCTCATCGCTTCCTTTGCCCACCCTGTGGGGCTGCTGACATGTGGTCACATGGTACCCCGTGCAAGTGCATGCATGTGCGTGTGCGTGTGCATGTGTGTGGTGGCCTGTGGCCTTCCATATACGCAGCCACCCGGGAGAGAGACAGACGGGCGCAGCGTGGGAGAATCTTCTTCCTTCAAGGCTGTCAAACCTGGGGGTAGGTCTAGAAGACACGTGGTTGTTGGTGGTCAATTAAGATTTTTCACAATGGAAAGTGCCCTCTGCATGTTGCCTTCGGGATGTGATGTTCACGGCTGGGTGAGTGTCTGGGTGGCCAGAGCTGCTGTCGAGCCACCCCCCGCCCCGGGCAAAGCAGGCTAGGGTCTCCTGTGAGGGCATCAGAAGTGGGGTCGGGTCCCGCCTGGACGCCATGCTCCCACGTGTCTGGACAGCCTTGCCCTGCCGTTTTCCTGCCGCGGAAACTGGAGACAGGCTGGATTCGTTGCAGAGACGCAGGATTAGGACACAGCCCCGCCGGCCCCAGCCTGGGCCTGCCGCGGAGGCTGGGCAGCCAGTGGGGCTTGAGTCAAGAAGCCACAGTATGTCACAGCTCCGGGAAAAGCCTGCGTTGTCTGGTCTCGAGCAGCCTTGTGGGAGGTGAGTCAGAGGTGAGTCTGATGCCTTCAGAGGAGGAAATGACTTATCAGGCCGGTCTTCCTTGAAAGTACGTCCATCAGTCACTTGCAGAAAACAAAAGAGAGCAAGAGAGAAAAGAGTGTGCAACGTCCCGGTTACAGACCCTCCTTACTGCCAGGATCGGATGGAGCTGACGGAGCTGTCGCGGCCAGCGAGCCTCCCACGGTGGGTGTCTTCCGGCCGGTTCAGGCGTCTCCTGCGAGAGCAAAGGCTCTTCTTCCTCCGGGTGCTGCAGGCTCCCCCATTCCTGCAGTGCAACCGCCCTGGCCCCTCTCCTGGGGGAGCCTGCCTGGGGGTGCTGGAGAGGCTGCAGCATCGTAAAAGGGTCCTTACTGGCTTGGAACCCCAGTTCAGTCCTGTGCCCAGGGATTCTCGTCATAGCATTTATGGCTGTCTTAGGTTATAAACTCAGGGAAGGCCCAGGCCTTTCTGTCTAAAATGCCTTGTGTGGTGCTCAGGCCAGCACCATTCGCCGCGCAGTGCAATGAGCTCTACAAGTCACACACGACTTCACACGCTAACGGTCTTATTTCCACACTTTTTGAAGGCGCTTGGACGCCTAGAGGTCTAATCAGATCATACCTCCATCCGCACGGCGTGCCCAACATCATGGCGCAAATTCACTGAAGGACTGGGAGAAAACCCAGTTCTGTCTGGTCCAATGTGTATTTCATAAACATCTGCACGAGGTTAGTTAAGAATGACTAAAGTTTTCATGCATTATTGCAAATAATACTGTGTTTCTATGACTTATGGAAATTACTCCCTCAGTTGGGTTTGAGGTCTCAATCGCCCACCGCCTGCCCAGTTAGGGTCTGCCGATATCGATTAGGAATCCACGTTACGGGGCAGTTGATTTCCCTGTAGCCTCGAATCTAGATTTTTTTTTTCCTTTCTCTGTTCTCAGAGCGAACACAGAATTCCATTTCCGTACAGTCTGCGAAGATCCCGCAGCCACGTGACTGTCATTGTGTCGTTTCACACCCCCCGTCGGAACACAAAGGGCTGAAATTGATGAGGTTCAGAGACCCGCGTCCAAGCAATAAAAAGGAACCCGTTATGACAGTCTGCAGGAACGCGAACGGCGTCTGGCTTTAACGAGGACGGGGAAATCGCTAACAGATGACTGCGGGCTCACAGAGTCGGTCTCCGGCCTCCCAGCCGAAACCAGTCCCGAGGCAGCTCCCCCCGCCCCCCACATGTGCCGCACAGACGTGGTTTATTTACGGGCGCCCTGCGCGAGGTATAACAGCGGGGGCTGCGTGTATGCCGGCTGAGGTCATGCAGTTATTCATTTCAAGCTGTAAAGACATTTGGTTTTAAAAACCACAGCGACTCCAGTGGGATCGGCTTTCAGAGAAGAAAAACAGCTCCCGAGTCCTTTTCCTGTCCAAGCCCCGGGTGGGATCGCCGGCCCCCATTAACCCTTTGGGGCTGAGAAAGTTCCTAAATCCTGCAACTTTCTCCGGGCGATTTTAGCCCTTTGGAGGAAGACACGTGAGTCACGGTGATTTACTCTGGACTCACTGAAAACGCGTCAGATGCGTATGTACCCAACGTAGAAGGCAAAGAAGCTACTAAGAAATCACATGAGGGCTCGGAAACTAACACGCTGGGGTTTGATGGATCTGTTTCTGGAAACACTTTCCTCATCCATGAGAGTAAAGGGGGGGTTGAGGGGAGGGACTCGATTATTCCTAAGTCCCCTACCAGCTCTGACACCCGGCAAGCCCACGGGTGTATTTAACCGTGTGCTGTATGATTGTTTAACCTCCCGCCTCGCCCAAGATCAACCTTTCCTTGAGGTCAGGGGCCTGCCTGGGTGCACACGGCTATTTTTATACATCTTTCTGCCCCTATCTAGTATAACTATCCCCCCCAAATCAATGCTCTCATTCAACAAATTACAATTTAACAAAAATATGTTTACATAGAAAAAAGAGCGGCCAGGCGCGGTGGCTCATGCCTGTAATCCTAGCACTCTGGGAGGCCAATGTGGGCAGATTGTTTGAGCTCAGGAGTTCGAGACCAGCCTGAGCAGGAGTGAGACCCTGTCTCTACTAAAAAAATAGAAATAAATTAGTTGGACAACTAAAAATATATACAAAAAATTAGCCGGGCATGGTGGTGCATGCCTGTAGTCCCAGCTACTCGGGAGGCTGAGGCAGTAGAATCGCTTGAGCCCAGGAGTTTGAGGTTGCTGTGAGCTGCGATGACACCACGGCACTCTAGCCAGGGCAACGGAGTGAGACTTTGTCTCAAAAAAAAAAAAAAAAAAGAAAGAAAAAAGAGTGGAAGGGTGACGAAGTGTCTCTGCAGGTGAGAAGACACATGACTTATGTTCTGTCCTCCCGACCTGCTTGTATCTGCTAAGTTTCCCTACCACAAACGTGAACTGTTTCAGTAAGGAGGAAAAAACCCTCATCACAGTTAACTGCAAAGTCAGGACCACAGAGGGAGGGAAGTTTCTCAGCGTGGGCCGTCCGCCCTCCGCGGGTGAGATGCCAGCAGCCACCTGAGAGCGGTGATAATGTCACCTTCCTCTCCAGGCAGTCCTAATGGCCTCGCTGGGTGCTTCGCATATATTAAGATTCGAGAAATAAATGCAAAATGCAATTGTGCCTAAACCCTGAGAATCCAGAAGACGGAAGACGTCAAAGCATCCCTCGTCAAATTTGCCAAATGTGACGACAGGGAAAGTTTTCTGAGTGTCAGGGGTGTGACACCCCCAGCAGCAGGCACATGGAGGGGCAGGGCCCGGAACCACAGTGGTCTCGGGTCAGCTGTCCCCACGTGCCACTGGGTGGCCGAGGGGCAGTTGTCGCCGGTGGGGCCTGGAGGGGCTTCCAGTGCAGACCCTGGGGGGAGCCCAGCCCAGCCACATGGCCCCCCACTCAGGGCAGCCCGGGGTTTTCTTGGGCACAGAAGAAAGGGGTGGGAAGGGTCTTCCCCACGGTACAACTGGCAAGAACACGGCCGAGCTCAGGGGACAGAAGCTCCCAGCAGTGGCGGCATCTGGGACTGGAGGCTGCGAGCCGCACACCAGCACCCTGGCCTGAGCCCGTCACGTTCCGAGGACACATGTGCCCTGGGGGTGTGCACAAAGGCCACACGGGGAACGGAGCCAGCCGCCCCTGAGCTCCGGCCTGCTCAGGCTCACTCGCCCCCCACAGCTGTCGGGGGGAGAACAGGTGAGAGCAGCCAGGCTCAGCGTTCTGGAAGCCATTAGCTACGCCTGTCCCCTTCCTCCGCCCCGGGGCCACAGACCCCCAGCCCACGTGGGAGGCCGGCTCTGGGGCCTGGAAAGCCCTCGCTGCAGACCCGGCCCTGAGGGCTCCCCAAGTCTGTGCCCGGGACAGCTCCGGGCTTCCTCGGTGGCTCAGGAAATACAGGGACAGGTGTGGGTACCCCCCCCCCCCAGCTCAGCCAGGGGCCTGAGAGCTGTGGGGTCAGAGGGCACATTCCCCCTCTGGCCCCGTCATCCCGTGGAGCAGCCCGCAGCACTGAGTGCTTCAGGTCGGTATTTGTGGGCCACGCCTCCCGGAACTTTCCAGCAAGCCACTTGAGAGTGGTCGGCCCGTCTTCTCTTCCTTTAAAGTTAGCTCTAATGCCCTAGCTTGGTGCGACACGTATGCCAAGCTCTGTGAGCGTCACCCCTAAAGCCTGAGACTCTAAGACAAGGACTTTGAAGCATCTGGGGGCAAAGTTAACCAAACACGACAGAGAAAGACGTGTGAACCTCCCCCCGCCCCCACCAGGCACAGTTTACAGAGAAGCAAAGGGCAGGGAGTTGGGGGGCGATGGCCTCAGGGCCCAGGAGGGTGAGGAGCGAGATCTGCATCCCGGGGCAGCAGGTGCCTGGCAGATGGAAGGGGTCCTAGACCCCCCCCCGTCCTCCCGCCCTCCTGGGGAGGGAAGGCCTGGCCCGGCCCCCTGTGTGCAGAGCGCTACCACACCCCACCCGTCACTGCACGACTCCCTGGGGGAGGACGGGGACAGGGTCCTAATGGTGGACAAGCAGCACGGTGACGTCTGGGAGAAGGGGCAGTTAGGGAGGGCTCGGGGCCTCCAGGTCACAAGAATGACAGGAAGTTATAGAAAGCTGGGGGACAAATCAGGCAGGTGTCACATCAAACCCACAGTAAGGTTCCTGACTGTCAAAAAGGCTTGGGGTCGGTTGCAATAGAGAACAGCCCCCCAATGCACGGGGCTCCCCCAGACAGGAAGTAGGGGCTTGGGCTGCCCGCTGGGTGGCGAAGGTTTTTTCCCTTCCCCCCAGGGCCTTCCCTTCTTGTGTCCTTGCTGCAGGTGGCCGTGCCCAGTTCCGTCCTGTGCGTAGGAAGTGGGGGGCCAGACGGGACCTCAGACCCCCAAACCTCCGCTTCGTCAGTGTTCAGAATTCCTGGCGTCAGCTCACTCCTCGTGGAGTCTCTTAAAAAGATGCTACTTGGTCATCTGAGGGGTCCTAGGCGAACGCGGCTTCACAGGTTTTCTAGTCTGGGAGCTCCAGAGTCGGGTCCACCCCCCTCTGCTTCAAGGCCGGGCCCTGGAGACCCCTCCTGCCATCGGTGCGTCCAGCCCTGGCCCACCCTGCCACACCCAGTGCAAGGATGTGACCAGACCCTGGAGGGAGTCAGAACGGACGCCCTTCGGTGGGTCACGTCTCTGCTCCCGGGTCTTTGTGTCTGTCAGACGGGTATGATGTACCTGGCGAGGTTGCTATGGGAACACGACCCCATGCCCGATAGGGAGCAGGAGGTGCTTCCATCACCTTCCAGGTGCCCCCTGGTTTCTGGACGGGGAGGCAGACACGGTCCCGCTCTGGGAAGTGGCAGCTGAGCGCCAGTCGTAAAGCAGCAAGGGTGGCACATGTCCCCTCTTCTCACTCCTCCCCTGCCAGCCTTGGGGGGCCCATGGGGGAGACCCCAAGTCCACGGGACGAGTGGGCGTCCAGCCGTTGTGCTCCTCAGAGCACACCTTGCCCCAGTTCACACCGGCAGCCTCTCAAGACAACACTCCGGCGTGGGTGCTAAAAGTTCATGCCCAACGGGAGTGAGGAGGGAAAAAACCCCAGCCAGGCGCCCCTCCTGCCACGTGCGTCCCACGCGAGGGACAGGTGCTCCTGGCCGTCTGTCCGTCCCCAGCACAGGCAGCAGCTGCCCCGCCCAGCCCAGGGCTCAGGCCAGGCGAGCTGCTGGGACTGTAGCTTGGAGCCAGCCCGGCCAGGGCCAGCTGTCCCTCCTCCTCCGGCT
Source organism: Varecia variegata (assembly GCA_028533085.1). Lineage (NCBI taxonomy): Eukaryota > Metazoa > Chordata > Mammalia > Primates > Lemuridae > Varecia > Varecia variegata. The sequence goes on along the minus strand of CM052453.1, from coordinate 2,008,079 downwards.
CCATGCCAGGAGGGTCACAACAAGAGAGATGGGGCCACTCCCCGAGCTGCACGCTCTGGCCGGGAGTCAGGGGCGGCTGGGGTCCCTGCAGACAGCGGCCTGCCGCCTTTCGGTGCCGAGCCGGGCCCCGGAAGGAACACGCTCCGTGCCTGCTGCCAAATTTCCTCAAAGAACAATGCAAGCGGAGGTGCCGTTTGCAGTCAGGGAAGCTGGAAGGGGGTGGCGGTGCAGGTTTTGGGAAGGTCAGAGGTCAGGTCAGATGGGTAGGTAGAGCAGGCCCGAGATCGTCCCCTCCCGTGCCCGGCCCCGCGCAGGGCCGTTCTCGGGGCGACTGGCGGGCTGTGGAAGCCGCTGCCCCAGCGGAGCCCAGCCGGCTTCTCCCACTTCCCGGCTCGCAGCCTCTCGCCGGCGAGATGCAGGTGAGTGACTTCTGGGTCTTGCTGTGCTGCTGCCAGCTGCCAGCGTCCCCACACGGCATTCGTCCCTTGCCTTCAGGACGTATTATCGATATCTTAGGAAGATACCATCTCTGCCTTCTAGAAGATTCCAGTCTATGTGGAAAACACGGACAATCACGGCAGAGGGAAGGGCAGCACCGCGGGTTAAGACCCTGGGCTCTGGGGCTGGCCGCCGGGTCTGGATCCCGACTTGGCGACTCACTGGCTGTGTACCGTGCCTCGGTTTCCCCCCGGCAGTGGGGATGAAGACGACCACAGCATCCACTTTACAGAGTCACCGTGAGGATTCCATGAGTCACTATTTGCAAAGCCCTCAGAACAGCGAGCGTCTGGCACCGCACGTGTACCGTGTTTTGTGTGCAGGAACATGAGTAAGATAAAACTGTGGCCCGCAACAAACGGGAAGAGACACGTTTAGTTTTCAGGGTGAGGCGCGGCGGTTTTCCGGAGTGGGTTTTGTTTTTTAAGCGTAGTTTCAGATGCTCCAAATCCGTTGGGTCTGTGGGACAGGCAAACGGGAAAGAACGCGATTCCCAAGCGTAGGAAATGGACAAAGCTACAGAGCCATCGACGGCCAGGCCTCGCAAAGCGCGGGGAAGTCACTTCTCCAACAAGTCCGGGTGGCCGTGGAGGCTCCAGGCTCTTCTGAAATCAACCAAGTTAAGACCCAGGAGACTCCGCAAAGGCCCCGGCGCACGGTGGCGTCTGCGGCATGCTGGGGGCCGGCTGGAGTTTCCTCCTCGGAATCGCGGGGGTTTCTACTGCATTCTGTCCCCACAGGCAGCGCCCTCTCTGGTCCTCCCAAGACCCGGTGGAGAGAAAGGAAGGGTCCCTAGCTAAGGAAGGGACATGAGGCTGGTGACCGCCCGTGCTCAGGCACACGCCGGGCGGGGGCCTGGTGGTGGAAGACGTGTTTCCCCAGCAGCTGGGGGTTCGATGATGCCCAGACCTTGGGGACCACCCAGCAGAGGGATGGCCCTTCCTCAGTGGGTCCCCCCGAGGGCCAGCCCAGGCTGGTACCTGTCACCCCAGGCTGCCCCGGACAGAGGAAGGGTCATTGGTCCCTCTTACACCCCAGTGGGGAGTGGCCAGGCACAGCCGGGCACCCAGGGTGACCAGAAGTTCAGGTTCCAGTGCACGCAGGGTGGCCAGGCACTCAGAGTCTGGGGCCCTCCAGGCACAAACAGCTCCTCTACGTTTTGAAAGAAGCAGCTGAGTCACTCCCACCCCAGCAGCCACTGTGCCTTTCACCATGTGCCCGCATTCTTCTAAGAGCTTCCCCTAGAGCAGCTGGCTCGGTCCGCCCAGAAACTCTAGGTGGGAGGTGGTGTGATTGTCTCCATGGCGTAGATGAGGCAACTGACACACAGAGAGGTTGAGTAACTGCCTCAAGGACGCACAGCTTCAATCCTAAAGCTAGGATTCAAACCCGGTTAGCTCGGTTCCAGAATTCCTGCTTTTAACCACTACGTTACGCAGCCCCCGAGCTACACGATTTCGTATGTTTTAAACACCACCCAGGAACCGGAGTTCAACCTGCCCCAGCCAGCTTGACCTCCAGGGCCCACGCAAGGTGCAAGGTGTCGGGGTGCGTGTGATGGTGGACACGGCCGCGTCCTGCTCGCATCTGCCGTCTAAGCTGCCACGTCCCTGCTGCCGGCCACCGCGCTCGTGAGCGTTAGAACTCGAGACAATTGCTGTTCAGCCGACGTTCCCTATAAATGTCTTAAAATGACGGGTTTCAGCCCATCATTGCAATCTCATAAAGCCAGTCCCATGAACACCAGCTCAGCCCTCTGAAGCACGCTCGTAACCGCTCGTCCTCCCACGGAGCGCGGGTCAGCCGCGGCTCGGGTCAGCGTGTTTTCTCACGAGTCGCTGGATGAGAACAACGAAGGGACAGGCTGGGTGGAGACGCTTCCTCTCCTCGCTGTTCTCCAGTCGGCTGCGGATCCAGCCAACTGAGGGCGGCGTCAGCCCACTCGTCCCACAGGCTGTGACAGGGAAGTGCCCCGTTCCTGGGTCCTCTGCCGCCTTTTCTCTTAGCTGAATTGTGCCGTGTCCCCCTCCTCACCTCTCCTCCCACGTCCCGTCCCCTCCTCTTACTTGGGGGTGTCCTTGGGGACAGGTCCTGAAACCAGAGCCGAGGGCCAGCATTCCACCTATTGTCCTCGAAGCCGGCAGAGCAGAACAAACCTGCCTGAGACTCTTGTTGCAGTCGAGCTTTGGGAGCAAGACCAGCTGCGGCTGTTGCCAGGGCGACCAGTGGTGCAGAAAAGGGTGACACAAAGGAGCCTTAAGGCTCTCGACCAGCCTTCAGGAGTCAAAAGGTTGAGGGGAGGGCTCAGCTTGCTATTCAGGAGCGATTGTCCCACATGTCAACTGCAATCCCTCTGCGTCGTTGTCAGGGGTCCACTTGGCCCTGCAGAGCCTTTTCTTTTTTTGTGCGTTCCTCACTCACACTTGTCTGTCTTCAATCCCTTCTTCCCTTTCTCTCATCCTCACCTGGGACTCCTTTCCCTCTCCTTTCCCATGTGTGAGAACATCAGCATCAAAAGACCGAAAAACATAAAATAAAGCAGAATGTACGTAAGGGCCAATGACGGTGACAGCATCGGCAGATCCGTCCTGTGGCGGCAATAGCTCAAGCAGCCAAAGGGCAACGGCAGCGTCCTCGGCCTGTCCAGACGACACCAGACATGGGCCCCTGGGTGGTAATTTGGTGACAGCCCCCACAACAGTTTCTCTCCAGTCACCCACTGGAGCCTTTTGCTGCCACACCCTGGGGACCCGACGGGGGCATTTTCCTTGAAGACTTTGGGAGACGCGGCCATGGGCCCCTCCCCGACCCCGTCCAACATCTCAGGATCCACCTGCGTGCAGGGCCCACCCGGCCGTGTTCTGCCTCGAGGAGGGAACCCTCTTGCACGTTTTAGACGTTCATGCAACTCACTTGCCTGAGCTCAGGCTCAAAACATTATGTCATTTCTGGGAGGTGACCCCTGGTTCCTTCCCACCCCACCTGCAGGCTTTTTTTCCTAATCCTTTGAGGAGGTTGCCGTAATTTTCTGGGTTAATTTTATGTTCCTCAAACTATCCTGATCAGAAGACTCCGTCGGAAGCACGTGCTTGGAGTCGGGGTTCCTGAGTCCCACACCCCAGACCTGGGAGGTGGTCTGGGAATCTGTTTCGGAAAAACCGCCCCAGGGATGCTCAGGATTGGGAGGTTGGAGAAGCCAGGCCCAGCGAGGCCTTCCCGTCCTCTGCACAGCTGCGCCTGGGCTCCCTCTGGGCCTGGGGGGCTCTTTCAGCTGCAAGGGGGGGCCGATCCTCGCAGCTTTGTCCCCTGCCCACGACCTGCCCAGCTGGGAGGCCCAGGGGAGGCACGAGCAGCCTGGTGCTGGCCCAGGGGGCTCAGACCTGGGGTATTGCATCCAGGCCCCGCGGCTCAGAGCAGCTTGTTCCTTCCCCAGAAGCAACAGAGGGGGGAACTTCAGCCCCGAGCTGCCTGCCAGGTGTGTCATGTCCCCCGGCTGCAGGAGCCGGACGGGAGGTGACACAGCGTCATGCGCCTGCCCTCCGAACACTCTTTGACCTTCTGGCAGCACCCCATGCTGGCACAAGCATGGAGTTTGGAGCTCGAAAGCTCAGGGTAAAACCCTAGCTGCCACTCGCTACCTGTGGTGGCCTCAGAGCACTCGGTCATTTCCTCATCTGTAAAACACAGGTAATAAATGACTTCACAGGGTTGCTGGGAAGATCAGGTCTGGAAAGCGTCCAGCCAAGAGCTTTGCAGGTAGAGAACTCGATGCGCCTCGGTTCCCTTTCTGCCCCTTCCCTCTTCCCGTGTGGGTGCAGGCCGGTTCCTTAAACCTCTCTTACTTCCTCTGACTCCAGGAAAACACTTCCTGAAAATAAGCTCAAGATACAAAAATCACCACCAAAAAATTGGGAACTGATATTTTAAAAATCAATTCCATTTACAATAGTGTAAGAAAATAAGATAATTAGAAACAAATTTAATGAAAGAAAGACGGGAAAAATTCGATACCGACAGCAGAAAACGTTGCTGAGAGAAATTAAAGAACATATAGCAAACGGAAAGACATACTATGTTTATAGACTGGAAGAGTCAACATGAATAGGTCAGTTCTCCCTGGGTTTTTTTTTTTTTTTTTTTTTGAGGCAGAGTCCTGCTCTGTCTCCCAGGCTAGAGTGCTGTGGTGTCACCCTAGCTCCCAGGAACCTCAAACTCCTGGGCCCAAGTGATCCTCCTGCCTCAGCCTCCTGAGTATCTGGGACTACACGCATGCGCCACCATGCCCGGCTAATTTTCTATTTTTAGTAGAGACAGAGGTCTCACTCTTGCTCAGGCTGGTCTCAAACTCCTGAGCTTAAGAGATCCTCTTGCCTTGGCCTCCCAGAGTGCTGGGATTACAGGTGTGAGTCACCGCGCCCGACCTCAGTTCTCCCCAAGTGAGGGATGGCTTCAGCATAGTCCCAATCCTAATCCAAATAGTCTGTCATTTTAAAAAATAGAGATAAATGGGTTCTAAGATTTGGAAATTCATAGACATAGAATAACCAAAACAATTCAGAGGAAGAAGAAAAAGTTGGAGGGTTTACACTCCCCAACGTTGAGATTTACTGTAAAGCTACGGTTATTTGGATGGTGTGGCACTGAGGTAAGAATAGACAAACAGATCAATGGAGCAGAATGCAGAGTTCAGAAACAGATCCACTCGTATATGGACAACTGATTATTGACAAAGTCATCAAAATAAGGCAACACAAGAAAGGATAGCCTTTTCAACAAAGGATGCTGGAACTGGGTATCCGCTGGGAAGAAATTAACTTTGATTACTGTCTCACCATACGCCAAAACTAACTCAAGATGAGTCACAAGCAAAAATACGAAAGCAAAACCCATAAAGCTTTTCAGAGAAAATGGAAAACGTAGGAAAGTATCTTTGTGTTGGAGGAGTAGACAAAGACTTGTTAGAGTACACAAAACAATAACCATGAAATAAACAACCAGTGAATTAGACTTTATGAAAATTAAAACCTTCTGCTCATCAAAGCCAGGCTCATAATAGACAAGCCACAGAGTGGGAAAAATATTTGCAAAACATCTCTAACGAAGAACTTGTGAGCGTGTATAAAGAACTCCTTCAATATAAGACAGATAATCCAATCAAAAAGTGGACAAAAGTCTTACATGACCTCTTCGTTAAGGAATATATGCAGCCGGCCCATAAATACATGAAAAGGTGACCAACATCATTGCTAATTAGGGCAATGAAATTAAAACCATGATGAGAACCCCGTCACCCACTAGAATGGCTAAAATTAAGACGACTCACAACACCAGATGTTGGCAAGCTTGTGGAGCAACCTGGACTCACGTGGCTGGCGGGGGTGGGAAATGGTGCAAGTACTTTGGAAAATGGTTTGATAATTATCAAGCTGAACAGATCCCTGCCCTGTGACCCAGCAAGGCCACTCCTAGGTATCCATCAAAAGGAAATGAAAACATGTGTCTACAAAAACACTTGTGCACGAACGTTCACAGCACTCTACTCACGATAGCTAAAAATCAGAAGCAACACAAACGCCTGTCAGAAGGAGAACGGATAAACAGATTTTGGTGTATCCACGTGATGGGTGCCGACACCATGACACACAGGAATGAAAGGACACGGGTGACACAGACGTCACACTGAGCAAAAGCAGCCAAGGTACACAAAAGCGCACACGGGTGTGTACATGTGTCCGTTTGTACAAAGCCCGAGGTCAGCAAACTAGTCTGTACTGACGGAAATCAGACCTTTGGTTGCCACCGGGTGAGGGCCTGATCAGGAAGGGGCAGAAAGGAACTTTCTAGAGTGACAGGAATGGTCTGTGCATCTTGGGAGGGACGTGGGTCACATGGGTATATATTCGTTCATTTCATCGTATGTAAATTTTATTTCTAAAACGCCATAAGCAGGTATTGACCCTATACCAATAGGGGCATAAACCTATCGGCACGGGTTTGCTTTCTCGGTGCTGTGGGTTAACGGTTCGGAAACTGCTGTCCGTTTCCGTGAGGAGGCAAGGAAATGTGTCAATGACGAGGGAGCCGGGTGTCTGCGGGAAGAGGCAGCACGTGTGACTTTCTGGCTGGCTCCTAGCGGTGGCCCTGGGGTCTGGCCCTCAAGTCCACCTGCCCAGGCAGCCCCTCGGCCCCCAGAGTGTCCCGTCCCAGTCTCTCTCATGTCCTAGGGTGGGGTGGTGGGGGGACGGTTCTCACGCGTGTTCATACCCGCATCTCATGCCTGACAAACCCGCCCAGGGCTGTGTCAGCGTGCGCTCGTGACTGCGGGGACACGTGAGCGCGTGTACTTGCCCGTGTGTGTGTGTGTGTGCGTGCCAGCGCGTGCCGGCAAGCGTGCACACGTGCAGGGCCTGCACTCGCAGGGGAGCGTGCACGGGGAGGCGGAGCTCTGAGGCTCACACTCGCGGTAGGCCGGTTTCTGTCCCCGAGTTCAAGGTCCTGACGGGTCGGGGCTGGGCTCTGAGGAAACAGGAAACCCTGTCTCGAAAGGCCCGAAGAGCCCCCGCCAGAAGCGCACACGGTTCAAAGAAAACCCGAAGGCCGGTCTCCGCGCCCTCCCTGTCCTCGTCCCCGCCAAGGGGAAGTGGGAGCAGATGTCTGGAGGAAGGCCAGGCACGGAGCAGGCTGGGGGGCCGCGCCTCTTCAGGGGGAGACAGAGAGAGACGGAAACGAAGCACAGAGAGACACGGGCAGAGAGAGACAGAGACACACAGAGACAGAGAGACACAGAGAGACACGGGCAGAGAGAGCCAGAGACACAGAGACAGAGGGATACAGAGACAGAGAGACACACAGAGACAGAGAGATAGAAACAGTGATTGACACAGAGAGACGGAAACAAAGCACAGAGAGACACGGGCAGAGAGAGACAGAGACACAGAGACAGGGATACAGAGACAGAGAGACACACAGAGACAGAGAGAGACGGAAACAAAGCACAGAGAGACATGGGCAGAGAGAGACAGAGACACACAGAGACAGAGAGACACAGAGAGACACGGCAGAGAGAGACAGAGACACAGAGACAGAGAGACACACAGAGACAGAGGGATACAGAGACAGAGACACACAGAGACAGAGAGATAGAAACAGTGATTGACAGAGAGAGACGGAAACAAAGCACAGAGAGACACGGGCAGAGAGAGCCAGAGACACACAGAGACAGAGAGAGACAGAGAGAGACACACAGACAGAGGGATACAGAGACAGAGAGAGACACACAGAGACAGAGAGATAGAAACAGTGATCGACAGAGAGAGACGGAAACAGCACAGAGAGACACGGGCAGAGAGAGACAGAGACAGAGACACAGAGAGAGACACACAGAGAGAGACACACAGAGACAGAGGGATACAGAGACAGAGAGACACACACAGAGACAGAGAGATAGAAACAGTGATCGACAGAGAGAGACGGAAAAAAGCACAGAGAGACACGGGCAGAGAGAGACAGAGACACACAGAGACAGACACAGAGAGACACGGGCAGAGAGAGACAGAGAGACACAGAGAGAGACACACAGAGACAGAGACAGAGAGACACACAGAGATAGAAACAGTGATCGACACAGAGAGACGGAAACAAAGCACAGAGAGACACGGGCAGAGAGAGACAGAGACACACAGAGACAGAGAGACACAGAGACAGAGAGACACATACACAGAGACAGAGAGAAACACAGAGACAGAGGGACGCAGAGACAGAGAAACAGAGATAGAGACACAGACAGAGACAAAGAAACAGAGACAGAAAGAGACAGGGACGGGGAGCGACGGGGACGGGGAGGGACAGGGACGGGGAGGGACAAGGAGGGACAGAGACGGGGAGGGACAGGGACGGGGAGGGACAAGGAGGGACAGAGACGGGGAGGGACAGGGACAGGGAGGGACAGGGACGGGGAGGGACAGGGACAGGGAGGAGCAGTGCAGGCGGCAGAGCCCAGGAGGGGTGAGCCTGGCTTAGGCGCCAGGCTGAGGGACGTGCCCTGCTGAGGCAGAGACCCCTGTGGGCGCAGGTCCCACCCCTGGGCTTGTTTCGGGGGGACGGGCCGTGGCCAGGCAGGCAGGTGGCCCTCAGGCGAGGCCCGGCGTGTGGGGGTCAGTGCCACACGCCACTGGCTCACCGTCCACAGGGTCCTGCAAACCCGTCCGTCCCTGCTGGGAGCCTCCCGTGGCCCCACTGACCCCCCCCCCGCCAGGTCCTGGTTTTGGGGTCACCGTGAGGCCCCGGCCAAGCGGGGCACTGGTTCCTGTCGCTGAGCCCACCCCGCAGCCAGTGATGACAGACACGGCGGGTCCCCTGTAAGGAGTCACACACAGACCACGTCTGCCAGGAGCCGAGTGAAAACCACACCCCTGGGGTCGCAAGCCCACACCAGAGGGGACCGAGACAACATTCCTCCCTGGCCCTGGGACACAGTCGGGATTTCCGGCTCTCCGAGCTCCTGGAACTCAGAACGGACGTCTTCGGCTCTGGGTGGTGGTTTCCTCCCTCACCTGCTCGAACGTTCCAGAACAGTCTCTGACCTTCGCATACGGAGCAGCAACTCTGCGCGGGGACCCCAGGGTGACAGAGACGCTGCCGAGGGGGCAGTCGCAGGTGCCACCACCCTCACAGGGCTGCCGCCCGCTGCACCTCACACTCGCCCAATCCCAGGCTCCTCGAACTTTACAAATGGGGAAACCGAGGCACAGAGAACAGCAGTCGCACGGCCAGTAAACCAGGTGTGAGCCACTGCCAGAAAGGCCTGTGGGAGGGAGGGAGGGGTCGCAGAGGCTCTTGCAGGGCAGGCGTGGGCCCTAGGAGGGGACGGTGTGCAGGAGGCAGGCACGCGGCAGAGGGACGTGGCCCGCGTGTGTGCACGGTGGCCGGGGCCCTGCTGGTGGCTCTTGCACCGCAGGCGAGTGGGACATAAGCCTGGGCCCGGGGAGGGAGCGTCCGAGCGTCTGCACGGGCCGGCCATGCAGCTGTGGACGTGCCCGAGAGCCCCGCGCCCCGTGTCCTTGGCAGGCCCGGCAGGTTTACGACCGTCCTTAGAACAGCAGGTACCCAGCGAGCGGCAGCTGGGGGCGTTGCCCTGCGCCCTTTGGACCCTGAAGAATGTGCCCGATCATTAACCAGGAGCAGGTAAGAACAGCAGCGTGTGACGAGGAGGGGTCAGACTGGCGGTGGGACCCCGGGCAGGTCACTCTCCCTGTGCCTCAGTTTCCTCATCTGTGACACGCAAGCCTCCCAGCATGGCGGGAGGATGGAGGGAGTTAAGAGATGTGCGGTACTTGTCCCATATATGTCCTCTGTGGGTGCTGGGTGACCCCTCCCGGATCCTCTCTGCCCCTCACGCTCCCCCGAGTCCTCCTCGGTCCCTTGTGCCAAGACCGCACCTGTCCCAGGGCAACTGCTTTCGCCGGCCCTCTGAGGGAGCTCCGTCCGGGGGCAGCTGGCGCCCCGACTCCCGAACTCACGGAGCCTCCTGACCTGATCCTACCTCCAGGGCTGGCTGTGCAGGAGGCGTGGGCAGCCTGGCAACTTCTCCACATCAGATAATTAAATTCTTTGTATGTTTATCAGGTACGAGAACACCCTGTGCCTCTCTCTCGTGGGCAGCAGCTATGTGTTGCCCTGAGCCTCCTACCAAGTGACCTCAGGGCCAGACGGGCGAATCCATCTGCAGGTGAAGGGCGTGGAGTGGGCCTGAATGTCCCAGGAGGTCACTGGGTGCACAGAGGCAGGACACTGCCCCCAGATGCCACAGAGTCAGCATCTCGTGCCAGGAATGAAGTCACTGAGATGAGAAGGCGACTGGATTTGCAACTTAGTGGGCCCCGATGTAGGAGCCCAGCCTGGCCGCCAGCAGTTTCTGGGTCTTTGAATACCACCCACCTCCTGGGGCTACTGGGAAAATGTGATGATCATGCGCCAAAGGCCCTAAGCCCAGAGCTGGGCACCTGGCAAGCTCTCTGCAAGGTGTGTCGTTACGCACCAACTTCCTTTATGGGATCAGGTACTGAACACTCAGCAACGTGCCCGCCTCCCCCACCAGCGGGCCGGGCTGCACTGACTGATGTGTCTGCACTGGCCTCTCCCCTCTGCTGGCTAAACTGTCACACCTGCTCCGACGACACCCATCGCCCAGTGGAGCTTCCCCAGCGGAGCAGGTATTCCTGCTAGAAAGGGGACCAGGCGGGGGACGCCAGTCTCAGCTTCTCTCTGGCTACTCTAGTCACGCGTCCTTACGTCCGATTTCCGTCGGGCGGCTGGTTCTGTGCTGGTTTAAATAGCTTTTGCGAGCGAGACTGGAGGACGGGTGCCCCGGGCAGTGCGTCTGATCCCCCGAGCCGTGGGTTTCTCGCGCTGCCACGCAGGCACCGCAGCCAGCCGGCCCCAGACTGCGGGTGTGAAGCTGGGGGAGCAAACGCCCCACGAGCGCGTCCCGAGACACTTTAGTGCTTGTCCCGAAAAGGGGTGAATGGAACTGGGGGGCACGTGCTCTGGCCCAGGGAGCCGCTCGCAGCAAAGCAGCCACGAGCCACCCTTTCTAGTGTCGTGCCTTGAAGAGCTGGTGGCTTCGCCATCCTGATGGGTGTGAGAAGCCGGCCAGCCCCGAGCGCTGCCGGCTGTGCGCACAGGGGCTGCAAACACGCTCATTCTCGCACGTGAGGGGCAACCGTGGCAAGGACAGGAGAGGTCCCGACTGCTCTGCAAGGACAGCAGCTCCCGCACCAGGGCCAGCAGGCAGAGGACTCCGGTCACCGTGAAACCCACTGTCACCCTCTAAGAAGGTCCTGCCATCGTACCTCCCTCCCGACTGATGGATTTTCTGGGAGAGGGAAGAAGCTGGCACGGAGGCTGCGAGTCGTACTTTGAGGGGCCTCTTCCAGGGCCAGGGCCACATTTCAGGAAAACGTAAGAGCAGCCCTCAGAGGAGGAAGGTGGGAGTCGCTGACCCGGATCAGGGGCTGGAGCATCCGAGCCCTGAATGACACAAGAGTACAGCATCTATTAACCAGCTCTGTTCCCGGCCAGCTCGGATCGGGACTACAGCCTAAAGGCGGAAAACCACCCAGGAATGGAACCACTTCTAAGACCCACGGCTGTCCCCCTACTCCACTGAGTCAACTGCTCAGGCTGCATTCATCCCGCTGCAAGATTTTTTGAAGAGAACAAGCTGCCCACTGACACCCCTGGGCTGGACCCAGGTGTGGAGCCGGGTGTGACGAGGGAGCCCACCCCAGCAGGTGTCTGCTGGGAGCCACTCTTTCCTTTGTGGCTGGACCTGTGGGGCTGAGAACTCGGCCCCAGTCATGGCCAGGAGCTAGAGTTCCTGCTCCTGTCCCCACAAATCCCAGACACAGTAAGCACGCAATACACCATGTTAATAAACATCTGTATGCTCGCATCGAATTATAAAAAAGACTGTAGATAAATTTGGCTTCTATTCACCTAAGATTAGTCTAGTACATGGTACACAGTAGGTGCTCAGTAGATGTTTGTGGGATGATTCTGGCTTCAAGAACCCTTCCCTCCTGAGGGGTGGTGGCTGCCAGCGACCCACCTCTTCCCAGCTCCTGGGAACAAAGGCTGCGGCTCAGGAAGCAGGTCCCCAAGGATGAGGACCTGGGCTTTGCAGGAACCTGGCGCTGGGCCCGGGCAGCTCTTTGTCCCAGTGTCCAAGCCCAGAGCGTGCACTCCCTGCCCAGTAAGCACACCGCTCGCACTCACAAAGAAGGCACAGAACACACACTCATGTAAATGCACGAGCAAAAACACAACGAGGTTTAAGCCCCGTCATCATTAGCAAATACAGCTTTGTTTACAAAGTGACGAGCCCTATAAACAGCCAGAGACCTGCTGGGTCTCTAGCCCTGTCCCTGCAGGTAGGTCAGCCCCTTCCTCTGTCCGCAGCTGTGAGGAGGTCAAAGGCTCTGCAACTCTGGGAGACCTTGACCTTGGGATCCAGGTCCCCAGGGCAGGGCTGCCCCAGCATTGAGAATAATAGTAGCTTCCGTATAGCAACCACTGCCTGTTCCAGGTGCATTATGGAGTTAGTTACTCTTTCTAATGACCTAATTAGAGGCAATTAGGTGGGTTTGTAGGTCCTCTTTATAGCTAACTGGCCCTCAGAGAGGTTGAGCAATTTGTCTGAGATCACACAGCTGGTGGACTGGAGATGCCTTATCGCCTCTCTCCGGGTGAGAAACCACCCCAAATCTTCCGACTTGTTTACACATAGAGCAGAAATTGAAAACCAGGGAAGAGAAGGGGTCATGCTAGGGTGTCCAGTCTCAGCAAGTCCCCCATGACACACACACAGGAACCAAAGCAACAGCCAGACAGAGGGAAGAGAGTTTTGCAGACGTTTGTTGCAAATCAACACGGTAAACAAACACCGAACGCTCCCCGTGTGCCGGCTGCCGGCTGGACCCTCGGTCGGCTGAACACCCAGTTGCTGTGAGCCCACCATGGGAGAGAGGGAGGAGCTCGAGGTCACTGGAAGAGGAGTGTTCAGGTCAACTTGCATGTTCACCACATACTTATCGTGGGCCAGGCTTGGCGCTAGGCACTGCACACCCAAAAAGTAAGGGGGGACCCTGCCCCGAGCTCGTGCGGGCAGGGACAAAGGGTGACGAGTTAGAGCTCAAAGCCCCGGACAGCCAGCTTCCCCCTGGCATGGCCCCACCGGCCTCCTCGAGCTGGAGGTTCCACGGCGCAGACCCTGGAAGGCCCCACCCCAAGTCTGGGCCCCGTCCAGCGCCCGGGCCCCCCGCCCCATCCGTGTGTGAAGGAAACAGGCGGGCGAGCCGGGCTCTGGGTCTCGTGCCCTGGAGTCCTGCCCCGGGCTCTCTGCGGTGGCCGCAGGAAGCGAGCCCGCCCGGCTTCAGCGCCGGCGGCACACCCTTTCCTCCAGGCCGGCCCGGCTGCGGGCGCTGCCCAGCGGCCTGGGGCCGGTGGCTGCCAAGTCTGCGCCTGGACATCAAAACAACACGGCCTCCCCGTCCCTCAGCCCCCTGCTTTCCTGGCGGAGAGCAGCCCCTTCTGAAAGCTCACAGCCCGCTCCGCCCTGGGGGACAAAGCTTTACCTCTGCCACGCCATGCCATGCCACGCCACGGCCCTCCTGCCCCCACGTCCTGCTCCGGCGGGCTCCCACGAGGCTCTCCCTGCCCTCGGCGGCTCTTTCCACCTGGCTCTTTCCTGAAATCCCCAAACCTGGCTCCTCTTCAGAGCCACGTGGTGGGCGTCCCTGGAACACCTGCTCCTGGTCCCACCTGTAAAGAATTTCTGAAGGTTAAGGTGGTTCTGGAAACGTGTTTTCTTCTGAGAGCTGCCCCGGGTGGTCCTGGGAGCCCCAGCTGCAGGGCGTGTGTCCCGAGCGGGGCCTCCGAGGGCACGTTCTGCTGGGCTGCAGTTCTCTGGTGACACGGGTTCGAGAAACTTTGCTGTGAAATCCTGCTTTTGGGGAGCTTTGTGATCGCGGGGACACGGGAGGGGATGGGGGAACATTTATAGCAGGTCCCTACCGTTCAGGGATAACCAACCGAGCTCCTCTGAGGAGAAGAGGCATTTTCCCTGTGGCCACGACAGTTTTTCTAGGACTAGACGGGGCAGTTTTCCCCCAGACCTTTCCTTACTTCTTCCCTCTTTTCCATCGAAACGTACCTACTTGGGCCCGCTCTTTCCAGGCACCGCGGGGTCATGAGGAGGACTGACCGGAGGAGATCGGTCATTAACACTTAGTGAGTTCCCACTGCGCCCTGTGCAGCCCCCGGGCTGAGGCCCGAATGCAGGGACGGAGGCCACGTCAGGAAGAACAGTGTCCCAGGAAGGGTCTGTAACACGTTGGGCTGAGACCCCCTGGGACCCCCGAGCAGAGCAGCACGGAAGGGTAGTGGGGTCTTTCCCTTCGGTACCACCTGTCCCTTTGGGCCGTGAGCACCCGAGCTTCTGTTTTGGAGCGTGAAGGTGTTCAATTCTGGGTTATTCAGCAAGCAGTACAGGCAGGGATTTTGATGAATCCCTGGGGTAGTCAAGCAGCTTGGAACTTAAAAAAAAACAACAACAAAAAACTAACGCCTGGATTCCACCCCCGAAATCCTTAGTTAACCAGTCTGGGGCGCCACCTGCACTGGGAGGATTTTCAGAGCTCCTCAAGGTCTAATCTGGAGTTTGATAACTTGGTTATCGAGGGACAATCGCCCGGTCCCTCGGCTCCTCTTTCCAAAGCTGAACGAAGCAAAGATGTTCAAAATAAAGTTGATCCGCATTGTTCACGGAGTCTGTATTTTCCAATTCACCCGTTGCTAAAATTTACTCGTATCCTCAGAGTTGGTACTAGCAATGTTTTCTAGGTCGTTCGTGAACACGGGCGGACGGGCAGAAAAATGGAGTCACCGGCCACGTGTATCCCAGCGGGGGTTGAACAGAGTGACGCTCTGCCGTCCCGTTCCAACCCTCACGCTGTCAACAAGTGATCTTTTCACGGTCTATTTAGTGCCATATTTTTGGCATTTTTCTGTGTTTTCTTGGTGGTTTCTCTGTTTAAACTGGCCCCAGACACAGCGCTGAAGTGCTGCCTGGTGTTCCCGAGAACAAGAGGCTGTGACGTGCCTCACGGAGAAAATGTGTGTAGACTCAACGCTGTGTGTCACATACGGCATCTTCACACAGAAACACAGATTATGAAGTGACGGATTGATAAAAATGCTGGGACCAGAAGCTCCAGGGAATCTAATTCAGTATTTCCCCCTGTGTTCACGACACCCCCTGGGATACAAAAGTCCTCGAGCTCAGGTCCCTGCTCTAAGATGGCACGGTGTTCGCAGGTAACCTACGCACGTTCTCCTGTTTGCTTTAAATCATCTCTAGATGACTCACAACACCTAACACAATGTAAACGCTGCGTAAATGCTTGTTATGTCGGACTGTGCGGGGAATAACGACAAGGAAAGTGTCTGCACATGTTCAGAACAGACCTAACCCCTGCAGGCTAACTGCATTTTTGATCCACGGTTGGTCGAATCCGATCTGGAACTCGGTGCAGTTGCTAATTCAGTGTTCTCGTGACTCTAAGACCATAACGCGGAGAATAACAAGAATCAGCTGGACTTTGATACCACGTGAGAGCTAAGAAGAGTAAACAAGCAGAATTCAGAAGGCATGAAACAAATTCTCATGCGAAGGCTGAGCTAAACCAGCATTTTTCGACTATTTTACTTACACATGTATCTCCTAGCCCTCGATTGTGGAAAAAAGCTCAGTGTTGACTGAGCCACTATTGTCCTCCCTGCTAGCCTCTCTCCACAATTTGGGGGAAAGAAATTTTGATGCTTCTGTGGTCAAAACCATAAAAAACTGAGATTCTCTCTGAAGTTCACTGTTAGCACCTTCTCTAATGATTTCATTCTATTTTTTTTAAAAAACAGGGACATGGCCTAATACAGTAAAGTACACAAATCTACGTGGTTTGGTGGATTTTTACATATGTATACAACCATGAAGTCACCACCTGGACCAAGGCTTAGAACATTCCTTTGGCCATTTTAGGTGTGAAAGACACACCTCACCATACCTGGCAAGTGACATCAGGAATGATCTCACCTCCACGAGAGATATTGCCTCCTACACCCACGGCAGGGGTGTGGTTTTTAGTTTCATTTAGGCTCGTTCACATGGCCATATATTGATAAGATGTACGTGGTAACATTATATCGTAAAATAAAACATGTATACATATAGGAAAAGGAGGGTTATTCTTTTAAACCATGATGAAAAATAATATGGGTCTTAATTATGAATAGTAGATTCTTTTAAAACTATTACTTCAAGAATACAAGGTTCAAACAAGATAGTATTCCTCTTATCACTGGGCAAATATTTATGGGTAGTCATTTTAACTCTCATAAAATTTATTTACCTCAATACTTTCTTGATGTTTGGCTTGTAAATATTTTTTATTTTTTATTTTTTAGAGACAGGGTCACCCAGGCTGGAGTGCAGTGGTGCAATCACAGCTCATCATGACCCCAGACTCCAGGGCTCCCGCCTTGGCCTGAGCCACCACGCCTGGCTAATTTTTTAAATTTTTTATAGAGATGGGGTCTTGCTGTGTTGCCCAGGCTGGTCTCCAACTTCTGGTCTCAAGTGATCCTCCCCTCTTGGCCTCCCAGAGTTCTGGGATTACAGGCGTGAGCCGCCATGCCCGGCTTTTGTAAATATTTTGATAGCATCTTGGGGAGTGAGATGTGTGCGGGATGTGTGCTCCCCACCAGAGACAGCAAGGCTTGCAAGGTCAAGTTCACTCATACGTGTCTTCTGTGGATTTATGGCCAGCTTCGGCTAAGGCAAAATCACCTACCAAAGCAGTTTGGGATCATGAGTATGAGACAAAGTCATTTTTATTACAGGTAGTATATAGTCGTTTTTTATTTTTTTAAAGGTAGAGAGTTTTTGATCTGGCATTACAGGATTTTTGCTGTGCAGGGACCTCCAGCGGCCCCTTTTTATCCGCTGGAAGAACCGTCTCTAAAGGCAGGTAGCCCATCCCCTCCTCCTCCCAGGGAAGGACTTTCTGCCCCACCCACAGCTCACTAGTCACAGAGTTGTCCTGGCGACCAAGAAACAAACGGAAAGAGCAGTCACCCTGATGATGCCGGAGGTGAGGTCTCCCGCACCTGACTCACCTGCCCAGCGCCCTTTCCTGAGTGGAGGGAGGTTTGGGATGGGGAGGGTTGCCATGGTGACGACCCATCCACAGAATGGAGAAAACAGAAATCCAGTCGAAGAGGAAATGTGAGTGTTAAAAGGAGAGAGGGCTGACACCCGAGGAGGGAAGAGAAGCCGGTGGAGTGTTTGCAGGTTGGGGACAGGGCCTCCCGCATGGCTGGGCAAGTCTGGCCTCGCAGATGACCGGGCAGGGGCCAAACCGCAGCGGGGGAGGCTGGGCTGCCACCGTCAGTCTCCACGCAGAGAGAGATGTAGGAGCCAGGTGTGCCTCGACCCCGTGGCGGGTGTCACATCCCAGAGTGGGGACACTCAGGACTGCAGGCCTCTCACAGGTGGCAGGAGGGGCGGGTGAGGGGCCCCTGGCTGGGGGTGCTTCATTCTCAGAGTTGAACCTGGGGCAACGCGGCCGAGGTTGCCCCAGGGCCAGCACGTCCTCCCGAGGGCCCCTCCTGCCGGATTTAGGAACCACGGAGCCAGGCCTGGGCCTCGGGAAGCTGCTGGATTTCTCGGCCGCGGCTTCCCTGGGGAGTCTGGAATTCCTTCCCTCAGAGCTGAGCGTCCAGACGTCTCCCTGGACTCCTCCGTCTGAGGATGGACACCCTCAAGGCCCCAGAGAGAATTTTCTCAACCTCCCATCTCAGCCCCTCTGGCAGTCGCTGTTTCTGGCGTCTCCGCTTGGCAGGTCACCTCTCCGATGTCACTGCTCCAAGACGCGTTGCAGACCTCGCTGGTGACGGCAGCACGTCGCTGACTCAGAGGCGGGTGGAGCAAGGACACCCCAGCCTGTGTGTAGGGCCTGGGCAGCGACTTTGCCTGGGCACCCTTCACGGGCACCCCTGGCTCTCGGGGACGCAGCCAACCCCGCCATCGTCCCCCCTGACCCTGTCTGGTTCTGTTGAACTGGGGACACGCAGCCAAGTCCTGCTTATCCTTGGTTAATAAGGGGCTGGAGATTATATGGAGAAATGAAATAAAAACAAACCCCCCATGGCGGGCGTTATGGCCCCACCAATATTGTCGTTTTTTTTTTCATTTGTTTTCTACTTTTTGTTGGAAGATTTTCCACATTGACAAAAGCCAACAGAACATGGCGACAACCTTCTATACACACCGTCACTGCACTGTCACCAACGACTTTCAATTCCTGACCAGCCCTGTTGGGCCACTGTCCCCCTAGTCCCCTCACACGATTTCTCAGCAGATCTAGATGACACGTCATCCCATCCTTAAAAATCTCGGTAACTCTGACGAAAGTGCTTTATTAGAATTGTTAGGGAAAGAGGACATTAAGCAATTTAAGTTTCTCTTACTATGGTCTATTAAAGTTTGAAAAGAAGAAAAAGGAGAAACAGACGTCAACGACTTGTGTTGGAGAGTTGCACGTAGAGGGAGGTCCCTCTGATTTGGGGACCTCAGACACCCGCACCCACCCCCCGCTGGCTGTTGACGTGAGGAACTTGCAGCTGGCCGGGAGCAGCGAGGAGGCTCCCGTGTGGGCTCCCGGGGCGGAGAGGGGGTGGCAGGGAGGGTGGCAGGGAGTCCATCCCCGGCTGGTCCCATAAATGGCTTCTGAGCCCCATGTGAGAATTACGGGTAGAAGGTTAAGCTGCTCTTTTTCGAGGGACACGAGAGGACTTCGGATCCCCGTAAACTCGGGCACCTGGGATGGGAAGGCAGCCCTGTCTGGCCGAGGCCAGAGAGTGAGTGTCAAGATTGGATGTTCAGTAACCAGGTCTCAGCCGGGCCTCGGTAGACCTGGTCCCTGCCAAGCCCTTTCCTGACAGACGTCTTTGTCCTGGCCTCAGCCCACGGGCTCTCTCCTTCCCCTGGTCTTACGTGAATTGAATGACTGTGACACTTACTTGTCACGCCCCATGGTGCCTTGGGGTGTTATTTTTATAGATAACAGTAAAACCCACGTTCATAAAGACCTTGCTATATCCCAGGCCCTTTATAAATCTCATTCCACCTTCTCAAAAAAGCTCCAAGGCAAAACGTGTTATTACGCCTATTTTACAGACGAGGAAACGGAAGCCGTAGGGGTTAAAACACTTGCCCAGAGTTCTGGCCGGTAGCAAGGGGTCGGGCTGGACCTCGGGCCCTCGTCCGTCCTGAACCGGGAAACTCGCTGCCTCGTCTCTGGGAACTGCAGTGTAAGCTCCGTGAGAGCCAGCGTGCTGTTCGGTTTCTCTGTTCTTCTCAATAAATAGCCACGGATTGATGCTTGATCTGCAAGACTGTTTTAAACAAAATCAAATTTGTTTCTTTTAAGGAGTCCAAATCCCTTAGAAGATCATTTCCAGCTTGTTTCCAAAGAATCTCTGAACACTATCAATGCCTTACTCTCCCCAGTCTTGTGGTCACCCCCGCCTCTGCCCCCAGGCTGACCTGCTCCTGTCACCCACACTGTCTGGAGCTGGGGGGCGGGGAGAGAGAGGCTCACATCTATTTCAGACAAGAACCTGAAGTTGTGGAATCAAAGTTCTGCAACAAACACTGAATTTAATTTTAGATGGAAAAAGAAAAATGACTAACCCCTTTAAGCCCTGCCTGATAGTTTGGGTTATGTGTCATTGTTTAAATATTCTTTGCATTTTTCCACTCCAAGGCCGCAGTTAAATTAGAAGCTGGCTTAGGCGCACGTTATTTATGGACGTGTGCCGACGGCCTGCCTGGCCGGGCCAGCGGGGAAGGTGGGCTTTATATAGTGCAAGAGGGTATGTGAAATGTTCCTTGAATAATGATCGCAAGGTGCCCGGAGAAGACTTGACTTTATTTAGACATTAGACTTCTTCACAGTTTCCTCCCTGGGAGGACTCTTGGCTTCACCCGCAGACGGCACGTGTGTGGGGGTCCGGGCTGGGGACTGCAGGGGCCGGGTGATAGATTTTCATTATGGGGGAGATGGCATCATTCATGCGTGCAATTCCGTGTGATGCGGTTTGAATAAACCTTCACGTGGTCCAGGTTACCTTCAGCTACCCAGAGAATGACCTCAGAAGAGCTGAGAAAACATCCAAGCGGCTGGATCAGAGATGAAATGTTCACAGATGGCAACGACTGGGGCGTACCTGCCTGGAGGGTCTACGCTCTGAAGTATCTGCCAACACGTCATTCTCAATTTACTGAGCAACACACCAAAGCACTCTCTGTGGACGGGGGACCTCGAAGTTTGCACACTTTGAAAAACGTGCCTGTAGGTCAAGCTGAGTTAGGGCTGCAAGGACAGGTCTCCCCCGCCAGGACCACCTGGGAGAGAGTTAGGGGTTGACTCAGCTGAGAAATGCCAGGACAGGCATTTCGGACGGCAGGGCTTATCCTTTATAAGTTGCAAAGTAAACCGAGAGTTGGTCGGTTCTAGGAGACGGAATATACCAGATCTATTCCCAGACAGCGGGATCCTTGTTTTCAACTTAATTCCATGAACATTTTGGAGCCTGTTCTATGTGCCAGATACGCTCTCTCCCGGGGGCACCGGGGCATGCAAAGATGAGCAGGACCCCAGCCCTGCAGCCGGCTCAGGTGCTGGTGGCCCCGAGAGGACCCGCTGCCTCCGGCTGGGCCACAGGACGGGGAAGCCCTGAAGCCAGGCCAGTCTTGCTCCTGGGCCTGGTGGGGACCGCAGCCCCCGCGCTCCCTTCTGGACGGCAGCTCACGTCCAAGCAGGTGGCCGAGGGCAGGGTCCCCTTTCCCCCAGTGCAGGAGGCTGGAGCCCCACCTGTGGGCAGGCGAACATTCTAGAAGGCAGCGTGGGGCGGCGTCCAGGTGTGTCTGGCCCTCCCGGCTGCCCCCTCAGCTTCGGGGCCGAGCCCTTCCTCACCCCGGGACATGGTACTGGGCACCCTCGTCACCCCAGCCAGCCGGGGCCAGCTTTCTCCCGGGGGGGGCGCATTTGCACATAGGTGGGTTCTCTGGGGCAGCCCACACTTGGGGTCCTTAGCACTGCTGCTGTCCCTGACGGGCGGGGGCTCCTCCAGCTGATCTCCCTGCACCAGGCTGCACCCCTGCACTCCAGTGATGGCCCTTCCAGCCGCCTTCCTTCCAGATGAGCCCGGCCCCTTCCGTAGCATCCACGCAGCTCCTGGACCCCCGTGCCAACCTCGCACACCAAAAGGAGGAAGTGCCATTGGGTGATGCTGGCCGGTTCTCCCAGGAGCTGGAGGAAAGGGGGCTACATGCTTTTCCACTCCCAGACCCCCCGGGGGAAAAGACGCTGCCACACACCACCCGACAACGTGCCCGTGGGGTCCAGGGCTCAGGGAGAGGATCCCTCCACGCTGGGACCTTCTGCAGCGTTGGGTAGAATTTGTTCCTGAATCATAATGAGACCGTCTCTACTGTGGAAAGAAACTGCCTTTGATGTATTGTTTGGTGGCAGTTCCTCGGCTCTAAGAGCTGATGCGCCCACAGATTCCACGTCTAGAGAACAGGACACGCTGCGGAGATGAAATGGGTTGGCCCAGCCGAGCCCGAGGAAGTCCTGGTCGCCAGAGAGAAACTCCCTCTGGAAGGACGCCGAGTCCCTCGCAACGCGGAGGCTCCTTTGATGTGAGCCGGGGACTTTTTACTGGGGGCCACGTCAGGCTAGAGGGCTGGGGCGGGGGCTCCCCGGGCCCCACTGGGTGCTCCCGTACTTGGGCAGCCCAGCGGAAATCCATGGGGAGGAGGAAGACTGGGTTCCCCTGAGGAAGGGCTTCCTGATTCTCGTCCCAGCACCAGGTAGAGAGGTCCCCGTCACCAAGGATGTTCCTGCAGAGACCACACGACCGGAGTCTGGAACCTCTAAGAGCTCACTTCGTGCCAACCCTACTAAATCGAAAGTTC
>CM052453.1:1962971-1985483 GCA_028533085.1 Varecia variegata | reverse complement strand
AGGTCGGTGTGCAGAGGAGTTCAGGGAAGGGGGTGTGCTTTGAAGAACCTACTGGCTCAGAGGACGCACGCGGGCCGCCTCTGTGGTCCCCTGGAGAGCCGTGGGTCCCCTGCATGACGATATTGGCCCCCCTGCGCCCCGGGCACCCCCGCAGCAGCGGCTCCTTCCTGCTGCGGAGGCCGATGGGCTGGCTGATTCTCCAGCACCTGCGAGAGCCCCTTCCGCCCACCCACTTCCCACACCCCCAGCCAGAACCCACGGCCCCTCCTCCGTTTCCCAGTCTGAAGAATCTCAGCCCCTTCCCTCTGCTCCTCATCCTTACAGGTGACACTGAGAGTCCCCTTTTTACCTTTCAGCCACCACGTGGGTGGTTTCCCACCATGCAAGTGCGTGTGGGAACCGGGTGCAGCAGGGCTGTGGGCTGTGCCCTCTGTCTGAACCCGGCCCACCTCTGCAGACCCCTCCTCCCCCTGCTGAGAGCAGTGTGGGAGGGGACAGGGGAGGCACTACGGGGGTGTCCCGCAGCGAGGGGGGGTCCTCGGGAGAGTGGGTGGCGTCTGGCTGGGGAGGGGCCCCGAGTCACCTGGCTGCCTTGGGAACGTGGCCCAGGCAGGTGCGGCTCAGGGAGCCTGGGTGGTGTTGGGGGTTGGGGAATCAGGACCTTCAGGCTGCAGAGTCCTGGGTGACCCTGACAGGGCCGTGCACCTGCGTCTCCTCCTGCTAATGTCCCTGCACAGAGCTGCCCAGCTGGCGTTTGTGGAGCCCGAGTGGTCAGGCTCACGGCTCGGGTCTCAATCCCTGGGCGGCTTGCACCGGGGGTGGCCTGTCGGTCCCTCGTGTGGTGAGGCAGGACCCCTTGTCCACCCGTCTCCTGGGGGCCCTGCCAGGACTAGGAGACGAGGCAGTAGGGGTTTGGCTTGGAAGAGAAACGGGGTGAGTCCCCAGGGCCCAGCCTGCCCTCTGGGAGCCCTGTCTCAGGGACCCTCTGTCCCGCCTGCCCCGACCGGTTCTCCCGGCAAGCTCAAACCGGTTCCACCTGGTGGTAGCTGCACAGGCTCCAGCAGGCCCCTGTTAGGAGTTTCTAGAACAGCAGGGGCCTCCAGGAGCAAGGCAGGCATGGAGGCTCCCCGTGATGGGCTGAAGTGTGTCCCCCAAATTCCGATGTTGAAGTCCTGACCCCCAGAACTCGGGATGAGAGTGTGTTTGGAGACAGGGTCCTTCCAGCAGCCATGATGCCGTTCAAGGGCGGTTGCCAGGGAGGCCCCAGCCCCGCAGGACCGTCCTGACGTCCTGACGAGATGGGGCCGGCAGGTGGCTCGAGGGCGGCGTCCGTGCGCCCAGGAGCCAGGCCTGGTCCGGAGCCCCAGAAAGGCGAGACGCCCGTCCCGGTGGGGGAAGCCGCGCAGCCTGGCAAACGGACACGTGGCTGGCTCGAGCCCTCGCTGTCCTGGGCAGCTGTGACAAAGTTCCGTTAACGCAGTGGCTGAAAACAACACAGGTGTTTCTCTCTGACAGCCGGGGGGTCAGGACCCAAAGCTGCGGGGTCAGCAGGGCTGCCGGCTCCTTCTGGAGGCGTCAGGGGGGATCGGCCTCCCCGCCTTTCTGGCTGCTAGAGGGCGGCTGCCCACGTCCCTGGCTCGGGGCCCTTCCTCACATTCCCCCCCCCACTGCCCCGTCTGCCCCTGACGAGGGCCCTGAGACCACGCTGAGGCCACCGTCACTCCACCCCAGACTCACCCCTCAGCCGCCCGCACGGGGTCCCTGTGGCCGGGTGGGGTCACGTGCTCCGGCTTCCAGGGTGGGCAGGGGGACGTCTTTCGGGGGGTGTGCAGCCAGCACCCCCCTCCGCCCCGGCCTGAGCCTGCACCCCTGGCAGACCCTCAGAGGCCACGTGGGAACTGGAAGTCCACCAGGACGCAGGGCCGGCCGGGGCTCCCCCGCTGGACCTGGCAGCGTGCGGGGCGGGCTGGGGCCATCGTCACCGGAGCACAGGCAGAGACAGGAAAGGGCCGGGGCTTTCCGGCCAGAGAGGGCTTTGCCTGTAGCGGCTTGGAGGAGCCA
Source organism: Varecia variegata (assembly GCA_028533085.1). Taxonomy (NCBI): domain Eukaryota; kingdom Metazoa; phylum Chordata; class Mammalia; order Primates; family Lemuridae; genus Varecia; species Varecia variegata. Next base: position 1,983,422 of record CM052453.1, on the reverse strand, counting down.
CCCAAGCCCCGGGCCTTGACTGCCTCATCTGGAAAATGGGAATAAAGGTGTTGATAAATTAACCAAATCCCGCCCGAGCGTGCCCCGTGCTGTTTGTTCATACCTAACCAATTGCAACTCAGCAGCGAAGGCCTGAAAGCTCAACTGGGGGTGTAGTTTGTAATAAACAGCTGCGATTCCGCCAATCACGGCGGCCAAGCTTCAGCCGGTCCCGGCGGCCGGCGGATCGGACCAGGCTCGGGCAACGCGAACAGAGCTGCCACCAGTGCACTGTGCCCCACCTGCATGTCCGTCTGGGAACACCGCCTGCCGCGGTCCGCTCTGGGGGCTGCCCGATCCCTGCATCGTTCTTTGCTCAACTACACTCAATTGGTTTTAAGTTAAACTCAATTAATCGCTCGATTAAATTAAATTGCATTCATCTAAAGTTCCCACCTCATTGGGTTGTTGTGGGAATTAAGTGGCAATTTCTTTTTTGCATGGGGAGAGCCCAGCGTTCGGTAAATGCTGGTGATAATGACAGCAGCCAGTGAGTGTCCCCAGCTTTTGTGTGTTCAGCACTACAGTGTGCAGGACCCAGCTGTGTGTGCACGTGTGTGCTGACGTGTGCGTGCAGGGGCTAGGAGACTGGTGGGCCCAGGAGAGGGGGGTGCGGGTGACTGTCACCTGCTGCCAAAGATTCTTTGTCCAAGGGAAAGCCACAAGCCACCGTCTCCAGTGTGGACTTGGTAAGGCCTCCCTTTCCTCTCCTTATTTCCAGGGAATCCACTGATGGGAAATGGGATTCAATTGACTTCCTCAGCCCACCCCAGCGCCCCATCCACCCTTAGAGTCTCGCCCATCGTGAGTCACTCTGAGGGCGTCGGGGAGCTGCCTACAGGGCAAGACCTCATCCTGGGACAGAGCTCTCTGGTGCCCGAAGGGCCTGCGTGTGCTGTCTCCCGGCGGCACGCTGGGAGGTGTGTGTGTGCGTGTGTGCGTGCTCGTGTGTATGTGTACACTCGAGGGTGTGAATGTGCATGCATGTGTGCGTGTGTGTGTGTGTGTGTGTGAGCACACGTGTGCAGTAGGGCCAGGGAAGCAGGCGTCGGAGCTCCACAGGGCAGGGCAGGGCAGGGGCGGGATTCGAGGCTGTAGGGTTCTGTGTGCCTGAGCTGGAATTTGAACTCGCTCCTTATCCCCAACCCGGGTGTCCTGTCTCAAGCGGCTGAAACCTGATTCCAGGCATAGCTGTTACACTGCCTGCCTGGCAGGTCCCGGGGTCTGGGGGGCTACAGCAGGGATGCTTGAGGCTGGGGGCTCCCTGGGGAGCAGACACAGCCCAGTGGAAAGAGCAGAGGCTTTGGGATTGGACTCCCTCACCGGCACGACCTCACAAATCCCTCAACCTCAGCCAGTCGGCATCTCTGACCCTGAAAATGGGACAGGGGCCTCTTCCCTTTGGGGGGCAGAGAGGATGGAACGAGCCAGGTGGGGTTCAGTCAGAAGCGGCAGCCCTGACGACTGTGGTGCAGTGCACGGGGCGCAGGCCACCCCTCCCCACGCCACGCTTCCCTCTCCCTGCTCCCTCCTCCATCCTTGCACAGACGAGGGCTGGGGAAAGGCTTCCAGAAAGGTTGACCAGGGTGGGGCTCCTGTTTGGCTGGACCAGAGCTGGGAGCCTTCAAAGGAACCCAGCAAACCCGGACAGAAAGGTCTGGTGTTTTTCCCGTACAGAAGAAGGAGACAGAGAAGTTTGCTGAGTAAGTCAGGCCCCATTAAACTCACAAAAAGGCTCTTTGTTCCGGCCTGAGTCGGGGTGAAAACAGTCATCGAAGAGGCCCATGGGTGTGTGTTTGCTTCCGTGTTCCCAGAGCTTTTGGCGAGTCACCCACCTGGTCCTCCTCCCTGCCCGACTCGAGTCCTCTGCCTCGTACTCCTGCCTGTCAGGCCAGAGGGTTGCATGGTGGCCCAGCCAGCAGGGACAGCTAAGGCCTGTTAATCCAGCCAGATCTCGATTTTTAATATAATGGTACATAATTCTTACGTTCTTATAGTTTCTGCAGTGCTTTCACATGCTTTATGTTGTTGAGTGATGTGACAAAGGCTGTTGCCAAAGGTCAAAAAGCTAGTGACTGCCTGAGCTGGCCTGGGACCGGGTCCCTTAGTACCCAGCCTGTTGTCACAGACTGTCATTCCTGGTGCTGGCTGTGGACAAGTCTGCCTGATTCTAACCCTTTTGCCTGTAGTACAGAGAGATCTCTGTTAAGATTTGTTTGTCACCATTAAATCATAAATTCTTCCAGGCAGGTCACTGTATGGCTGGTGGCCCCCTGCAATTGTGCAGTGTGCAACCTGTGAGACTGAACATGGCGGCCCTGCTTCCAGGGTGAACTCAATACTGTTGACTCATTCCTCCGTGCAATGATGCCCTTGGGGGGAAATTATGCCTTTGCTTCTAAGACTGGTGGGTCTAATGCCCGTAGTCCAGTATAACTGGGCCCAGCTGTGTTAAAAGAAACCAGCAAGTGAGCTAAAAAGAAAAGTTCTCCACTCGTGGGCACATTGGCTGCAGGAGGAGGCCTGTGTGCTCTTGGGGGCTAGGCTGGGTGGCTGTGGGCACATGGGCAGGGAAGCGATCTATAGGCCGGCATTTCTGGGGGCTCTGACGGGGTGGAACTAACCAGCCAGACCTAAGGACCCAGCAGGCAGGGGCTTTGCTCTGTTCCTCACTGTCCCCTGGTGCCTAGCATGTGCCTAGCGTGTGCCTAGCATGTGCCTGGCACCGACCAAGCTTTGCTCCATGAACAATACAGGTTTGATGGAGGAACGAGCACGTCTGGTTGAGCGGGGTCAGGAAAGGCTTCGTGGCAGCAGCAGCATCTGAAGTCGTCGTGGTCCCGGGAGGAACCCTTCACCCCAGGTGCTCGTCTGCATAGATTAGCCTTGGACAGGGGTCAGCGGCCACCTCCTGCTCAGGGAGCCAGGGAGCCCCGTGGGTGGGCACCTACTCCATGGCAGCAGACCCGGTCGGAATCCTGTCTCTGCCACGCTGCCATGTGATGCTGTAAGCCTCAGTTTTCCTATATGTGAAATGGGCATAATAATAGTTGTGAAAACTAAGTAAATTTGTGTAAAGTGCCTGGCCCACAGTGGGCACTCAGGAAATGACACCTGTTATAAACACATTGGATTGGAAATACAGATACATATGTTCTCAGCCCCCGGGTTTGGAATCACCTGCCCTCCGCTGTTTGGCTGGAGGATGGTGGTGGCACCAGGAAGTGAATAGTCTGCTCGTGCCTGTCCACGCTGTTCCTCCCACAGAGAATTTCATCTCCCCTCTTCTGAACGCATCATTCAAACACTTGCTCAGGTCTCACTACCTCCAGGAAGCCTTCCCTGATTACTCTGATCTGGGACTTTAGGTGCTAAGGTTTTCTCCCATTTCCAAACCCTTAAAACTCTTAGTTGTAAACGTACAATCTTATAGCTGAGAGTGTCACATTGTTGTTTGTTTTGTAGATCTGTTGTTTTGATTTCCATTTTGAGTACCTATTTCTTGAGGGCAGAAATTCTGTCTTCTGCTTCTGCGGCCTCCAACCACATCGCCAGGACGGTGTTAAATAGAAGACAGGCGTTCACTGCACAGGTGAGACGCTGCAGAAAGAACCTGGGCTGGTCCTCACGGCCGCCACCCCCCGGGAGTGAGTTCTGGATGACAGAGCGGGACACCTGGACTTTCTGTCCCGTGACGAGGTTGGACGGGCTTTGGCACGTCCTGCAGGGGTGCCCAGAGCGCAGGTTGCCGTGACTCCCGTCGCCTTGCAAGAAGCCCCTTGGGTGCGTCAGCCCCCTGGGACCTTCCGCCGGCCAGGGCCCTCCTGCCCGGGTCAGCCACGCGCCGGCTGCCGTGGTCCATCTGGCGAGTGTCCTCGGCTCTGCTGTGCTGGGCTCCCAGAAGCAGAACTGCAGTGACTTCTGTCCAGCTTGTGGTCTGACCCGAGGTTGCTTCCCTCGGAGGACTTCTTCCCAGGAGGCTGCTTCCCAGGAGGACTGTCCTTCCTGTCCTGCACTGGGAGGGTAGCGCCTAGCACACGCCACTCCTCACAGCCCACGGGGTCACACGCTGACCCCAGACGCCTCCAGCCCCACAGAGCGCTGGCCCGTTCGTCTGCCCTGCTCTCGGACAGGCTGCCTTGGAATGACTGGTGACTCATGCTTCCTGTCAACAAAAACAAACACCAAGCCAGGCCCGGGGCCTCCTTGGCTAAACAATTGTTGAAACTGAGTTGGAAGGAAAACCCGGTACCCAGAGGGCTTTGCAGGGGAAGGGGGAGGAGGACAGATGCCAGAACAGCCGGCCCAGGTGGGACCGAGACCCCCGCACACTTGTCCACCACTCCTGTGCTCTGAACCTCGCGGGGTCCCTGCTGGCCCAGGGGAACCTCCATCCTCACTGGGCAGGCCCGTGTGGGCTTCGGGGTCAGCCCGGCCTGGCTTCCTGGCTCTACGGCCTCGGGCAGGTTACTTAACCTGGAGGAATCTCGGTTTCTTCATCTGTAGGATGGGTGCAGTGCCTGGAAGATTCCCGAGAGATCACAGGTGACATAAGGACAGTGCTGGAACGTAGGAGGCTCTCATTACCTGCGAGCTGATCCTACTTCACTAAACATCTTCACCTCCCAAGCAAACCTTGTGGGTCCAGCAAAAGGAAGTTGCGTAGAATTCAGGGACCATCTGACGGAATCTCATCCCCGGCCACCAGCACCGGCAGGGCCACGACGGCTTCTTCCGCCTTCTCCACCCCGAAGGCAGGCAGGGCCTCCCTCGTGCCCTCGGACATAAGACCAGGGCATTTATCGGTGTTTAGGAGGAAGCCCGATTAGTCGTAAGTCTGTGCTTACGACTCTCGCGTGTAGACCCCCGGCGGTCTCCAGGGCTTAGGATCCAGGCGAGTGACACAGCCTCTCTTTACTTTCACAGGGAAAAATGTGATCACGAATATCCAAAAGGCTGGAAATAGACATTCACGGTTCCCTCTCCCCAATATTAATATGTCTTCATCACGGTGGAAATTCGGCCCAGGCTTCCGTTTCAGGCCTGTTCTAGTAGGATCCTTCCACGGCCCCGGGAGGGGCCCCCAGTGTGTTCACTCGGCTCTCTGTGTTTGTAAAATTTGCAAAGCTGATCTGTTTCGACTGCAGTCAGACTGCTGTCCCTTCCCGCACTCACCGAGGGGCTCTGTGGTCACCCTGGGTACATTTAGACGATCTCAGATGTCCCAGTGCGGGCACAGCTTCAGGAACCCCCTGCTGCCCTCCCTGGCCTCGAGCTCAGGGCCCAGAGCCATGGTCCCACTGCCCTGGGAAGGCATCCACCCTGCGGGCCCAGAAGGACGGGGCGGTGACGGGAAACGAGCGTGTCGTGCACAGAGGCAGAGGCGGGACCGTGGGGAGCCCTACGACCCCCAGAGGTAAAACAGCAGGTGGAGAGTTAGGTTCCGGTCAAGGCCTGATCACAGCCAAAGCTTTGGCCCATCAGGAAGACACCGGATAAAACCAGAGCTCGCGCAGTTACGGAGGTGCCGTGGGTCTTTTTGTCCTCTCCTGGGTCACCCGACCAGCACTGGGGAGATCTTAGTTCCCAGATGAGCGTGTGGCAGCCCCGTGGGTGCGATTATAAGAAACACCAGCTTCCCGAAGGCGGGGTCTGTGCCCGGCCTGCAGCAGACGCTCAGCAAGTCATTGCGAGACTGGTGAGTGAATGAATGAATGAACGAATGAATGAAATCCCTGTTCATTCTCCAAACACCATCAATATAGCTTTGTCCTCACTACATCAAAAATAAAAATCCATGGTGACAAAGCTACAATCCTTTTCCACCTGCCACCTTCCCCTCCAGCGGCTGACGGAGGGTCAGCAGGACATGGAAGGGACCAGGTCCCCGTCGCATGCATCGCCTCGCTGAAGCCCCTGTTCTGGGCGAAGGAAATCTCTTTTTAGTCTTTGGAGTTTCCTGAGGTCCCTGCAGGGTTTTGTTTTTTTTTTTTTAAACAGAAGTCTCGGTTTTTGCAGAACCTTTTTGCATGTTTTTGTTCCTTTCTGGTGGCAACCTCTATTTGGCAACAGAACTAAAGTTTCCTCACAGGTTTTGGGTTTCACACGGAGTCTTGCTCCATCCCTGAGCGTCCTCTGGGAACACCGTTTTCTAAAGTTGTGACTGTGCAGAGCTGGGCTTGCATAAGGCCACCAAGCCTGGATCCGAGAGCTGAAATTTTCCTTTTAAAATCAGTAGGGGCGTCTGGACCAGGAGTTTTATTCGGATAGCCCAGTTCTTGGAAACGCAGCTGGTATCTCTTGGGATATTCTCAAAAAGCTTTCGTGTGCAACTTCAGACATTTACTGATGCACGGTGAGCCCCGACAGGGAGGCCTCGCCGCGCACAGCGCCATGATGGGAACTTTGGGAGACACAAGGACACTTTTTATTCCACTAGGCCAGGGGCCCTGCAGGTTAACTCTTCTCCAGGTGGTTTTCCCCGGGAGACATCTCCAAATCCGTGCTGTTGTGAAATTCTCCTTCACGTCTAATCACAATCCTCTCTGCTGATGTTTAAGAACATTTAGTTTTCACTGGAAAAGAACAAGTCTCTACCTTCTGCCTAATCTGTCTTCTGAATCAAAAGACCTTAATCTAAATGCCGGGAAGCATTGTCTTTCCCCAGCAAAAGCAGCACAGTTCTCTAACCCAGTTCCTTCCTCCCCTCCCCGCTCAGGGGTGATGATGGTGTTTGGGGCAGAGTTTGCAATCTCTGGCCAGGCTGACCTCTGGGTGGTAAGAACCTGCCATCTAGGCTGGGGTAGCCCTGGGGAAAGTTCTGGGGCTTGGAGCCCACTGGGGCCAGGGAACACAGCTGAGCCAGGCAGGCTGACGGGGCCTGTGGGTGGCGGGAAGGGGGTGTCCCTTGTCATCTGGGTTCTCTCAAGTCCGCAGGCAACTGGCATCACTAGAGCAGCCCTCCCCACATTTAGCATGGAATCCTACAGCATCGGTGCTGCTTTCTGGACAAAGACACGAACAAAAGAAAAAGCCCAAGTGTGTCCGCAGGCTGGGTGGAAACAAACGCCAGCCCATCCACAAAGACCTGCTCTGGTCCACAGCACGGGAGGGTGGAGGGGTCTGATGGGGCAGAGGCAGCCTGAGATCTGGACGTTTCCCCGGGGCAGGCCCTGACCTGGGAGAGCAGGGTCGCGTGGTGAGTGGGGCAGCTACACGATTTGCAGGGCCCAGTGCAAAATGAAAACACAGGGTCCCTTGCTCAAAAACTATCGAGAATGTCAAGATCGTGACAGCAGAGCCTTAAACCAGGCTCGGGGCTCTCCTGAGAAAGGTCCCGTGTGGGGCTGAGTGGCGGTGAGATGAGATGTTCCACGTGGGGACCCCCCGACCCACGGTTTGGTTCTGTGGCCCCTGGATGTTCCCAGCCCTGATGAATTTCTTTTCTTTTCTGTAGGTCCTGTCTGCCCAGGCAAATTCTGCCCAGCAGCTCCCTCCTCCCTCCCGGCCTCTCCCATCAAGGTGTGTCCACTGAGGTGCCCTCCCCAGCGCTCAGCCGCCCTGGGAGCTCCTCTTTGGTGCAGCCGGAAGAGTGTGAGCCTTGGGACGGGTCAGACCTGGCGTCACGCTCTGATTCACTAGCTATGTGGCCTTGGGAAGTCATCCAAAGTCTCAAAGTCTCAATCTTCTCTTCTATAAAACGGGCTAATAAAAGTAGCTACTGTGCAACTTGCTATGAGGATTAAATGAGCTAATGAGACGCAGGGCAGACACCTCATGTCACTGTGCCACAGGAGGACTCCAGACCAGAGTCCTTGGGGCATGCAATGGCCACAGGGGAGACCGGTGAGGTTGGTGACTGCAGGAGGTGAGCTTCACCATGGGCCAGTCTCCACAGGGTCACTCCCTGGATGTTCAGCTCCTGCAGGTGTGCAGGGCAGCCTGGGTGGCCGTCCAAGAGGCCTGTGCCCACCTGTTCAGCCTCTGGATGCCCCCCTCCCTCTGCACTAAATGCCCAGCTCTCTTCCCCTCCTGGGTAATTCTGAGCATGTTAGAAAGAAAGACGTGAAGAAGGTGTTTAGGGGACTGTGTGTGGTTCCTCCAGTGATTGTTCCCATGTATTCGTTCTCTGGTTATGGAAACCCTGCCATCATTTCTGGGTCTGTTTCAAGCCTTTCTCTTCCCTGCACTTAGGAAGGTGCCCACCTCACCCAGCACCCAGCCTTGTCTTTTGGTGGGAGGGACTCAGGGACGCTGTGCTTTCTTGCTTAGTCCAGATCCCTATCTGAGAACCTGTTGCTATGGAAACCACTGCCAGGAAAGCAGGATGGTGGGGAGACTGGCACATGGGTTGCGCTCAGACCTTTCTCAGAGGCAGTTTTTGGTTTTGTCTTATTTGGCTTTGTGTTTTGATGGAAAAACACAACTGATATTTCCCACCATGTCCATTCTCCACTCTCACCCCAAATGTGAGTTTGGATAATACATTTCTCCAGCGGGAACCGTAGGCCATTTTTAGTTACTGGCTCTGGGAGGCTTTGAACAGGCCCCTGGCATCTGTGAAGATAAACAGGAGCCGGCGACTTAAAATTGGAAGCACGGGAGGCAGAGGGCGCTTTATATAGCCTGGGAGTGCAGGAGCCGAGTCCTGACTTACGAGGGGCCCAGGAAAAGCACATGAGAGCCGAGGGCATATTTATAAATTCCTCCCCGCTGGATGGATGGATGGAATGTCGTTCGGAGCCGTAGGCAGTTAGGACCTTTTTGGGGGATGAGGGAAGGTTGCTTAAGCCCAGTTATTCAATGACTGAAGGGGAAGAGAAACGTCGTGTGGGCCCTGACACTTGCCAGAGCTTCCTCGGGCCCCACCTGGACAGGCGGGGATTAGACTAAGCCCCAGCCAGGTCGGTGGCAGGGACTACAGAGACTCCCCGCAAAGGGAGAGTCTGCTTCTGTCCTTCCTGCAGAACTTAGGAACATCCTACCTTGTGTTGCCCCTTCCTTTTGGCCGGTGGCCGGCACTCACGCGGGAGCCTCTGCCACGGTTCTGCTGCTCACAAGCCCCGGGGGGACCGCTGCCCACCGCCGTGTGGGTGCTCCGTCCCAGCCACAAAGGGCTCGCTGCCCGTCCCAGCTGCACAGGGCCCGCTGCCCACCGCCGTGTGGGTGCCCCGTCCCAGCCGCACGGGGCTGGCTCCCACGTCTCCACTGGGCACTGCCGACCATGCCCGACTCCTGAGGGCGGTGGGGGATTAGTTCGGTTAGCTCAGCCTGAAAGGCCTGTCCTGACTTCCGTCCCCCTGGCAGGAGGAGTCACAATTCCCCCTGCTTTGGGGCCAGTGCTCACCTGAGACCCCATCGTCCCCGTCCAGCCCCAGGGAGCCTCTCCTGAGCCCTCCCTGCGCCCGTCTTGTCCTGGGGGCTGTGACGAGGCTTGGAGTGTGCAGGGAGGCCTCGGCGTCAGAGCGGGAAGGGTCCCCAGCGGGGGCGGTAATCGCAGCTGTCACATATCAGGCACCTGCTACGTGCCAGGTGTGCTAAGAACACTGTTCCCACGGAGGCAGAGGGGCGTGAGGGCTGCGTGCGAGCGGGCGGGGCACAGCCCTGCGTGCAAACTCCACTCAGCTGTGGGGCCCAGGCTGACCCCGGGGCTCCCCGTGTTTCAGCGTGCTCGTTTGCCAGACAAGGACATGCAGAAGAGCAGCTGCCCCGCCGGGTGGCAGTGAGTTTCCGTGCAGGCTGGGTGCCTGGACAGTGCCTGCACCCAGGCGGGGGGCACGAGGGCCCCTTGCTTACGGAGAGTCACAGCCGCACAGCAGTGGCAGTGACGCCGGCTGGGGTCCCAGCCTCTCAGCTCCAGGGCACATGCTCCTTGTTTTGCAAATGCCGAAACACAGGTGCTGTGGGGTAGCAGGAGAAAGGACCCACCCACCCCAAACACAACTCCCTTTGGAACCAAGGTGACCTCGGGGCAGGCCCCTGCGCCTCTGGGTGGGCTGACCGGGCCTGGGGCGTGGCGGGAGCGTGCAGGACTGCCCGTCCTCAGCTGCTCTCATGCCACGTGCCCCACGGCTATGCGGTGAGCCCCGCACTTCCCTGGGGGGAGGAACGGAAATGTCACCCTGACCCACGCAGGTCTTCCAGGAGCTCTGCGTGGATTTCTAACCACTCTCACTACCCTCTTATCCATGTTATTGAAAATAAATATTTCCAGACCTCTCTCTTTTTGCTACACCCACCCATGCAGGAATTCCTTGCACTTTCAAAAACACAGAACATGGGGATTCCTGCCTCGTTTCAACCCGGGACGGTTTCAGTCGGAACCAGACAAAAGCAAACGGTGTCAGAACATGACGTCTTGTTTATTCCCGGCCGCCCCCTCCCGGGCCGTTCATTCAAATCTCCCTCGTTCCGATGGAGGAACACGGACATGTTTCAACCCACCCCGCTCCACTCCCGGCTTCAAACGATGAATCACGCGGCTTGGCGCGGACAGAATGGAGCCAGCTCGGGCTGCACGGAAGGGGGGGTGTTGCCCAGAGGCCTGAGCTCCATGGTCAAAGCCCCCGTCACCACCGCTCACCCAGGCTCCAGCTGTCACCCGCCCGCCCAGACTGGTCAACTGGTGGAGGCTGCAGCCCCAGAGCTGGCGAGAATTCTGGCGAGGACCCAGGGTGGCAGCCCCCTGTCGGGGTGTTGGGTGCCCGTGAGGGACGGGCCCAGGGGGCTCTGAGGTGTCATCCTGGTGGACACCTTTGGCCCGTTGTCCATGCGGAGGAAGGTCACCTCTGTTCCACTCCTGAGTGACGGAGGCTTACAGGTGGCAGGTGTGGGGTGTCCGGTGTCCTGGATGAGCAGGTGGGGAGGTCGGCAGAACAGACGAGATGCAGGGAGCCGGGTTGCGTCAGCCGTGCTGGAGAAGCCGCAGTGCCCAGGGCACCTGGGGGCGGGGGAGGAGGACACCGGAGGCCAGGGGTTCTCGCGGCAGCCGGAGACGGGCCAGGTGGGCAGCCCGGGCACGGTGGGCGCCGGCTCACTTGGCCACCAGCATGCGGAGGAACTCCTCGTAGTTCACCTGCCCGTCCCCGTCCGCGTCCGCCGCCCGGATCATCTCGTCCACCTCCTCGTCACTCAGCTTCTCCCCCAGCCGGGTCATCACGTGCCTCAGCTCGGCGGCGCTGATGTAGCCGTTGCCGTCCTTGTCGAACACGCGGAAGGCCTCGCGGATCTCCTCCTCGCTGTCCGTGTCCTTCATCTTCCTCGCCATCATGCCCAGGAACTCGGGGAAGTCGATGGTGCCGTTGCCGTCCCGGTCGATCTCTCTCACCATGCCCTGGAGCTCGGCCTCCGTGGGGTTCTGGCCCAGGGACCTCATGACGGTGCCCAGCTCCCGGGTGGTGATGCTGCCGTCCCCGTCCTTGTCAAACAGGGAGAAGGCCTCCTTGAACTCGGCCACCTGCTCCTCGGTCAGCTGGTCCGTCATGCCGAGGGCGTGGGTGGCACCGAGGCCCCCGCCGGTGCCCACTCCCCGGGCGCTGGCAGCTCGGCCCTGCTCTGGGCTGGCAGGCGGGATCGCGGGGCTGCCCGGCCGGGTTTCGAGCCCCGGCTTGAACTGCTGGGGCTTAAGAAGCAGCGGGGTCCCCCCCATCTGCAGATGCCCCCGCCCTGCGGTTGCCCCAGGCTGGTCCTGTTTAGACAGAGTCCGGGGAAGGAGCCAGGCTGGCCGCTCCCCGGGCTGACGGTGACACCCCTGTGCCCGGGGCGGCCGCTGGCTTTGCACGCTGACAACCGCAGAGCTGGCGGGAACCGCTCTAATAAAAGCTTCACGCAGGGCGTGGTGGGTGACGTCTGGAGACGGGACCCGGGGCTCTCGCTGCTCTGCCCTCCCCTCTCCCCTGCCCCCATCTCCCACCTGCCTGTCCCCACTGCTCCCTCGGCAAGGTGACCGGTGTGGCGCTCTGGCAGGATGAGAACAGAAACCCTCGTTACTGTCGGCGATGCCCTTTCCGCGTCTTTGTGCGCAGAACCTCGGGTGCCCCGGACGGTTCCAGAGCAGGGAGAAGGCTTCCCCTTCAGGTGGACGCAGAGTGTTTTCTTACCCTGAGACTAGATGCAACGCAGAAGGATTTCCTCCCACCCACTCACTCGCTCACACTTTCTCGGACACGTATTGAGCGCCTACTGTGTGCGGCATTGCAGTGGGAACTCGCAGGATACCCCGGTCCTCCGAGGGTCACTAGCCGGACAGCTAGTCGGCGCGTAAACCGAGAGAGAAACCAAACGAGGTAATTAGAGGTTGTCGAGGTTCCCAGGAATGTCTCCAAGGAGACGTGCTCACGTGGCGGGGGAGGGAGGGTGTCCGCCGGCGCAGTGACGTGGTCAGCAGCCACCTCTATGTGAGCAGGGCTGTCACTACGTGTGCAACAGCAGAGTCACTAATGATCCCCCAACCCCCAGCGCGGTGCTCCGCGGACACGAGACTGCTAAGCATTTCTTCCGCTCCTGACTTCGTGCTCAGGAAATAACTCGGGGGCAGTTGCGGGAGGGACGTGGGCCCGTGGGTGACACAGTGTCTCGGGAGCCCAGGGCTGGCTCCGTGGGGAAAGCCGTGGCCGGGACAGCCCGCGGTGGACAAAGACTTCCGGCCACGAGGGACCCGCTTGGTCCTCCCGCCTCGCCAGGGGCCCGGGGACGAGGCCGGCAGGGACCCGCTGGTTTCCAGGTCATGGCTTTGTGGCTCAGACATCCTGCCTTTGCCTGATGCGCTTTTCAAAACGACGCACCGACAGGACTCCGTGAGGATGTTAACCAGTTTGCTTAGCTTGCGTGGCTCACGCAGGCCGGTGTCGTGACGGCCGGACGGCTGCTGCCACTCGCTGGTTGGGAAACGGTGGCAGAGGGAACAGTGTCCCGTTCCACGCTCACCTCGCTCCCCGCGCCTCGTCCCAGACTCGGGGTCCTCTCCCTCCGGAGTATGTGTCGTTTTTGGTGTCGGGACCCATTTAAACATTTAAAACTTACTGAGGACTCCCCAGAGCTTGTGTTCACCTGGGAGATCTATAGATTAATAATCTGCATATACAGACACGGTGTTTGAAATTAAAACTGAAAACTATTTAAATATATTTTATGTAGTTATAACAAAATATTGAAATAAAAAACCCATTGCTTGTTCACATAATATATTTTTATGATAAATAATGATGTTTTCCAAGACAAAGACTAGGGAGGAGAATGGCATTTAAAAAACAGTTCTGCGAATCTCTCTAACGCCCAGCGCTGCAGAAGCGGATCTGCCCTGCGCTCCGTCCGCGGCACGAGGCTGTGTTGAAGTCTACGGCGCTGCCCCTTCACACGGATACGCGGGTGGGAACAGGGAGCATTTAAATGGCCTTTTCAGAAAACGGTGGATACTCTCTGATACGACATCAACATTTGACAAGCGGTCGTTTCTTAAAGGTCAGCTCATCACGATGGTCACCACGCAGGGGTCTGGCGCAGGCTCCTTAGGAGAGGCCAGGGGACAAAGTGACACATGCCAGCAGGTCTGGGGCACGAGCCACCTTCTCTCGTGGAAAGAGCCGGTGAAGAGGATCGGAAAGGCACACCCGGCTCAACACCAGGTCTGGAGGTGAGGCCAACAGTGCGGCCAGCACAGGTCCAGGGGGGCCGGGCGGAGGGAGGCTGGGGGGATCAGGACAGAGGCAGGAAGGTCTGGGGACCCCCACTTTGCCAGGGCCTCGAGCCTCACCGGCTGAGCGGTGGGTGCACCTTGCCTGACTGCGGGGTCACCTGGCAAACATGCAAATGGAAGAAAGAAGAAATAACTCCTAGGACCCTGCCCCCTAACCCCGGCCACTTCTTCTCTCAGGCCGTCCTCCCCTGTGGTCTGTGGCCCAGCGAGACACCGGGGTGTTTGGTCTCAGCGTCACAAGTTCCTACCAGCGATTTCCTATCAGGACCACCCTACGCGTCTTGCAGAGACGACCAGACGCGCCTGAATTTGCAGGGGGTGCAGGCACGTGTCGCGGATCGGGGGTCTTTGCAGCTCACACGCCGATGTCAGCAGCCGTGACGCACACAGGCAGAAGGAGGCGTGACGAGGTGTCGAGGACACTGAGCAAATGCGTATGGGGACAGCAATGGCCTCTCTGCTGTGCCCACGCTTCCCAAGGCCGGGCTGACCTCGTCATGAACACGCCTTGCTCTGTATTCCCGCTCACGGTGACCTGCACGTCAGGCGTCCTCACTGCCAGCAGAGGGGCTTCTCAACAGATGGGGGGACTTCCTGAGGGAACCTGGGGCCTGGGCCTCCCTTTCCCGCCTTCCCACGAGGGCTGCTCCAGATCTGGCGTGTGACACGGCTGTTTGGAGGACTCTGGTCGGTCTTGTGTGAATCATCGAGATTCACGCAGGCGGGGCCCTGGGCTGGGCTGGAGTTTGAGCCCAGGGAGCAGATCATTGTTCTGGAACAATGATCTGGAACAGCTGTGGTTGGCCTAGCTGAGCTCTGATAAATACCAAGACAGCTTGTCCGTGAGGAGGTCGGCGCGTGAGCTCGGCGTCCCCGGAGTCGGCGGGGCCCCTGCCCGGGCGTGCTGGGGAGGGTGGTTCCAGCGTGGGATGGGGGTGAGGAGGCCAAACTGGGGCCGAGTTGAGACTTTCATCCTGGCGCCGGGCCCTGCTGCTCTCCCTGGACAGCTGGTGCGTGAGGCCAGCCCAGGCCGCCCTGCCGCTGTGAGCTGCCGTCTCGGCACCGGCGGGCCGGGCCTTGGGGAGCTCCTGGCCTCTGCGAGCACCTCTGCCTGGCCTCTGCTCAGTTTCTGAGAGTGAGTTTGATCCAGTCAGGATTAAAGGATCACCCCCAACCAGAAGCACATCAGTAATAGGTCTCATGATAAAGCAGCCACATAAGTGAAGACCTGTTCTTGGAACCTCTCAGTTTCCTGGAAAAAGGGCTGTGTCTTGGGAACAAGATCGGAGCTTCCCCCACAGCCCGCGTGAGCTCGCTCTTGCCCTCCTGCCCCGGGTGGTGGGTGCAGGGGCTGGCCGGGGCTGGAGGGAGGAGCAGGTGGGAGAGCAGGGAGCACTTGCCGGCCCTGGGAGCTGCTCCAATGGCTTTGAAAACTTGGTGCTTGACGTTTTCAAAGGAGTGACAACCGGCAAATATCAGATGGGGTGATGTTCCCGAGAAGCGTGGGCCACCTGCGTGAATCCCTTTACACCAAGATGCATTTGGCAATTGGCTGAGCACGACCGTTGCTGCTCTGATCCCCCATAACCAAAGGGGTGAGAGTTATCTCCGAGAGAACAAGCTGATCCTCCTGAGGGATACGGAGCTCACCCAGCTGCAGGCAGTGCTTTCGTTCCAAGTTCCAGCCTTGAAGTTTATGATTGAGATGAAAACCGTAGCATTTGATCCAGGAGGCGTGTGCGTGTGTGTGCATGTGAGTGTGCATGTGAGTGTGCATGTGAGTGTGCATGCATGTGTGTGCATGTGCATGTGTGTGTGTCCCCTTCCCTCCCCAGCGCCAGGCGGGGCAGCGCTGCTCTCCACCCCTGTGTGTACTGGGCGAGGTGCAGCCGTCGGGCTCAGGGTCCTCGGCTGTGACAAGGGACCACAGTAGTGTCCCGGTCTGGGCTAACACAAGTGAAGACGTGAAAGGTGCAGAGAGCGGCTGAGCCTCTAATACGGCGGGACCTCGACCAGTATTAACTATTATTTGATGATGCGAGGGGTACATCCTTCATTTGAAAGACGACCATGTCTCACCCGAAGACCTCCCGAATTCTCCCTCTCCAAACGCCATCCCACTGAGGGCCGGGCTGGAATATATGAATTTGGGGGACACAATTCAGTCGGTAGCACCCACAGAAAGCCTTTGGACATCTCTGGGTGTCCATGTGGGCATTTGTAAAATGAGGAGAGCAGACAGTCATGACCTCAACCCCAGTGGAATGCGAGGTGACCCGAAGGACACTGCCCCCCACGACGAGGCACCTCACGCTGGCACAGCCGGGTTCGGTGGCTCAGAGAAGGGTCACCCCGGCAAAGGTGGCGGTTGCTCAAGAGGTAGAAGGGGCGCGTGGGGTGTGTGGCCCGAGAGGGCTCAGAGAACAGCGCAGGGCCAGGGCAGTTCGGGGGGACATGGGGGAGTAGGGTGTGCTAAGCTGCGAGCTTTCCCTCCTCTGGGGACGTCCCACGAGAACATTGCTGCGAGGGCATCTTCGTGGATGAGGAAGGAAAAAGACGGGGCAGAGAATCGGAGCGGGAGGAAGAGGAGAGAACAGGAGCCCGGGGGGAGAAGGGGCTTCTCCAGAGCTGGTGGTCTCCCGGCACCTGCTGCGGCACCTGGCCTGGGGGTCCTGCGGAGACCACGGTTAGCACGTGAAATGCCGCAGAGGAACGCGGGTCTCTCCCCTGGACCTTCCCACCCTCCCTTGCTCTCCTGGACCCCAAGTCCTCGTGCTGAACTGAGTTCTTGGGAGAGACGGGGTTAAAGATGGAACAGGTGTTTCCTCTAAGAAGACGCTAGCAGATCAGCACCTGCGGGGTCTCCCCATGTGACCAAGCGGGGTGCTCCGGTGGGAAGCATGGCGTGTCTCCACCGTGGGCTCCATGTGAAGTCAGGGTGGGAGCAGTAGCGGGCTCACCTTTGCAGAGGGACAGCTCAGTGGGGGAAGACCCTGTGCCCCCTTCACACCAGATGGAAAGGACCCCGTATGGCAGGAAGGGGCCGGGCTTGGGATGAAGGGCCACCCGGGCTGCCCACCCACCCACGCACCCACAACACCTGTCATGAGACAAAGGGAGTTACAGGACTCTGGGTCCCGCATGGGTAGAGGACACCTCAAGGCAGGAATTTCAAATGCATCTTAGGGAAAGATGTTTAAAGTTTGAGGAAACAATAAAACATGACAGTCAATTCCAATATTTAGGACTGGTTTAGAGGACTTGAGTCCTACGAGCTCATTTGATAGAAAATGATCACAGCTTGGAACGTACCAGAGAAAGGGGCTTGGGCCAGTGTACTCGGCAGGATTTATGGGCAATAAGCAGAAGGAGAGCGTGTAAGGTGGCAAAGCAAAGCATGTGTCCCCTCTGGTCCTGGGACAGTGACAGGGTCAAGCCGGTGTACTGGGGGAGGGGAGGACGAGATAAACCCCCTCCAGGACAGAAGGTATCAGAACATAACGAGGGAGGACCCGGGAAGGAGGAACGCCCGGCTCTCCTTTCGAGAAGCCAGAGAATGGGCAGACACACGAAACACACGAAAACCCGTGGAGAAAGCTCTGTAGGCAGAGGAAGGCGGAAGATCTTCAAGAATGAAATAACTATTTCCGCGTGTTTAATGGAGAACATTAAACACAAGGCTGAAGAAGCAGAAATGAGAAGAGGAGAAAAAGTCCAAGCTCAGGAAAAGAGATCTTCGACCTGGCAGCTGGGCTATCCAGGGACAGTGCAGACCCAGCCAGGGCCAGAGGGCGCTGGTCACAGAATGTCCCTGAAGATAAGATGACGGTAGACTTACGTAAACACAGACTGATTACAGTGACACCGTTTCCAAGGATTTCACAGAAATGCCTCGAGGACCCTCTATGTACCCAGTCGTTTATCAGACCAGTGCATTTAGGTTTTTATGAGGACGGGGAGCAGTTACGTGTTGTCAAAGCCCTGTGACCGGGAGGGGACAGCTGAGGCTGAGCCACCTCCTCCTGGCACGTCCTGTGGTCTCACCCCCACTCTCGTGTGCCCGGGATGACGCTGGGACATTCCGGGCTGTGCTTCCGGGCTAGGAAGCCACTCGGCCGAGCCTTATCGGGTCTCCGGGGGCTGCAGGAGCGGGGTCCGGGCTGCCCTTGGTGGCTCATGGGGAACGGCGAGACTGTCAGGTGATGAGGGGGACACTGCGATGCCCTGGATAAGAGCCTGGGCTCCGGAGTCAGGCCACCCTGGACTCACATTCCTGCCTCTTCCGTGGACTAGTTTGGCGATGTGACTAAGCCTTAATTGCTTCATCTGCAGAATAAGGATAAGGGACGGGGGGGGCGGAAATGAGGTCATGCCCGAGAGCCCTCAGCACAGCACCTGGCACACGGGAAGGGTGCGTCCACGTCCCCTGCCTCCGCGGAGGAGCCAGGCGGTGGTGGCTTTGCCGTGGCTCGGCCCAGTTTAGGCAACGGGGTGTGGCGGGCTGGCGTGGGCGGCTGAGTAAAGGCTGGAGCTGGTGGACTGACGTTAGCACACCTGTGCCAAGGTCCTCCGAGACCCTGTAACAGGTGGCAGGAACAGCAGGGCCTGTGTCACACAGTGTCGTGCTGGGACCAGGAGACTTCAGGACAGGATGTCAACACACCAGAGTCACGAACTCGTTAGAGCCGATATGAAGCTCCAGCAAGTTCCCCAAAGCAGGAGGCAGGAAGGAGAAACAGCCCCCGCGCTGAGACGGAGGGGATTACGGCAGGGGAGGGAAGGGAAGCTGCGGTGGCTCAGAGGCGGCTCTGAGAGTCTCGTCTAGGGGAGCAGGAGACACCACCGATTACGGCAACGGGCGTCCGCTCTCCTGGGCCAGCAGAAGTGCCACCCCTTCCTGCAGGGTTGCAGCGTGAAACTGGGTGTGGCACCTGCAGAACGGGGTCCCCGTGAAGGGGCTCCCGAGAGGTGCTGGGGCGGCTGGTGCAGGTGCGGCCCCCTCTCCCCCTCTGGTGACAGACGGCAGTGGCCTCTCGCCCAGGCCACACAGCCCGGCCAGGGCACAGCAGGAGCCTTTCCTGTCCCCGCCAGGCCAAGGTGCCCAAGGACAGCACAGAGGAGAGCGAGTGCCACCAGGACCGTCGTCCAGCCAGCTCCATCCTCCCTTGGGGTCCTGCGGTCACACACGTGCCTGACCACACCCCCTGCCTCTTTCCTGCTCTCTGGGCCCCGCATTGGATCCCCCAGATCTATCATCTTTCTTTATTTATAGGTTGTCACTCATAGAAAAGTTTAAAAAAAATTTTGTTACTGTGTTTTCAAATAGGTCTATCTTTTCTTCGACAGCTTCTGGGTTTGTTTCTGGGATTACTTACATAGGTTTCTAGCTCACCCCTCCTTTTGCGCATTTGTCTGCTTGCATTTGTTGTGCAGATCTGAACTCCCTCGGAGCATGTTTGTACGTGTGCGTCACGGCAATTGCTGGAACTGTGAGGACGCCTCCCGTGTGCAGCGCTCGGGCTCCTGGCGGTCTCCACGCTCGGAGGACGGTCCCCATCCCAGACATGCGTCGGCAGCCCCAGCACCACCCTCGGAACTATCGATGAAAGATGCTGATTGACGAGCTTGGTTCACTCCCTTTTGTCCTGGCAACTCTGAGTTCTGCCTTAAGTTCTACCAATAACATAAAAACCATGAAATCGTGCGTCTCTGAATTCAGAGAAGACCTGAGAGCTCGAAACAGCAAACCTGGTCTGCGGTGAGGGTCCCTATGCCTCGGCAGGAGGAAGCCGGGGGGCACCTGGCAGAGAGTCGGTGCAGGCCGGTGGTGAGGGTGACAGGGACAGCTCCGGCTCCCAGGCGCTGAGCTGATGCTTTCACCTCTCAGGGACCCTGATGGCAGGTGTGGCCTTATCTCCTTGGCAACGGAGGAGCCGAGATGTCGAGGGACGGGAGCAGCTCGTATAAGGCTGCAAAGGTGGCAAAACGTGGAAGACAGTGACCCCACAGTGACCTGACCACGTGCTGTCGCCTCTATGGGGAAGGCGTGCAGTGTGCAGGGTGCCCGGGAAGGGGCCTGGAGCTGCCGGCTGTGCGGCCAGCGTGGTGTCTCTTCATTTCTAGCCCTCGCTGCTGGGGAACGTCCCCACGCAGCTGAGCTCCGACAAGCTGCTACACACATGAACAGGAGGAAACCGCCCCACACTCCTGCACCTGACACACACGCACATGCTGTGTGCATACAGATACACACACACCTACACACATGCACGCACAAGCAGCCACTGCACAAGGCAGTCCCACGACTGTAACTGTCCCCTCCTGCCCTCAGGGACCCGTGTGGCCCTCGCTGGAGAGGCTTCCATCCTTCCTCCGGCGTCTGCAGGGGCCTTCACGCCTCCTCAACGAAGGGCGCCCCTTCTCCAGGGCCACCGTCCTCCTCCCGAGGGAGAGTCGGTGTTTCTGTGGGGGCTCGGCTGAGGGGGCAGGACAGGGGCTGAGTTGGGGAGGAGAGGCCACCTCCAACGTGCCAGCAGAAGGGCTCAGTCTCCCCCAAACCCGCTCGCGTCCCTGCTCCCTGCTGACCACAGCCCCTCCGTCCCCGCAGGTGCCGGCTGCCCCCTTCTCAGCCGACCCGAGCCCCCGGCTCGCTCCTGCCCCGACGCAGGCCTGGCCCCGGGCCTTCTCCCCTGTCGCAGATCCACCTGCGTTTGCGTCTC
>CM052453.1:1902498-1962471 GCA_028533085.1 Varecia variegata | reverse complement strand
AGCGCGAGTCTCCTGCTGCTGTTTGCAAAGTGTTATTTAAAAACCAGGGAAAATAACAAGGAAATAACGAATGAGTGTTTGGATTTTAATCACAGGCCCTGCTAATGGGATGAGACCAAAAGGAAATTTCAAATATAGATTTAAATATTCAAATATTGTTTAAAGCAATAAATATAGGAGCTGGGCTGAATCTAGTTATTAAAAACCTCGCCCTTCCGGCGCTCCTACCCAGCAAGATGCTTTTCCACTCTGGTCTCCAGGCTGGACTGACCTTCTCCACCCAGAACTGGTTGTCGGTGTCATTGAGAAACCGATTGCTCAATGTTTATTGAGGTCTCGGTACTATTCCAGCTCGGAGGTGAGATGGCAGCCCCTCTCCGAGCACCTCTGTGGCATGAGCTAGACAACTGATGCACCCCCACCCCGGGTCTCCCTCCCCATCTGGTTCCCCGGGCCAGGGTGGGCTGGGGTGTGGGGGAGGGCTTTGTGTGGCTGCACTCTGGGAAGGAGAGGATACCTGGTCGGTCAGGTGGGCTGAACTGGAGGGAGGTGGAATTTACAAACCGTCTCAGGAGGAGAGTGAAGGTGTTTGTTCTCCTCATGTTCGGGCAGGGGTTGGGGGCGCGAACCGGAATCTCCGGGGATCAGAAGGGACTTGCTCGAGGAAGTCATTGTGGGGACTCCAAGGCAAAGGTGCCCTCACAAGCGTGGGCCCCACCACTGGGAGGACCCAAGCATGGTACCCGAGGGCTGAGCTCTCGGTCTGCACCCTGCTCGCTGCCCAAGGCAGTGGGCCAGGTGGGTTCCCTTCCAGATCAGACCGAGGCCCCAGGGAGGTCCGCAGATGCGTTTCTGCGCTTCGGGCTGAGGCTCAGCAAAACCCCCAGCTGGGCCGAATGCTGCATCCTCCTGCGCCTCGGCACTGCCGGGGCTGGCCTGCTCCAGGCACCAAAACAACCCCAGCAAGACCCCAACCACAGTGGTTTGACCACCATGAATGGAGCATGTGCTGCTTACCTCCTGGGTGTCTGCTCAGAGAAGCTGGCCTGGGCAACGGAACGGAGCGGCAGGATAAACGAAGGCTCCGCACCAGCTGTGGTTCTGACTGCACTTCCCCCGCCTGCCCCTCCCGGCCCCTTGCTTTCTGGAAGGTAACGGGGGCCAGTCCATCCTCTGTCTCTAGACCCTGGACGGGAATTTTATGGAACCCAAGGCTGCAACCTGGCAGAATCGATGGTACCACTGACCCCCTGCCACCAGCCCCAGCCACAGGGAGAGAGCTGGGCAACAGCCCGGAGAGAGAACAGGAGCAGCAAGCACAGCCCCCTCCTCTTGGCCCCCTCCTCCCACCCAGCCCAGTCTCTGTGAAGTCAGAGAAGGTGGCACCTGGGCAGGAGGTCCTGGAGTGGGTGGTCTGCAGGGGGCACCATCTGTCCCTGGATGGGATGCCCTGGAGTGCTCCTGGGTGGTCTGCAGGGGACACACCATCCCTGGATGGGATGTCCTGGGTGGTCTGCAGGGGACACCATCCCTGGATGGGATGTCCTGGGTGGTCCTGCAGGGGACACTATTCCCTAGGGGGGATGTCCTGCAGTGGTCCTGGGTGGTCTTCAGGGGACACCATCCCTGGATGGGATGTCCTGGAGTGGGTGGTCTTCAGGGGGCATCGTCCATCCCTGGATGGGATGTCCTGGAGTGGGTGGCTGCTGTCAGGGCCAGGAGGGGCTGGCAGGTCACAAGCCCATCACCCTGCCATGCTGCTCCCTGCAGACTCCCTGCCCCACCCCCATTCCTGCATTTCTTGTCTGCAGCTGGTCTGTCCCTCCCTGGGAGGAGGCTGTTGCCCGAGGACATGGGGAGGGTGGGAAGCCTTCCTCCTCCCACTGCTCGAGTGCAGAAAAGGAGAGGCTCCCCCGCCTGCAGCTGTGCCCGCCACAGACGGCCTGGGAGCAGCAGGCGGACGGGCGCAGCATGGCGGAGTCGCTGTCTGAGGAGCAGGTGGCCCAGTTCAAGGAGATTTTCAAGCGGGTCGACAAGGACGGGGACGGCAAAATCGACGCCGAGGAGCTGGGTGACGCGATGCAGGCCCTGGGCAAGGACCTGTCGGAGGAGGAGCTGAAGGGCTTCATCCATAGCGTGGACAGCGACGGTGACGGCGCCATCAGCTTCCCCGAGTTCCTGGCAGCGCTGGGCAAGCAGAAGGACTTGGGCAGCGAGCAGGACCTGCGGGCCGCCTTCCGCGCCTTCGACCTGGACGGGGACGGCCACATCAGCGTGGACGAGCTCCGGCAGGCCATGGCCCAGCTGGGGCTGCAGCTGTCGCAGGAGGAGCTGGACGCCCTGGTCAGCGAGGCCGACGTGAACCAGGACGGGCAGGTGGACTTCGAGGAGTTCGCGCGCGTCCTCAGCCAGAAGTGAGGCACCTCCGAGGGTCGTCGGGGCCCGCGCACACCTGGGCAGGGCGGCCCCGCCCGTCTCCCTCCTGTGACACTGTCTGAATAAAAGGACTGCGCAGCCCATCGTGTCATGTCCACTGCAGGGGGGACCCCGGGGCCCCTCTCCCCGGCCTGAGGGGCCTCCGTGACCCCAGGACAGGAGCCCTGGGGCGCCGCGGGGCAGGTAGGGGGATGCGGCTCTGAAACTGGCTCTGCCTGGCTGCGGGCGAGGACCCCAGATAGACGGGAGCACGACCCCTCTGCATGCAGCCCGCCGCTCTTGTACCTCCCATGCAACAGTGTGTCTGTGTCTCCACATCTGTCTGCACGTCTGCACCTGTGTGTACCTGTCTGCACGTCTGTGCCTGTGTGTGCCTGTGTGTACCTGTGTGTGCACGTCTGTGCCTGTGTGTACCTGTGTGTGCACGTCTGTGCCTGTGTGTACCTGTGTGTGCATGTCTGTGCCTGTGTGTGCCTGTGTGTACCTGTGTGTGCATCTGTGCACATCTATCCTGTATCTGAGATGCAGCTCTTGGGGACAGACCCTCTCTGTGGCCTTGGCCGGGGTGGCGGAGGGCACAGGGGTGGGGCTGCTGCAGAGCTGGCAGGAGAGCGGAGGGGGCGTTTCCTCTGCCTACCCGGGACCCCCACGCGGCTGCTGCTGTCCAGACCCCGCCGGGCGGGCCGTGGCAGGCGGAGGCGGAGGCGGAGGGCGTGCCCTGGGTGGTGGCTGGGGAGCGGCAGGGGGATGGAGAAGAGCCTCAGGGTGGCAGCGCTGCCCCTCCCGCCCTGACATGGGCAGAGCCCTCCTTGAGCCTGGGTTTGTGTCAGAAATCAGAGCAAGCTGGGCCTGCAGCTCCGTGTCCCCAGGGCCCCCTCTGTCCTGGTTCTCAGGTGGTCAGACCCACCTCTGCACATTGTAGATGGGGAAACTGAGGCCCAGTGTGGTTACTATGGGGCAAACTCTTCCCCCATGTCAGGTTGAAATGGGGGCAGCAGGGGAAGGTGGGGGCACTTGCACTGGGCGTTGGGACGTTAGTGATGTCCCAGCCCAGGCAGCTGCTGGCTGCGTGCCTGGGGGCCGCCTCCGAGAGGGAAACAGATAGACGGGTTTTCCTTTTGTTTTTGTCCGAGATCTTAGCTCAAACCATCAGCGATGACCAACCTTGTCCGGTTCTCACCTCAGGGTGGGAGGGAAGCGGAGGCCCCTCAGCCTCTCCTGCTGCCTGGTGCTCTGGCCCCCCTGCCGGGCACCCCCCCCCCACCGTGGCACCCCCTGCTGTGGCGAGTGCTGGGGCCTGGCCACTTTATCCTGACTTGAGCACACAGCCCGCAGAGCCCAGGTCACCCAGGCAGGGCTGCTGGGCCTGTGAAGTTTTTCTTTTAGCCCCCCCCGTGGACAATTTCAGGGACACTCCAGTCTCTGAGGTCCTCACTCTACCTTGTTCCTCCCACCCTGTCCTCAGGGCCTGGCCCAGCGCCAGAGGCTGGAGCTGGGGGTGCAGAGGAGAGACAAGACAGAGAGAGAGAGAGGTGGGGGCTCCCCAGCCCCTCCCCCCTCCCACAGGGCTCTGGAGGGAGGAGGCAGAGGAGGGGGGAGGGGAGGGCAGAGGTGCCTCGGCCCTGACCCCAGATCTGAGCAGGGGGCAGGCAGCAAAGGTACCGTCCCATCTCCAGCTGGGGGTTCCCTCCAGAAAGCCCCTGTCCTCAGGGACACGGGTCACAGAGGTCTGAGTTTCTAAGTCGTGATTCTTCAATGCAGAGCTGCTCCAAGAGGAAGTCCTCCAAGAGGAAATAAAAACAAAAGAAAAATAAAGGCCTTGTGGTCGATTTCTAACCTGCAAGACGACGCCCTCCCGCCGTTTTCAGTGCGGAGTGTCCTTTCTCTTAGGAAGCTGCTGCCATCGCAGATGGTTTTTGTCTTCTGGGGTTTTTTTTCCTTCACATTCTTATTCTGCAAAATAGAGTCCTGCATGTCCCTCCAAATTTCTTTGGAAATGTTTGTGATCCGTCCCCCAGGTTCAAATGTCTAAGAACTGCTTGAATCCACAAAATTAATTAAAAAAATACATGACTTTGAAGAAATTTGCAGTTCTTACGTGGGAATCTTAACCCCCAAATGCAGGACTGACGTCTCCTCTTGGATCGGGAGGGGAGGCACAGAGGGGCCACCAGGGTGGCTGTTTTGTTGCTTCAGCGGGGGACACTCACCATTTCATTCTGTGTGTCTAAAATATTTCATGCTAAAAGAAAAGACACGCACATGATAGACTAGAAGTTGCAGAGGGGCACGTGGGAGAATGTGGCCCTGCCCGGAGCAGCACGTCGGGGCTTTTGCTGCTGTCCCTCTGCTGTCCCTCTGCCCGTGGGGTTGACCAATGCGGGAGGAAGGGCCTCGGCTCCCCACTGAGCCAGCGAGACACCTGACTGTCCCAGTTTCTACAGGTGAGGGCCGGGACAGAACCTGGAAGGGCAGAAGAAAAACAAAAATAATGGCATTTCTGCGGCAGCGTTAACCCGAGACGGGGCCACCGCGCACGTCGGGACCCGTCCTGCTGGTTAGATCTTGGCTCTCACTGCCACGTGGCCTGAGGCCCTGTCTTTGGAAGAAAACACACTGGGACAAGTCCCTGGGCCCCCAAAACACCTGC
This sequence comes from Varecia variegata, assembly GCA_028533085.1. Lineage (NCBI taxonomy): Eukaryota > Metazoa > Chordata > Mammalia > Primates > Lemuridae > Varecia > Varecia variegata. The sequence continues at coordinate 1,957,385 of CM052453.1, read as the reverse complement.
CGTCCTGTGACGGGACCGCGAGGCTGTCTTCCATCCTGCAAACTCTGCCCAGTAACTTAGGAAAGAATTGGCCCAACGTGTTGGGGGGCAGGGAGAGAAAGTGGCTGCAGACGGGGGTGACCTGCCATCGGGCAGCAGCCGGGAGACCGGACTCCTGGGGAGGAGCGAGGCAGCCCCCACCGTGGGTGGGAGCTCGCGGCTGCGCAGCCATCCAAGGTGCCGGGACTGGGGGGCTCCCGGGACTGGGGTGGGCAGGCGGGATGAGCGGCTCACCCAGCTCCACCCAGCGGGGGATGAGGGGTGTCCAGGCGCTAAAAACCCAGCCAGAGACCAACATGTGGGTGCAGAGAGACGTGGGGAGTCGGGCCCCCAGCCAGACCTCGGCGGATCAACTCTTCTCTCAGGGGACCCCTCACTGGGGGCAGAGGGAGGGGTGGGGGCAGAGGGGCCGGGGGGGATCTGCCCTCAGCCCTGCATCCCTCTCGCTCCCGGGGCCTTTCCTGCGGGGAAGGTGCCCTCTGACCCCGAGCGCTGTGCACATTCCTCACTGACACTGTTGACACCATTCCAGGTGACCAGCGGTTTCTGGATGTTTTTTCTCCCCGACCCAGACCGGAGCCCTCGGGGCCCGCCCTGCATTTCCCTAATCGCTGCGCCCCAGGCCGGGCAGGAGGTGCACAGAGCTTGCTGGGGGGAGTCTCCCCACCCCAGGCTGCCTACCTCCCGCCAAGACCAGGAACCTGTGGGTGCAGGAAGTCCGCGTTCTCAGGTGGGGCTGTGCTCCTGCCATTCCTGGAACTTGCCGGAATGTGCTGGGCCTCCTAGGAGCACCTGTAGCCGCCCATTTCCCTCTTAGCTTTCCCAGCACCTGCTGCCCCGCGCTCTCCCCGCTGGGGTGTCTGCGCCCAGCCCTCCCTGCCCTCCTGGCAGCTCCCCCAGCAATCCATCCCGCAGAGCCTGCCAGCTAGCCGACCCCCACCTCCCCCTGGCCCTGGGCGGGGCAGGGTCCCTGCCAGCCCTGCCCCGGGCCGCGTGGGCGGGGTGTGGAGCCGGCGCTGGGCTGTGCCTTGAGTCAGGCTCACTCACGCCCACCGAGAGCCACTGGTTTGCCCCGAGGCTCCCTGTCGATCCCAGCGCCTTAGTTCTGTCTCCCCCGTGGGACTGGGAGGGCCTTGGACTGAGTCGGGGTCCTGGACTTCCTGGCCGAGCCCACCCAGGCGGCTGCTGGTGACCGTCCAGCTCTGGTCCTGCTTGGAGAGAGGCCGTGAGGGTGGGGGCAGCACAGGGGAGAGGTGGCCCCTTGAGCAGCCTGCACCTGCAGGCCTTGCCAGCCCAGGCCCTCCTGCTGGGCCACCCTCTCTTTGTGCCGAGACTGGTGTCGAAGCAGCACCCAGTGCCCGGGGGCGGCCACTGCACAGACTGGGGCCCGTGGGAGTGAGGGGTCAGGGGCCCCAGTGGGCAGGCCAGGCCTCAAGGCCCCGTGAGTGGGGAGCAGGACTCCCGGGTTCCAGGCCTGAGGTTTGGGGCCTGCTCTGCTGGGGGCTTCAGGTCAGCCGCCTCCCCGTCTGGGCTCAGCCTCACCTGCGTAAGGTGGGGAGAAGGAGTTCCCGGGAAGGAAAATATCTCAGCAGGAAGGGACTTAGCAATTGTAGGTACAATGTGCTCTCGTTTTATAGCTGAGACTAAGGCCCAGAAGGGGTGAGCTGTGTGCAAAATTGCACAGCATTTAGCGTCTGTGGAGGCCTCTCCCAGCCCTTCTCAGTGTGGGGCTCAGGACAGAGCCTGGGGGCTGCGGGGACCCCCCAGGCTTGGGAGGCAGAGGAGAAGGAAGCTGGAGTTACGGGGCCCCCGGCCCTGACTTACTGGCGAGGTCCCTCTTAGGCAACTCAGCCGATTCCCAAAGATCCCAGAGAGCTGCACACCGTTTCCTCCTGGTGCTTTTTTGACAGATGTTGTCCTGGTTCTTTGGCTCCTTGCTTGGGACAGTCGCAAGCAGGGCTAGTGCCACGGGGTGGACACAGACAGGAAGCACTTGCACGCAAGCAGCTTTCATCGTGGGAGAGAAGGAAGAAAGAAGGAGGCTACCCAAAGTGAAGATACGTTCCAGAGAGAGGAACGACCAGTCTCCACTGTAGAGAAAGACGTTAAGGGCACCCAGGTGGTTTCCTCTTATTGGCCTGGTCCGGGGGGCGGGCGCTTCCACGAGGTGTGGGATGTCACCAGGTGATTGATATACGTGATTGTCAGGTGTTCAACATCTTCCTGCATTTCCCCTCCCCTGACTGTCCCAGCGTCTCTGCCCCTAGGAGCTGCCCGCCTGGCCTGTATCTGCCACCTGCAGACCTGATCCCTGCGGACAGAGACGATTTGGCTAATTTTTTCTGATTTTTAAAGCTATGAGAGTTCATTGCAAAAGAAGTTGGTAGAATAAGTGGAGGAGATCAGAGCGTGGCTCCCCCAAAGTGGGCACGGTGGGTGGCATGAGGATTGTTTTGAGCCACTGAGAAACGGTAGATTCAGGCGGCATCTCTGCCCTCCCCGCGTCTGCCTAAAAGCAGGACGCAGGTTTCCCCTCCCCCTCCCACGCCAGGAAGAGGAGGACGACCCTAATCCGCTGAGATAACCTTCTCTTCCGTCAGTTCCTCCTGCACTGTGACCCGCCCACAGCTTACCACCCCAGCTGCCCAAACTCCCCTTCCTTCGTCTTGTCACTTCTCAATTTATCACCCTTTGTCAAGGTGGTATATAGGTTTGCAAGCCTGGCCACCTCTCTGGGTTTTTGCTTCTTTTCTGGGAAGCTCCTGTGTGCTTGTGAAATAGACTTTTCTCCTGTTGATCAGCCTTTGGTCAGTTTAGCTCACAGATGCCAGGTCCTCAGCTGAGAGGGTGGAGGGGAAGGAAAAGTTCTCCTCTCCTGCCTGAGCACGGACAGCGAGATAAAATGCAGAAAGTAGAAACCTCGCACAATTTTCCACTCCAAGACCGTGTGTAAATATTTGGGAACACACCCTGCCTTTTTTATTTTCCTTTTCTATCCATTTACAAATGTCCGTTCCTATGTATTAATCGTTTTTCTTCCCAGAAGTAGCATCATACAGATGACTCCATCACCTACTTTTTCTATTTCAAGTTATATTGTGGGTGTCTTTCCTTTTAAAAATAACAGAGATTCACATCCTCGCTTTCAGTGGCTGCTTAATATTCCACTCGATGGATGCATCCCATCCGGCGCCCTCAGAATGAGACAGAGTAGAATTTACATCCCAGATCTGCTGCTTGTTATCTGTGCCGCCCCGAGCAAATCTCGGAACCTCTCTGGGTCTCAGTTTTCTTGCAGGTGTTTCTGACAAACTCCCAGTCGCAGACACGGCCTTGGCTGTGAGGATGGAAGCGGGGTGGCGAAGGCCTGAGTTCTGGGATTCTGTCCCTATCAGAACATCCCTCGTTTCCTGGGAATTTAGCAGGAATCCCAGAGCCCAGGCCTGCTCCAGCCTGGAGGCCCAGCAGGCAGTAGGGAGGCCGGTGCCTACGCCGGGCAGGTGGTGCCCACACCAGGCAGGCGGTGCCCACGCCGGGCAGGTGGCGTGGCAGGGGTGGGCATGTCCCCAGCAGGGGGGCCATGGTGGGGAGCTCTGTGCTAGGCAGAGGTGCGGGGAGCGGCCAGTCGGAGAGAAGCACCCCCCCCAGACCACTCCCATTCTTAGGACCCGCCGAAACCCCCAGACGGCCCAGGGAGGTGGGAGCTCTGCCGGCAGATGGGATACTGGGGACGGAGGTTCGAGGCCAGCCGTTTATCACTGACGAGCTGATTCCTAAGAAGGGCTTGGAAGGCCCATAAAGCAATAAGAAAGCCGTGGCAACTTCTCTGTCCTTACTGCCCCAGGAGACCGAAAAAGGGAGTCTGAGGATCTGCGAGAGGAAGTGACTCACTTCAGTCTCGGGGTGAGGTCCCCAAAAGGACCTGGCACAGAATTCAAGGGCTCAGGAGGGCACCCTCTCCCCAGCCCCCGTGGTGCTCGAGGGCCCCCCTGGGACTGGCCCTGGGTGGGGTCTGGGGGAGGGGCTGGCCGGGACCACGCTGCAGAGTGTCTTCTGGAAGCTGCCGTCCTGAGTTACACCTGACGCCTCCAGACACGCACAGACGTGGCTTCAGCCCTGGCTCTGGGTGGCGTGAAGACCTTCCAGGTCAGCGAGCAGGCTGACCCCACCCCTGGGTCCACGCGGCCGCCCCGTCTCGGTCCAGGACGCTGAGGGGAACAGAGAGTGTGCGAGGCATGTCCCAGGAGGCAAAGCACTTCTGGTCCCTCAGGGAAACCCGATTCTCCGAAAGCCACTTCCCTGAAAATCAACTTGCGAAAAGACCAGTTCCACAAATGGTCCCTTGGGTACATTTGCAATGTACCAAAAAATTGTTTAAAAGAAACAAAGATCACAGAAATTATATTGCATGCACTATTTTAACAGTTGTTGGGTGTTTCACCGAAATTTTATTTGTCCAGTTAAAGTTTTTCCTTTAGTTTTATTTGAGCCTCGTGAGTTATTTAAGTTGCAGTCAGTTCACCTGACCATTGTGCCATAACCCAGCAGAGAGTGAAGTGTTCTGTTTTGTTTTTTCTTTTCACTTTCGTAGTACTTTGGTTCTATGATTTCAGGGAAGGAAACCTTCTGGTCATTTCAAAATTCAGCAGTTGTACGTATCTTCATTGTAGAGGATTTTATAAATTATACACAGGGTAGGATTCTCTCCCCGACTAGATTTTCAACAGTCTGTTGCTTTGGTTATTTCTTTTAATTCACAGATTTATTAACTGGCTCAATCACACGGATATGTTGCACGTACTGTAAGTATTTGGTAAGTGGTTGTTGTCTGAAATATGAATCACACACGAAACCGACGTCTAGCAGAACTGAACTGATGCCTCCATCCATCGGAACTGGCTTGGATGGAACAGCCCTGGCGAAACCCAAACTAGTTTTCAACTAAAGCAAAAACTTCCCCAGATTCTCCAAGATGTTAATCAGTAAATTGATTTCAGGTGAATTATTCTACCTGTGGTCAAAACAGATGTTTCAAATTCCACATATTTGTTTTTTTTCCTCTGAGCAAGTTGTGACTTGACGTGTACTCCCTACGTTTTCTTTGTTGGATTCTCCCGGGATCTTTTCAGTCCTGACCTATACCCACTCCTGGTAGGCCGAGGACCCAGTTCCTCTTTTAAGATCTATATCAAATGCCTCTTGCTCCTGGAAGCTTCCAGAAGAGCAGGGCTGGGCACAGATGCCCTGAGTGAGGGGCTAACTGTGGTCTCCTATCAACGTGTATCTCTTGTCCTAACTCCCTGTGAGGCCGACTCTCCTTCCTCAGAACCCCAAATAATCCAATAAAACCCATCGACACTTAAACCGGATTGTCACCTCCCGCAGTGCGTTTGAGTCTGTGCAAAACCCTCCCCCACCGTGTGCTCTGCGCCTGCCACGACCCGAGGGCTCCTCCCACGCTGGAGGCGCCATCTCCAGCCCCCCAGGGTTGGCCTCCTGGAGCTCCTGGGGTGAAGAGAGACCCTCACAGCGTTGTTCTGACGAGGGCTGGGGGCGGATTCTCTTTTATACCCTATTGTCCAAGGGCCGTGGAAACGGTCCTCGTAGAATTCCAACTGCTCCTTCCCTCTTGGTCTGCAGACAGGGAGGGTCAAGGGCACTTAACCCCGTGGGATTGATGGAGATCTGGACTTCAGGTTTACAAGATTCCACCCAAGGCTTCTCTCCACGTGGGCCCCTCCCACAAACACATCCACAGAGAGCCGGTTCCAGCAGGTACAGGGACTGTGTGGCTCAGATCCTCAGGGACAAGCTGCGTGAAATATTCTGTCCCCTTTTCTCTGAAAACGAGTCCAGCTCTTGAGTCTCTGGATGGTAAACGTGGCCCCGGTGCCCATGGCACTCTAGGGGGCGGCAGGTGTGGCCCTCCCCAGCCTGCTACCATGCAGTTGGGACCTGCCTGTCCTCCGCCCTGATGACCTCACCTCTGTCCTCCCGGGCATCTCTGGGACTGACTATAACAGGGAACGGGCCGGAGGCCTTCTGCAAGCTCCTTCCTGCCTATCTGCCATCTGCAGCTGTTCGCTGTCCCCAGGGGTGGGCTGGCGTCTCCCCCACTGCACACGGGCCTGCCTGGGGGACTGGCACCTGCCGCCGTGTTGTGCAAGTCAGTGACCCCTAGCCCCGGCTGCACACGACAACCCCGGAGGAGCTTGAGACAGGTGTGCGGGGCCTGGGGAGGCCCAGGTGTGGCCGTCTTCTTTAAGCTCCCCGGGTGCTCGTGCGGCCAAGATTGGGAGCTGTGGCTCTGGCCTGCCCTGGAAACCATGCCGGTGCCCGGCGCTCCCCGCCCAGCCTCTCGGTGGGCCCAGGGCCAGACTGGCGCCCGGCTGGTAGGGGGAGAGGGCCGGGGGCGCACGCCAGCTTCCCAGAGCTCCACCCTGCGGGCCGGGCGAGTCCCAGTGTGAGTCACTGTGTTTGGGAACAGACGGTGCTCTGTTGGTGGCCCAGCAGCCACGAGACCCGCTCCACCACCCCCAGATACTCAGTGCCAGGCACTGGGCAGATCCCGGAGTTCCGGCCTTTCTGCCAGGTTGACCTCTGACCTTGATAAAAGTCAAATCCTAGTGCTCTTGAGGAACCACAGTTTCCCTCACCTGGAGCCTTGTGGCTGTGACTGCGTGGCGGAGGTGTTGGTGACATTCATTCATTCATTCATCATTCCTCCAGCGTTTCCTTGGGCACCCGCCTTACCATGGGTCTCGGGGGAGGCACCGCCCCAGCCTCCGGCCTCTAGGGAGCGGAGCGGGGACGTGGGTGTAGACGACCCCATACGAGGGCAGCAGGCAGGTGCCCCTGGTGGGTTCGGGTGCAGGAGCCCAGTGAAGGGAGAGGCGTGGAGGAGGCAGCACCCAGCCGGGAAGCTCTCAGTGGGTGACGGCTGCTCTGGGAGCCACGTGCTGGTGCAGGGCCGGGGAGACGGGGTGGAGGAGGCTGGGATAGGGTTGGGTGGGGGGCGGGGCTGGGGTGGCGCTGGCACTGTCACCGGGGCTCGGCTGCACCCTGGGGCTCAGAGACGGCGAGGGCTGGACCCTGGCGCTGTGGGGCGGGCAGCAGAGGCGGCCCACCCGCCACCAGGACTTCTTGGGGACGGCACCACCGACGGTTCCTGCCGGTTTCAGGACTTGCGTCGGCAAACAGCACGAGAGCGCTGAGCTCCCCGTCAGAGCCAGAAATATCCAGGCGGAGCTTATCGGCCTCACGTTGTTTGCAGCATTCCGATTGTTGTCGTTTCCTTCCATTAAGGCAAGGGAAGCTGGTTTTCCACTTAGGATAACGACGTAAAGTCCTGTTTAAAATGCGTTTACTACAAACAGAAAGTGTGGATTAAAAAATACCAAGTATATAATAAACCAAAAAGTGCGACATTTTTGTGATGGTGGGCCTCCAGCAAGTGACCTTTTGGAAACGTGCGCGCGACCCCAGCCTTCCGTGTTGCTGAGGAAGAGGAAGAGGCCAAGGCCGCAGAAGGCCCAGGCTCGGCCAGGGGCTCAGGGACAGGAGGCCTGACTGCGCGCGGGCCCAGCACGGGAGCCCGGCCTGCCTGGGCCCTCAGGGAGCCCCAAGGCCACGGCAGACATGGGTGGAGGGTCCTGCGACCCGGTGGCCTCCCCGCTTGTGCCTGCACCTCCTCGGGTGAGGGGCTCCCCTCGGAGCCCGAGGGGAGCAAACATCCGGCCCCGGCCACAGAAGGGACTTTGTGAAGACACAGCTTCCAAATCTGATTCACGTCACCAGAGGCCTTTAAAAATGTCGTGAGGCCTTTAAACTTCTGTTTTTGCTCATCAAGGAAAGCACTGGGGTCGCTCTTTGCTGGCGACCTTTAGCTTCTGAGCCCACCCCGGGGCAGGGAAGCAGGGAGCCCCCGAGAGGTGGCCCCGTCTGGCCTGGGGAGGGAAGAGGAGCAAGCGCTTGCTGCCTTGGGGTCCAGGGAGGTCCGAGAATGAAGCCCAACTGGAGCCCCTCCAGGGAGATTCAGGGGGGCGTCCAGGAGTCTCCCCACCAGCAGGCGGGTGGTCTGGTGACCCCGTGGGCTCTTCAGCCGGGCCTTGCACTAAGCACCCTCTGGAAGCCCCCTTACACCCCAGAGTCTCTCTAGATACAAGTCTCGCGTCTCTTTCCTGGGCCAGCCCTTCTCTCTGCGTCTTCTCTCCGGCTCTGCCGCCGGCACACACAGCAGCCGAGAGCTCCGAGGCTGGGAGGTGACTCTGGCTCTGAGGAACCTCTGCAGGGACCGAGCAGGAGCAGGATGGGCTCCCAGGGCTGGGGGGGAGGCCTGGCTGTGCTGAGTGGGGGGAGGAGGAGGGGAGGGAGTAGGGGAGGGGAGGGGAGGGGAGGGGGAGGGGGGAGGGGGAGGGCAGCAGTCCAGGCGGGGAACAGAGTGAGCGAAGGCACAGAGCCGCCATCCCAGCCTGGCTGCCAGGGAGACAGAGGCGCAGGGCGTTGCTGGAGTTACGGTGCCATTTCTCCAACGTGCTCTGATTCCAGAACCTTCCCAAACAGACAGAAAGTTTCTCCTCCTTTGAAAGAGTCCTGTGAAGTCAACGGCTGCGCTTGTCTGTTTTCTTGGTTGCAACCAAGAAACTCGTTAGAAAGTTCCAGAGAGATTCCGCGTGGAGGACCCCGGCTGTGTCGCTGGACCAGGCAGAGAACCACAGACGCAGTTTCCATTGTGGAAAAGGTCGTCTCAGGCTCCTCGCCGGAGCCAACGTCGGTTCGGGGCTTTGGGGACCCCTCCACTGGCTCTCAGATGGGGGTGTATTTATAGCGATGTGTCATTTCTCCTTGGGATCGAAGGTCTGGGAAGGACCCTGGGACTCACAGGCCTGCCGGGCCAGGGGTTCATAGGCAGCTTTGAGTCTTCAGCGGCACCTGCCACCCTGAGAAACGCATGTCCTCGCACCTTTGACGTGCTGGAAGACAACGCGCTGTTTGTGTGCGGCGTGTGTGCTGGCCCCGCGCTGTGTCTGCCTCCCTGTCGTCTGGGATCTTGTGTTCCAGGGATGGGCTGCTCATCCTCTCCCCGCTGCCCCCTACAGAGCGAGGCACTTAGCACGAGCTTTTGACCAAAAACAGGGGACTGTCAGCCTCCCTCTGTCAGAGCCTCCCTGGCGGCCCCAGCCCCCCACCCCTCCCCCAGCCGGCTCTGCAGCGCAGGTGGGGAGCTGAGCTCACACCTGGAGCGCGCCCAGGATGGAGAGAACCTGCCCGAGTCTGCCCGAGGGCGGGGACAGGTTGGCAAAGGTGAGTGATGTCGGTAACAGACGCTTTTTCCAGCCCCATAGCCGTTTCCAGGCGTGGAGGGGGCGGGATGACAGCCTCGGTCATGTTCAACTGACAGCTGTGGTTTGAACTGGGGGTGGGGGGCTGTAGGGGAGAGAAGGCACTTGCCAAGGGTTAGGGTTAGGGCTAGGTTTAGGGTCAGGGTCAAGGGTAGGTTTAGGGTCAGAGTCAGGGGTAGTGAGCGGCTAGCTTCCCTGTCCACCACCAGGCAGGCGGAGGGTAAGACACAGAGACAAGGGGAACCTGCCCCAGGTGGCTGACCCGGGTCGGCTGGAACAGAACCTAGTGAGCTCAGACTGGACTGCAGGAGGGCCGGGAGGCTGAAGCTCCCGTCTCGCCAGACTGCGGTGTCGCTGCTGGGACTGTGATCTAGGAAGCCGCCAGCCCCTGCCGTGGAAGGGGGGTGCCCGGTGGACGCCTGCCTTGGCCCTGCCTCCTGCGGGGCTGGAGGTGCCGGCGGCTCCCCTGGCAGGCCCCGACCTGCCTGGGTTGGACCGGAGGCTCCGGATGCCCTGCGTGGAGAATTCCCTGAGCAGCTGTGGCGTGAGAGGGAGGGGTTGCAGCCTAGAGCTCCAGGACAGGCCTGGGTCACTTGGCTAGGCCTTTAAATTCGGTGTTTGTCTGTAGAATTGGTACATTATTGTTCCAGCTTTGATGTGCAGAGACACGGCTTGAAGGCAGTGCTATCTTGTTTTAATTTGCAATTCCCTGATAACATAGGATGTGGGACATCCTTTTATCTGCTTATTTACCATCTATAGATCTGGTTTAGTGAGGTGTCTGTTCACGTTTTTTGCCCGTTTTTTAATTGGGTCATTTGTTTTCTTATTGTTGAGTTTTAAGAGTTCTTTGTGTCTTTTGGACAACAGTCCTTTGTCAGGTGTGTCTTTTGCAAATATCTTCTCCTGGTCTGCAGCTTGTCTTCTCATTCTCTTGAGGTAATTTCTTTCTTATACCTTCCTGAATTTTCCAAATTTTCCATGATGAAAATGTATGATTTTAAGCATAGAAAAAATTATTTTTAGCGCTCTAACATTTTTCTGAATTGACGTTTTATCACCATCTAATGTTTGCTTTAGAAAGATTACTCGGCTGGCCGGTGGAGGACGGGCCGAGGAGGTCCCGCAGCCACACGGTGCATTTAACCTCAGCTTTGCCACAGACGAGCTGTGTGATGATCTTGTCACTTGGTGTCTGTAGAGCTCAGTTTCTCTGCTGGTGGAGCGGGCATCAGACCCGGCGAGCTACACAGGTCTCCAGGTCTGACCTGACGGATCTGTCCCTGCCTGTCCTGCTCGGTTCAGGAGGAAAACAAAACTCTCCCGCCCGCCCCCCGCAGCCACTGTTGGGAAACCTGGATTCCACGGGCGATTATCAGATTCCTCTGACTCCAGCTCATTTTGCCTTGCTTTCTGTTTGCGCCACAGCACAGACATTACCAAATACCGCAACACGATCGCCTTTCACAGGCGACAGTGACTGTAGCTGGCAAACGAGAGATTCTCAGGGTCGGGCTGACGGAGCTGCTGTCCTGGGGACCTGGGGACTTCACATGGCTGGTGGTGTCCACACCTGTGAGGCAGAGACACAGGTGTGGGCAAGGGAGACAAGAGTGGAGGGAGAGAGACACAGGGAGAGGGAGAGGAGAGGGGGGAGAGGGCCCAGGATCCAGGCCAGTCTAGTCTAACGCGGCTGCCAAGGGGTGTGGGGAGGGCGGCGGTTGAGAAATTCAGGCGAAAGGTCTGAGTTTCCGTGTGAGACGGTAGGTGGCAAATGCAGCCGTGTTCGGTAAACACTCTGCCTTGATTTTGAAAAGCAAAGGCTGCGGTTTGGAGAGAGCTACGAGGTTTGAGGAGTTGGAAGCTGGAAGCATACTGGATAGCTGGGATTCCATAAGTTCTGTTTTTCTCTTTAGAGACGGGGTCTCGCTCTGTCGCCCAGGCTGCAGTGCAGTGGTGAGATCACGGCTCACAGCAGCCTCGACCTCCTGGGCTCAAGCCGTCCTCCTGCCTCAGCCTGCCGAGTGGCTGGGACTACAGGTGCATGCCACGGCGCCTGGCTTTATCTTTTTCTTAGCTTTTGTTTTTTATGTTTGTTTTTCAAACATATACAAAAAGATACATAAAGAACATAATAAATTCCCAGGCATCTGGCATCCAGCTTCAGCAACTCTCAACTTACAGCCAAACTTGTTTCATTTTTGCCCCGACAATTCTCCTGCTCTGTACTTTTGAAGAAAGTCCTAAATATCATTTAATTTTTATCCATAAATATTTCAGTAAATGCCTCTAGAATCCAAGCATAGTGCCATTGTTAAACATAAAAATATAACGTTAACTACTTGATTTTATCTTATTTTTTTAGAGACACGATGTCACCGTGTTGCTCAGGCTGGTCTCCGACGCCTCGGCCTCCCAAGTGCTGAGGTTGCAGGTGTGACCCACCGTGCCCCGACGCTATTTGACTGTAAACATACACTCTAGGCTGCATAATTCTTAGATTATATTTAGAAACTGATTTAGCTTTAAAGAAGGGCCATGCATTGCAATTGTTTGATGTGCCTTTTTAAGTCGTAGATTGGCCTCCATCTTTTTCTGTTGTCTATTTTGTTGAAGAAACCCTGTCATTTGTCTTACAGCTTCCTGTAGATCAGATTCAGGTGTGACCTTGGCAGGCCTGCTCAGGTGGGACGCACGGCCTCCAGGAGGCACAAAGTGGACCCCAGGGTGATTTGAGCTGGAGCATCAGACCCCCCCACTGCTTTGTGTGCACACACCCAGACAAGAGAGGGAGCAGAGCGGGACGCCCTTCTGGGCAGAGACCACCCTTTGCAGACCTGGACTCAGTGAAACGGTGCCAGAGGGCAGGCCCAGGGGTGAGGCTGTCACTTTTACTGTCCAGGCACCACTGGGGATCCCGGTGCCCGAACAGGTTTGAGGACTCACCGGGCTAGACCATCGAGTGCTCTTGAACATAGATGTGATTTCTGAAGAAATACTCAGTTTCTGGGTCTTATTCTCCCTTGAGGGAACCAAAGGAAGATGCAGTTTCAAATAAAACGTCATTCCATTAACGGCAACTGAGCTACCGCTTGCTTCCCTAACTTGGGAAGCTGGTCGAGGTAACTCTGGAAGGAACGATTCCGTAAAGCACCTCTAGAAACGATCAGCTGTCTTGCCTTCTGGTGCTGCAGATCACAATCACCGGTGTCACGTACACTTTTGAATATGAATTTCCAGAGTTACAAACCTGAGATACCTAAATTACAATCTGAAACTACTCACATCCATCAGGATGCTTTGCTAGTGGCTTCACTATCACATCCAGAAAGCGGCCAGATGTTCGGTTATCGTCAATACAATTGCTAGTTCTGATTATTACAGTGTTCTTACAAGGTTTCACCAGATTCCCAAGACTTGACCCAACCGAACCTTTCTCCTATCGACGAATTTCAAAGGCGTAACTACGTACGATTCCTACAAACTTTGTGACCCTGGCCGCTACCTCTTTTGCCACACCGACGTACTCTGGGAAATGCCCCCAAAATATCCACCAGGCAAGAAACCTTCAGGGTGATCATGTGTGTGCTTTTTTTAATTATATCCATTCATTTGTACAGAGAAATCATTTAGATCGAACTATTTACAGTCTTTCCCAATTTTCATTTCCACTGGCCAAAGGTATTTCACACGCGGGCTGCCACCGACTTGGCCGGTCACACTGCACATCTGCCCGACACCGGGCTGTCGCAACCCCTGCTTTAGAGGTTATGATCCCATTTTAACAGAACATCTTACGGTAAAAGACTCAGTCTTTTCTCCATCTTATGAACAAATCCACCAAAACTGATCTCACATGGTCCTATTTTCCACACGTTTGTTTGCAGCTCATCGTTCGCAGGTTTTGCAAACCTAGGCAAACGGTCCACGTCCCCTCGAGCCTTCGACAACTTACCACACACCCTCGAGTAGAGCTTCTCCCCCTTTTGCACACTGGCACAACCAGACACTTTTACTTTAAGACAGAACTACTCTCTTTTTCCTTTTTTTTTACTTACTACCAATCACCTTCCCTCTTGCTTTTCAGACAACACTGAAACTTTCAATGAAATCCGTGAAGTGGCTTCCTTCCAGTAGTCTTGGATATGCTCAGTCATTTCATGTGTCTTCACCACCCTGCAATCCTACACTTTAAAAACTGCCATCTTCTGAATTGGCTCAAACACAGTATGGCTTGGTTTCACTTGGTAAAGTTCATATGATTTAAAAAATATATATATATACACACACACACACATACACACACATTTTTAATCAGGAAGAAAAATAAAGACATGCCAGTTTGAAATGGCATCAAAATAAAAAAAAATAAAAGCAAATACTAAAAACTACTTTACAATAAAAAAATTAAATAACTGGCAGGTTATGAATGAAAAATGAGGAATGTGCAGTGAAAAACTCATATAAAGCATTCCAGTTGATAAAATGAAAAACCTATTAAGTTTTATGGTTTGTTTTCCAAGTAAGTTATGTTTCAATGTAAATTTTGAAATACTCCAAATGTTAAAATTTCAAATTTTGCAATTCTGCATGCAAGGTTTATCAAAAAAACACTGGTAGAATTCCAGTATTTGCAAAATTCTAAGTTTTGGCGAATACTGTAAATAACACAGTTGGTTGGTAATGGAGTCATCATGAATCCAGAATTAGGAGAATACCCATTTCGTAAATATTTCATCTGATTAAAAATACTATAGTGCCTTGCATGTTCTAAAAAATCTGAGAAAACATCTTAAAAAAAAAAAAAGACTGCAATTTAACAATCTGTATATCTTTAGCTGCCATTAAAAAAAGAGAGAAAAGAGAAAGACCCAGAACAATGGAAATATTACAACCGGTACAGAGCAGCCCCACGGGTGCTCCCGTGCTCACATTGCGAGAGAAACGAAACTGTACACATTTATAAACAAACAGTCCCTGCGCCGGCCGCACGCAGCTGCCTCTACACCAGCGTCTCTTTCCGTTTTCCACTCGACTGGGCTTTCTCCCGCGCTCTCCGGAAGCTGGGCCGTGTTTGGTGCACCCTCACGCTCCTGGCGTCTCCTCCCGTCTGCACGCCGGAGCTGCACTCTGACGCATTCCCATCGACCTCCACCTGAGTAACCCTCCCCTGGGCTTGGAGGCTCCCAGCCGGAGGGCTGTTCTCCTCGCACTCCTCGTGGAGCTCGGGCAGGCCCTGCGGCTCCGGCGGGCTGGCCGCAGGCTGGAAAGGCGCGATGGCGGCTCGAATACAGTTGAACCACTGCTGCTTGTGGAACACGTCATTGGCTTGCAGAGTGTGAGACTGGCCTGGAGAGGGGTCTTGGAAGCGAACTCTGAAGATATTTTTAGCTGGAAAAATAAAAATTGGAAAAATGAAATCATACTTAAAAATGTTTACTCTAGAGCAAGTGTTCACACAATCTTAACATGCGTGCTAGTCTGTACATAACATGCACGGCAGTTAGGTGGGTACATTAAATGAAGCCTGTATGTTGCATCTTCGATACACCTGCTGGTGTTAGAGCCACAAAGCACCTGACAACCCAATGAGTGTGTAACAAGTACAGAATGATGGAACCATTTCATTTTTAGAATTCTTAACGGCTAAAACCAAATTCATTTAAGATTCTGAGCTTGCATTTCTTTAACTTATTTTAAAGCTCATATTCTACCTTTATCTGAGTTGCTGAAAGCTCCCCGGAAGGACCCTCCCATCCGCACATCTCCATCCTGCAGGTCTTCCAAGACCAGCTCTTGGACCGGGATCGGCTGCCGGTACACCTGGTAGGAGTGCCGCTCGTTCCGTGTGACAGGCCGGGTCAGAACCAAGATGTCTTGAAACAGGAAAATGTAAAGTTTCTGGAGAAATGGGAACAAATACCTTCTAAATATGGAACTTCGTGATTTTAAGCGACTGACATACGTTGTTAAAATAGTTGATTATTAATTTTATCAAATTTATTTTCTAAGATCTCTCTCACAAATGACCTCATAAAGATAGTGATTTCAAGGCTATGCGTGCTCCATCTGGAAGGTTTTTCTATTTTGAGACTACATAAAACTTTTTTTTATTGGAGTGTAAAATCAGATGAAGCAACAGTTAAGTAACACTATGCATCATGAAGACCTATCAACCGTAGTATGACTTGAAACACCAGTACCATACAGCACAGTTTTCTAACAAAGTAGGGATTAAAAAATGCAAGCTGGTCAAATATTAATGGTTCCATTTTGTTCCACACAAAATTAAGCCTTTAAATACAGAACTAGGTCCCATGAGGGAAATCAGAGATGTCAGATTTTAACTTTTTCTAAGAAAAAGACAAAAAACAAAAAAACCCAACTTAGAAATTGGGCTTTTTAAAAGCAACGAAAATACCATTCCATGATTGTACTTAGTTCTAACAGGTACTTTTGTAAATTAGCATTTTTAAAATAAATTCGCTTTCATTCAATCTGCTTCAGAAATTTGTTAAGTAGCGCTGGAAACTATTTCTATAAACTCCTCAAAATTTCTTTGAAGGATTTCCTTTTTTATTAAACGTTATGGACCTTATAGGATATTTAGAAAGGAACCCCAGCCAAACAAGTTGCTTTATGCTTCAAAACTAAAACATAAAGTCTTACTGATTCTCCACTGAGCCATCCTTCTGCCACTACGTCATGCATATACTCTTACAACCCTGCGTCACAATTTACGCAAAGACTAAACCGGGCGGGAGGGGAGGCGCAGGGCGGCACGTACGTGTCCGTGTTTGTTCTTCAGCTCCCCGTGGCACAGCAGGACTTTGCTGGCTTCAATTCTAGGGTCCTTCTGCTTCTCATCCAGATACTCCAGCTTGTCGACGTAATACTGGCACTCGGATTCCCCTTTCTTCACATTGATGTCAGAGAGGACTCCTTGTATTATCAACACCTAAAAATTACCAGAAGTTTGATGGAGCAACTTCAGTATTCAGTATGTGAACTCATCCTGTTTCCCCACCAGGCGAAAATGTCAGGAGACAGAAGAATCTGAAAGCTTGCAGGGAGTCTAGAAATCTGTGAATTCAGCCAGCCCCTTCACTTTACAGATGAAGACACCGTCCCAGCCAAACTGGGTGGCTGGTCCGAAGTCACACGTCTATCTAGTGAAGAGACCTGATTAAGATACACGACACATGCACATCTCCTCCTCACGCTCACTGCACCGTGAACTAACGTACTGGTACTGAGAACAACGGAATGCTTCGCCATGCTGGTTCAGTCTGCGGAAGACCTGAGAGTATCAAGTTCTAACTTTCTAAGGCAACCCAATGTATAAACTTGAAAAACAGAAGGGTCACTTATGGACTACGCACAGCATCCTCCAGAAGCTGGACATCAGGGTGGTCTTTGGGAGTGTGTCTAAGAACTTCTTTCAACAGTAGAGGGTATTTGACTAGACGGCTTCGAGGGATATCCAGGAAGCTCCAAAGGTCTAGTTTGCGACTGAAGGGAGACTCAAGGCATCGCTGGAGGAAGTCCTGGACTCTTGGATCCTGTTTCTTTTGGTCAAGCAGAGCTTTGGCTGCCAGCTGGTTGCTGCAGTAGCCTTTGTAGGCGTTCAAGCCTGGTAACTGAAGAGCAAGCAAAGAAAAACGATGAGTTCCTATTATGACTGAATGCGTAAACAAGCCTGTGAACGTGAACACACAATGTACAGCTACTGAGCGTGTTAACAAGCTGTGGACATTGTCCTGCAGATAATTATGGGAGCAGACAGTATTCTAGGCAAACATCAGAATGCTCTTCAAACCTTCCTAAGTTGGCTAAATCCAGCTGAAGCCTCATGACTTCTACCTGCCCTGACCTCAGGGAGGCCTGCAGTGTGTGTCCCCAGGACACCTGAGCGTCCTCTGCCACACTGATCACCAGCCCTGAGGCTGCTTATCTCTGGGCTAGTCCCCCGCTGATTATAAGCACAGCGCCTGCCTTTCATCACCGCACCCCCAGTGCCCACGCCTCAAACAGTGCCCAGCACCCGGCAGGCCCTCACATGTCATGCGAAAGAATGCAGCAGATAATTAATAGCACGTAATGTGCGAATTCTGTCCAAGCAAGAACATATTTGTTAACACATGTGTAATACAAATGAAACTGTAACATTAATGAAGTTTATTTTTTTAAACAGACTGTAGCTTCTTGTATCACTGTAAATTTGTTTAGCTTTAATGCCTTATCTGTTTGTAGAATCCAGTTATGAGATCACATCGATCTGATATTCATCAGAAACTGCTACAGGGCACATCTGTAAGAAACTGTATCTGGGATCCACTCGCCACGTACCCAGTTTACGAGAATGTGACCAATCTGCTCCACTGTCCCGTCAGGCTTGGTTGCTTCTCCTATTCTTGCCAACAAATCTGAAGTGTAAAAATGCAGAAAAATAGGTTAGCATTACATTAGAAGTTTAGATTTAAAATTACTTGTGCTACTGCTGTTCAGATACTAATGAAAATTAAGTAGCATATCTAACCTTCATGCAGAGGTATGTAAGAGTCCAAATCACCAAATATGTGCGTGAGTTCTTCTTCCGACATGATGGACAACTTTAGCATGGGGTCATGGTAGGCCTGTCAGAGGGGAGAAATGTGCAGAGAGATCAAACAGGAGAGATCTATATTTGGATGCAAACAGGACTAATTATATAGAAGCCAGTGTGGATTCTGTTGGCTACACATAAAAGAAATCAAAGTGTGTGTTAATCCCCAAATAGACTCCTGCTAATACTCATTAGTAAGATGACTATGTGTCCAGACCTCATCTACAAAATGTCTTCTCCAGCAGATATTTTCTACTTTTTTAGTTCTAAAGGTTAAGAAAATTATCCTTTAGAATCTGTAAAATGTAATTTTTAAAAACTAGGGCACATGATAAAAAGTTACTTTTACTGACCTTTCTTGCAAGCTTGAGATCTTCAATTAAATCCTGTTCACCTCGGGACATTTCATATATTGCCTGAAAAACATCCGGCAAAAATAAGAGGTCATTCCTTCGAGAAAGAAAAATGATATACAATTGATATTTTACATTATTTAACCGATATTTTGGACAGTATTTTTTCAAGTGACTCAGTCTGAAAACTGTAATTCAGAATGGAATCTCATAATAAGAGGCTGCTGTATGTTTTATAATTTTACCCCATTAGAGTTAATTTGATGACCAGCACCCATACAAAGTGTCATTCACCATTCTGAATTATGTCATGTGTTATGAATTGTTGTTCAAATACAAAAAAAATGCAAGTTAATTTTGCCATAGACATTAGCCTGTTGTTCTGGCAAAACACACGTTTACAAAGCAGGGATCCTTTTTCAGTACAGGCCAATAAATAGGGTCCTGGTGTTGAACGTCAGCGTACCTCCTGACGTTTGATTTCCCGGGTGGTCAAAGACTCCTTCGTGCTGATGTCCAGCATCTCTGACCACAGCACGCTGCTTCTTCTTTTGGCAGGTGTCGGCGCTGCGGATCTGCTAAATGACTTCTGGGCAGAGGCTGGGGATCTGTGGTCACCACGAAGGGTAAATGACTTAAAAAAAAGGCGAACAAAAGAGAAAGTAAGATTTGGAACAAACAGTAATTATTCCCATTTTCTTTTTTTAAAGCAGAGAAAGACAAATTAAGAATAAAGTTCTGAGAATTTTTCAACGCAGAAAATCATTTATTCAAGTTTCAACCTGTCATTCTAAAATATTTATCAGCCAAAACTACTTTTTGTGAATAAAAACTAGCCAAGACTATCCAGTGATATAAGATGCAAATTAATATAACGAGGTTGTACAAACATTGTTTTGGTAACAATATTCCTTTCCAGCATATCACAAAAAGAAAACTTATATTTAAGTATAATAGTGTAAACTTGTCTATACAGCTCAGAGAAAAAACAAATTTCAGGCTTCTATACAAAGTCCCCCTGACTACATTACTCTGTCTCCCCCTTTTTTTTTTTTTACCTGTATTGTTTGACCAAAACGTCTGACTGCTCCATTTCTTACAGGAGAGATTAAGTTTGCCAAGGACGTGACCCGAGCTAGAGGTCGAACTCTTTTATTGCTTGGCTCCTATAAAAACAAAACCAGATTACACAATGTATCCAGGTACAATGATTTCATACAAGCTTGGACATAGTTAAGCCCTCTCACAAAACAATTTTTGTATCTTATAAAATACATAAACACAAAACTCTAAAAATGAATGTTGTTCTTCATTGTTGAAACAGTAAGAACACTCCGAGTAGCAGTAACTTGATAAATAAATAATGTAAGAAAGGCCAAATATTTGACTATCACTTTGAGAACATATTACCATTAAAAGAAAGACTAAAGTTAAAGCAAAGAAATTACACCCTAAGATTCGACAGAACTTTTTATGGTTTAATGTGGTGAATAATTTTTTTTAGAAGCCTTATAATTATGAAAAATTTCAAACAAATGAAAGCAGAGGATAGCATAATAGATCCGTGTATCTCTCATTCAGCTTCAACAGTTTCTAGTACAATTTGTTTCATTTCTGGCCCTACTTAAATATTTTAAAGGAAATCCCAGATATTATGCAATTTCATTCTTGACTACTGCAGTTAGAGGATAACCTTTAAATAAACATGTCTGACAATGAACTGGGTCAGAAAGTGGTGAAGGCAAGGCAGGAGAGGGGTTAAAAGAGCTCCCAGGCTCTGGCATCAGACTGACTGGATGCAAATCCTGGCTCTAAACTTGCTAGGGCACACCATGGGCCTCAATTTCCTCATCTGTAAAATGGGGCTAATAATAGCACTTCTATTATAAAGTTGTGAAGATTAAATGAGTAAACAGAGCTCAGACAGTGCTTGGCACATATTAAGTTTTAGCTATTACTAGCATTCTTTTCTAGGGATCCACTTACTACATAAACACTAGGATTCATAAATAATTGGATCCTCTTTCATACGTTAATTTATTAACTTAAAGGAAAAATATACAGAAATTCAGAAATAGTAATGATATTGCAAATACATCACTATCATTCAAGGACCTCAAAACTTTATAAAAATTGCATTATTTCTCATTTTATTGCTAGGAAAATGGAGGCATACCATTAGGTGACTCAAACAGTTATTGAAAGAAAGAATATCAGATCACAAAATAGGTTGGTCTATTCTTTATGATATCTATGGAACCATAACTATTTGCATTTGGTGCCTCTGATAATTGTGGTATACTCAACAAAAACGATTTGTTGAGAATTTAGGACATATACTTTAAAATTATCACTTTAAAAATTATCATTTAAAAACAACAGAAGAAATACTATTTCTAAAAATTCTTTGGCATGACTAAAGCCATATAAAAAGGAGGGATAAGGAAACAGAGTAAAAATAATCCCTTCAAATAATTTAAGAATGAACTGGCAGAAAAAATTAAAACTACCTGGAAAGAAATTAAAGCGATTTGAATAGCCAAAGAAGCAGTTAGACTTATTAAAACTCCCAAATGGATACATACACATCAGAAAGGAGTGTGAACTACTGAAGAGACTTTGTAGCTAATCAAAGAGAATTCAGAACTGTGAAGGCTTTAAGAGGTGGAGTTATAGACCAACCCCACCCCCTAAATAATCACCTCCAAAGTAATACTTTGAATATAAAGCCACCAACGTGCAAATGTTCGATTAACTGAAAAAGAAACTCTGGAGATCTGCAGTGACACAGCACACGTCATGTGGCTGAGGACGCAGACGCCGCCCCGCGCACATCTGTGCAGCCTGAGTGACGCGCGCGTGTGCAGGGCCGGCACAAGCATTCCTTTCCGCTTAGCGCAGGCAGCACAAAGAGTCTCCTGTTGGCCTGGAGCTAGAATTACCTCACAAAGTAAGATACGCCAACCTTAGCTAGAAACAAAGCAGCTGTCCGAAAGTTCTGCTCTGCTCTTTGGAAACAGAGGTTAACTCCTCTTCCTTGTTTCAAGCATAACAAATGTGACTTCCCAGTAAATCACAAAATAGTAATTTCAATTTAAAAGTCTTGAGAAAGGTGCTTCTTCCACTGAATATGGAAGGAAAAGTTAGTTTAGCTGGGAGGAAAGAAATTTTTGACGTCTATTTCATTACAGAAAATCACATTAGTGATAAAAATTCCTATCTTTATAGGATCAGTTACTGTATAACTTCTTATTTCCTGGTAACTCAAAATTATGTGATATTTAAAATAAAAACTACAGAATTTAGATTTAGATAATTGAATGTAAATCCATCTAAAGCATATTTCTGAAACTAACATGGGCTTTATGTCATTTCTTGAGGGTGCATGTTATGACAAGCAGTATTCAGTGATTAAATATGTTCCACAGTCCTTAAAAAACCCAATTATGATCTCACTTCTCAACAAAAGATACGCTACTCTTCAGAGTTTACCACGGCTAAAAGGTCTGGGGAAGAAGCATGGTGCTAAATCAGGAAATACGGATGGGAGGAGGGAGAGGAGGTGGACACATTTGCACTTTTTGCACATGCTTTTCAAGACTCAGTAACTTTCCTGCCTTAATCAAAGAACATATACGAAGACTGGCAGATATAACTTTTAGCATATTTCAAAAGTATGAACAATTTTAATAAAAAGCCCTGAAAAGTGTGATTATGAAATGTGAAGGTATAATACTGAATATGGCCTGCTACTAATATCAGGATACACACACTATTTGAAAAAAATATCATGCAGAAAGAAGACTTTTGTTTAA
Source organism: Varecia variegata (assembly GCA_028533085.1). Taxonomy (NCBI): domain Eukaryota; kingdom Metazoa; phylum Chordata; class Mammalia; order Primates; family Lemuridae; genus Varecia; species Varecia variegata. The sequence continues at coordinate 1,935,232 of CM052453.1, read as the reverse complement.
AAGTGATATGGATTAGGCATTCTTGGGCCACCTAAAAGACTGGGACAACAATTTGTCTCTTTTGGAATACAGGTTAGGATTTGGCCCCCAGGGAGCTGCAACCAAAAGTAGTTTTCTTTCAAGGTCCAGATGAACCACTTTAATAATCCTGGTTTGGCTATTAAGTACCTAAACATTTGCATCGTCACAAAACATATTTCTAAGACAGTATTTTTAGAGAACTGGTAGTACACCCATATTCTCTGTAGAGAGAATATAATATTTGGAGGTGATGAAGAGAAAGCGGAGCAGGAGTAAACTTATTTTACCCACCAAAAGTAAGGGTCCTACAATGATTTTGCTGTTATTGTTTATTTCTGTAGTGCTGGAAACATGTTAGGCAAGTACAAGTTTAAAGAAAGATAAGGATATTGGAACTATAGTCTCTTCTAAAGACAATCTGAAAATCTATGGGAATAAACAGAATACCAACAAGTTTTACATGCTCAAGGAACTTTCTGCCCTAGGCAAGCTTTCAGCAAGGCTAAAGTTCACTTGGAGGAAAAAAAAATAATCCCCAACACCCTCTAAGGTAAGTTTATGTTTATTTAGGTTAATTTTTAATCAGACTATCGAGTTTAGCTAAGCAGTCACATGCAATATAGGGAATCTGCCCTCTGACCAGGCTTCTAATTAATTAATTTGTATAATCCACTTGTAGTCAGATTTTGTCTTAAAATGTTTTTTGGATATCTATAAACAGAAAATTGTTAAAATTAATATAAAGTCTTTTATCAGGCTATATCTTACACATAAATGCAAGAACATGGAAAAATCCTGTTGAGAATCTAGCTTTTTGTATTAAGGATTTTTCTTCTAATGATGCCATTTAGAGGACATATTTTAGGAGGGGGTCTCTTGTATAGTAAGTCAAATCAAGACACTTAAAAAAAAACAGTATATTTACGGGTTTATTCGTTTTGAGTTACTAGACAATCTCTCCTACTTGGCAAGAACTTAAAAATAAGAAGAATGTAAATAAAAAGTTAATTTTAAAAAGATAAAAATAACTTATGATCACACACGGGATTTCTTCCCTTTCTAGAAGTACTCAAATTATTTAAGGCCGTGTTGCTAGTTCTAAAACCCCAACATCCCTGTTGTCTTTAACTTTGGGAGGAAGGTATGCCAGAAACATGGCCTGTGTCTGATACCAAACAAAGACCAGTTTGTGTTGGTCCAAAAGATGATCAGTTTCAGGATTTACACTAAGGGCCATGGAAGAATTGCTCTATGCAGAGGAAACGCTTATACATTCCAAGAAAACAGAGACATATCAACAAAGACCAAAAACAAACAAGCCAAAGACCGAAGGCAAACCACACCAAATAACAGTGTACCTCCTAAAGATGGTAGCTACCAAAAGGTGTGTCTGTATGACAAACAACTTTGTTGAGATATACAATAAACAGCACATATTTAAAATGTATAATTATATAAATTTTGACATGTCAGCAGCTGCAAAACCATCACCACAATTGAACACAGGAACACTATTTCTATCATAAAAGTGATAATGTAATATATACCCACAGTACATATACTGCAGTATGTAGTGTAAGTAAAATACCACACAGTATTAAATCAACTGTTGAGATTATGTAAAATGGCTAAAAATAATTTATTCTGATAAATGTTCATAAAGACTTTAAAAAAAACCCACAATGACTTCAAACAATTAAAGCAAGGAGGGTGGAACTTAAATAATGGCTCATCGGCTTAAATATCCTAACGTATCTCTCTTTTTCTGAAGAAAAAAGTGGCACACACACAACGAACTTATCAGATGTGGAAAGAAAAATAAACACGCGCCGGGTCAGACGGCGCTTCAGCTGCAATCTGTTCACTAGCATGAACTTACAAGGAAGGGATTCTTAATTTTCCCCCCACTCCATCAGAGCCGTTCCTAAGACCAGGTGATATAAACGCAAGTGAAAAAATCGTAGCCAGCATCAGAAACGTGACGAATTTAACCAACTGGAGGAGCAGGTGTACCCAAGACCTTCTTCTTGTATAAAGTGGTGTGCGGTCAACTCTGCCACGTGTAAACCCAACTCGGACCACAGTCCCTAAGCGAACGTCAAACCTGCACACTGCACGGCTGACCAACGGGTAAACCTAAACCCTCCAAGTCCGGCGGGCTCAGCGCTCTCCCGCCGCCGCGCCTCACCTCCTGCTCGCGGAAGGACTGGTTGCTGGCGTCCAGGACGCGGATCGTCCTCTTGATGGGCAGCAGGCCGCCCACCTCGTCGTGCGCCACCATGCTGCCCGCGCCCGCGCCCCCGGCCCGCACGAGTCAGCCGCGCACGCAGGCGCCGCGCCGGCACCCGGGCTCGCCCCGCGCCGGGCCCCGCCGCGCGCCCATGCTCCGCCGCCGCCGCGACCGTCTGCCCCGCCGCCCGCAGCGCGCGCCGGCCCCAGGGCGCGGGGGCGGGGCCGGGCCCAGGGGCGGGGCCTGTGCCCACGTGACCCAGCTGACTGACAGCCGGGCACACCTGGGCGTCTCAGCTTTCGCCACCCGCGAGAGAGAAAGCTCTTTATCGAAAGGTTTGGAATTTCTGCAGCAAAAGGGGCGGGGAAGGAAGCTGGGTTAATGCAGGGCAGAAACGTCTCTTCCTGATTGAGTAACAAACTGCTAAGTTACCTACTCTAGTGCTTGGTCCCAGGGAGACTTTCTGTAAAACTCTATTGCCTAGTAAGGAATTCAGTATGCACAACCTGACAACTTCAAGTAAGAAAACAGGAATTCGGGCTTAAATAACTGTGTATCTTAAAGAAAAACCCTAATTATCCAGGCAACTTGCTTTTATTTTACAGAAATACAAGTATCTTCACAGTTGTAAAGTTATCAGAGTCTTTATAAAACGGTTCCCAGCATTTTTTCTGAAGACGAGCAGGCTAAATGCAGTCGGTGCACGTCAGTTACCCATCAGGTTATGGGTGAAGTATCATTGGGCTTCTTCAGATTTTTAAAGCTCAGCATTTCTTAGACTTAAAGGCAGATATTTGTCTGTGTTAAAAACTTGGTATCTGTGCATTAGATGTAGTAGGTAACACAAATACATAAAAGGTGATTTCTGTTCTAAAAATGCGTAACATTTTTAGGTTCTTCTCTAAACTGAATTAGCTGATCTTGATACAGTCCTAAGAGGCTCAAAAGACCTACTTAAAAGCCCTGCATTTTACAGGTGAAGAAATGAGGCTCACAGAGGTGAAGGGACTTGCTGAAGCCATGCACAGGGACAGTCTCAAGTTCCTAGTCTAAATCCTTTCCTTTGTGGACGACGACCACCACTTCTGCTGGTTGGCAGGCTTGCCATGAAGCAGTTTCTTTCTTTTTTTTTTTTTAACACAAAGTGCTGCATTCTATTCTGAATGGTAAAATTTTTTAACTATACACAACTATGATATGACATTCATAATTTACAAAAACATTTCTATTCTTAGGATGTATTGGAATCAGAGAAACCTACTATATAAAAGACAGTATGCTAGCTACTTGGGTGATTAAAAAAAACAGGTTTCATATCTGTTCCTAAAGTGCTAACAGCCCAGCTGTGTAAAAGTAGGCCACACGAAGAGATACTTGATACAAGACAGCTTTTGCAAATTCCAAAATAAGTTGTGTAGCTAGTACTTCTAATAGTCTTCCAAGGTCAGAAATGGCTGGGAAAGATCCTATGGAAGAGGCTGTAAGATGCTATGTCAGTGGGGTCTTGAATGCTCTGTAGGTTTGAGCACGAGTAAAGTGTGAAGAGGATGAAGGAGTGAACCCACACTGTCCGTCAGGGCTATGGGTAAAGACAGAGCAGATGGCTTTATTAAGCAGGTGAGAGAGATAAGGAGAACTATGTTGTTGTAATAAGATACATGTGGTTGAAAGATGACTGGAAACACAATGCAAAAACCATAATCAGGTGTCAAGAACTTTCCCTAAGGTAGGGGCAGTGGGAAAGGAATAGGATATATACAAGAAGTCAAAGATGCCTAAGATTTTTTAAATGTGTGTGTGTGGGTAATTGTTAGTGCAAATAAAGAAATAAGAAGGAATGAGTTTTGAAAGAAAATTCTAAGTTTCTTTTTAGATATACCTAGTCTGAGGTGGTGGAAGAGCATGCAAATGAAAATATTCAGCTAGTAGTTGGAAATGTTGGATAAGAACTTGGATAAGAGGCTGGAGGGTAGATTTAGACCAAAGAGTCAGATATATAGAGGTCAGAATTGAAGCTTGGGAATAGATGCAATGCCTGGGAGAGAAAATCTAGGCAAAAAGAACACCGGTCCAAGGATCTAACTTTGGAGGAATGCCAAGAGAAAGAGAATTTTGTCAGAAGGGAAAAAACAAAGGAATGAAAAACTGTTAATTATGGCAAAGAGGTCAAGGGGGGTAAGAAAAGATTCATGGATTTAGTGATTACAAGTTCAACGAGGGTCTCAAGTGTGCTAGTTCAGTGGAGTAAAGACAGATAAATGACAGGGGTTGAAGAGTGAATAGAGAAGAATAAATAGTGAGCACAGACTATGTATAATGACAAATAATCTATACAAAATAACTGACTAAGGTTTCAAGGATAGTGCTACTTTTCCCAGGCAGAACCACCGCTGCCCCTCTGCAGCCACCAGCGGACAAGTGCGTGTTCAGTTAGCACTCAGAGCATCTTGAGTCTTGTTGAAATGGTCTGTAAAACCAGAGCGCTGAACCAGGCCTCTGAGATCACTAACCCATCCTCCTCAGTGTTCTCGGGAGGAAACTCAAGGATGGTGGTGAAAAAATAGGAAAGTTAAGGTCTTACTTGGTGACAGAGCTTATGCATGTTATCTTACTTAATCAACTCTATGAAGTACTTATTGTTATCACCATTTTAAAGATGGAGGAAACCGGGACTTAGAAAAAGCTTAAGAAACTTGTCTCCAAGGAGCCTGATCAATCAGCGACTGGACAGGGACTTCAGTCTGGTCTGCTCAGCTGTTGTCACAACACACCTTCCAGACAAGACAATACATGTAAAAGAATACATGTGCTCTGGGACATACTAAGTGCTTCATAAGTGTCAGTAATAGCAGAGTTAGTTTTAAAACCTAAGTCCCCTGAGTCCCAGGCTAGTAGTGTTCACTAAATAATTGCCAACATTTTACAGAAAAGGAACCATAAAAAAAGTTGAAAGATCAGCTGCTTTACAGCCTTTTTATAACAAGGCATAGGGTAGGTAAAAAGATTATAAAATAGTTCCAGTTGTTTAAGTTTAGAAGAGACCCTATTTCAATAGATGGTAGTACTTTAATTATGTTATTTATAGCAATTATTTATATAATAAAACTATCAACAAATAGTATAACTGAGGCACAGACCAGTTAAGTGTTTTTTTGTTTGTGTAGAAAATCTAGAATTTATAAACTTAAAAACTCGACTGAAATATCTAAAAACAGTAATGGAGCTTTGTAAAAGGCATCCAAGTTTTTGATAAAATTACTGGTTTCGAAACACCAGGTTAAGTTACAGCCTCTGTTCTGCTTGTAAGGAGCCTTTAACCCTGTGTTTCCTAAAATATGAATTAGGTAAAGAGAAAGATAACATTGTTTCCTTCCCTTTTGTATAGAAAAGGGACTGTCAGGTTACTTATCTTTTCTCCCCTTTTAAATGTGAAAAATGTTTGGAATTTAGCAATAAATTAGAGCTTAAGAATAATCATTACTTTTTTTGGTTTAGGTATCGTTTTTATTTACTGTTACCTGGAACAATAGCAAGCAGTTGGAAATTAGGCTAGGAAAGTCATTATTACCGGCAAAAAGAAAAATATTCTCTGCTGCCCTCTACATGGAATATTGTGAAATGCAATTGTCAACCTGTTTTCTTCAACTTTGTATTTATGTTTGTAGGGATATTACATAGATGACTACCTAAACAATTTTTAATCTGTAGAAAAATATGGATGACAGTAAAATTTGTATCTTCAGCCCTTATAAAGCCTTCATGTTTTATATTTACTAAATTAAACATATATTTAAAAAATAATACAAGTATATGAAAAAGATATGTTAAGGACTTCTTCTAAATATTAATATAAGAAAACTATGTTCCATTTTAAAGCTCTACAGTTCAAGAGTACAAACCTATACTATTAATATGTATCTCACTAAAGACAGGTTAAAAATAAAATTTAAAATCTTACTAAAAAAGGAAGCATTGATTCAAAAATGGAACTTTTAAGAAACCAGAGTTTCAAAATATCTAGTAATAAGTTAAAAACAAAAAAAGAGAGTTACAAGTGAACTAGATGAGTATGCAAGAAAGTAGTAATGAAGTAATATGTGGATTTCAGATTTTAAAAATCATTTGGTTTAGAAATATGAATGTCTACAAGCTTTACTAAGAATTTGGTTTGAGAAAAGATCATCAATTTAGATCAATTAAATACTATTAGTATATTAGTATAAATAGTCTGACAGGCTAAGAAGTTTGGTATTATCAAAACAATGGTTTTTTATGTGATGACACCACAAACAGCAAATAAAATGCGGTAACAGTACCCTCAGTGGTGACTTTTATCTCCTACAGGATAACAGGTCATTTCCAGTATAGAAGATCACACATGCTTCTGTCACAGGATGGTAAGTGGGATTCCTCCCACTTTCCCTGGCCTTCAGCTAACGCCCCAAACTGAAGACAATGGCATGTGCCCAGTGCTCAGCTTCCTGTTCTCCCAGCTCACCTTGTGTAGCCATTGCCATATAGGCCAGATCAATAGCCACATACCAAATGCAAGAGGGTTTGCTGGTCCGTTCCAGTAGACTGTACATCTTGCACAAGAGCTGAGGTTACAACTACCACTTGAGTTTACAGTGGTCCACTGTCATTTACCACAATCCCACAGTCTCACAGCCTCTTGCCTCAGCTGCACTGTGTTTATCTCCTGCCTTCCACCCTGGCCTTCTTGGATGCTACTGTGTGGCATTTGAGCATGTGTAGCCTGGGAGTGTGAGGGACAGACACCCCAAGGGCCACTGTTGACTTGTGGAACACAGGAGCTGGAGGATAAAAGTTCCCCTCTGTAATTCCTTGAGAAGACAATTCTGCAACGTATCTTACACAGCTCTTCAGAGGGTCCTAGCAAGATCAACCCCAGTTGCCCAGTGGTGACCAGCTTAATTATAGACACTGCATGAGCCTCCTTCTGTTTCACTTCCCCACTCTGTTCCCTGGGATCACACCTCAAGACAGACCACCTGTCAATGAGTCCTTGTTTTAGGCTCTGATTTCTGGAAGGAACCTAAGCTAAGACGTTGACACTGACATTGGTCCTAGAGATCAGAAACATGGCATGGGACTCTGGAACGGAATCACTCCTTGGTAAAATGGTGATAAGGACTACAGGTATGGTGGAGATGAGATACAGATGGACAGGTGAAGCAATGACTTACATAGTTGCGATGGCAAATGAACAGAGGGGCAATGGCAATTGTAAGGATTGTAGTGTTGGCTGCCTTTCATTAATTGCATTAAAACCCTTGAAAAAGCAGCTGGAAGAACCTTCATAATGTTCTCAGAGTCATGGTGGGAGACATGTCTCCTGCGCTACTTTGAATCAGGGGAGAAGGAGGGAAGGGATAAGTGCTAGATAACTAAAATAATGCCCCTAGGAACAAATCAATTTACAATAGCCAAAAGGAGGGAGTTAAAGGCATTATATTAATATAAAGGCATCAGTATAAAGATAACCATTAGAACAAAAACACAAACCTTCCTAAAAATCAAAAAAGATAAGCCAAGCCAAAAAACACACACACAAACAAAACATAAAGAGATTATGCTATGGTTTATCCAAGAAAGTGGGATTATATGCTGTGTGTGTGCATATATATGCCATATATACAAATATATACACAATTGCATATATTTTAAAAGTGGAAGGATAAACCATAAAATTAAAAGGAACAGATTTCATCTGAAAGAAAGAGTAGGGTAGAAGAGCCATGGATAGGAACAAGAGTCTTTTGTAGAATTGACTTTGAAATTCTACATAATTTTGTGACATAATTTTAAGATAAAATTATATTTAAAAAGTAGTAATTCTTAAAAATTGAAAATAAAAACAAATGAGCTGAAGGCATCATTACAAAAAAAGGAACTAGTCTAATAACTTAAAAACACAGTAATTTGACTGTACATCCCTAGTATGCTATAACCTATAGGTAAAAAAAAAAAAAAAAGCTGACAAATACAAGAAAACATAAACTGATTTTAGTAATTGTATCATCTATAGTAATGCAAACTGTTGTCTTTGAACCATGGGATAAATCAAATGAGTAATTAGGTCAGTGTTCCCGAGAACCTGGACTTTTTGGTGTGGTTGAAAGAGCTCTAGATGGCAGGATTGATGAGATTAAGTAAAAATGCTGTAGATTTGAATTTTATATTTCAATATAAATCCATATTTTATTATTTAAAATTATATTTATTTCCTAGCTCTGTCATTAAAAAGGCCTACCAGCAATGACCAATCCAGTAGAACGGAGTGTTCCTAATGTCCAGATTTTAGCCTCTACCATTTTCTAAAGAAACCAGGCTCCCTTTAGAAATGACTGATTCCAGAAATGGAGCAGAAAAAAATGTACAAATGAGCCTGAAATCACTTGTCATCCTGGAAGGCGCGGAGGCTACTCATCGCCTAGATACGAGGTGAAGGTCGTGTCAAAAGGACACAGGAACCATCCTGAAGCAGCACCCAACAGCCAAAGACGGGTAAGTTAAGCATCAGTGAGAATAAGAACTAAAATGAATCAAAGCAAAACAAATGTGTTTATATCCATGAGTTCATAATAACATTAAAAAGAAAAAAATCATTAGTTACTTTTAGAGAATGCTAACGAATGAAACTAATTATTTTTTAAAACCGATGAAGGAAGAGAATCGAGCACTTGTCCTGGCTTTATTATAAATCAGTACCTCAGAGTGACCAAAGGGCTGATGAGGGGACTGTTGTCTTTACAGGGTGTTCAGTTAATCAACAGAGGACTGATGAAGGCACATCACTCCGTAACCTCCAAGGAAACACCGGATCTAGGCAGTGACCATCCATTTTCAGAGCATCCCAAGAAGACATTATGTACTTTCTGAGAGAAGTACATGGCCCAAAACAAAATGGATGAGGCCTCTAGATCTAACTGCCAACTTACCAGAAACACATGGAAGAGAGGAACATAGTAATCGTCGGGATGCAATCATAAATATTCAGGCTGTGCAAAGCTCTACAGGAAAATCCTGTATCACACGGTTTCTTCAGTAACAAAAATTGCAAGGAAACAAAGAACTAGAGGGGAAACCTATAGATTAAAAGAACTTAAGACACACAATGTATGGATCTTATCTGGATTCCAATTCAAACAGACAAAAGGAACAAAAAACAAAAACATACAAGACCATCAAGAAAATGTATAAACACCAAATCTGACAGTAAAGAATTACTGTTTGGGTTTTGTATTGTTTTGTGAAAAATGGCATTTTATTGTATTTAAGAAAAAAGTTCTTATCTTAAAGATGATGAAGGTAATAGATAATGAAATAGTTACAGATGAAATAATACAGTGTCTAGGATTTGATGCAAAATAAGACAGGAGGTGTAGGCAAATGGAGAGAGAAATAAGACTGATCTGATCATAGACTAGGGATGATTGCTAAAGTTGAATTAAAGAAAAGGAGGATTTTCTTTAAATAGATTTGATCACGTATTTTATTGTGGCAAACTATAAATACTGTCTTATTTCTGTATGTGATTTGATTTGAAGCATACCTAAAAATACTCAGGGTTGCCATTTCAAACTTTTTTCTTTAAACAAAAGATATTTTAAATGCAACTAAAATTGTTTTACAAAATGCCTAACACTTAAAACACGTAATTCTTCTATAAAGACATTATACACTAAAAATAAGACAAAAACCTGGTTTGCTGGATTTGATACAATGCTAATGGGCAAATTACAAAAATTTAACTTTTAGACTTTTTTTTTTTTTTTTAGAGACAGGGTCTTGCTCTGTAGCCCAGGCTGGAGTGCAGTGGCCCAATCACAGCTCACTGCAGCCTCAACCTCCTGGGCTCAAGCCAGTCTCCTACCTCAGCCTCCTGAGTAGCTGGGACTACAGTCATGTGCCACCACACCTGGTTAATTTTTTATTTTTTGTAGAGATGGGGTTTGCTACGTTGCCCAGGCTGGTCTCGAACTCCTGGCCTCAAGCGATCCTCCTGCCTCCACCTCCAAAAGTGCTGGGATTATAGGTGTGAGCCACCACTCCCAGCCTTAGAAAATGTCTTTAAAAAGAAACAGCAGCAGCTGCCGCTGTTAAACATAATGTCAAACATTTTTTAAAAATCTCATTTAAAAAATGTACAACTTTTTCATTATAATCTTAAGAAAAGACTCCCAAAACTCAAGATGCTTTGGTAAAATTTGCCAACTGATAAAAGTGGGGCAAGTAATTCCAAAAATATCAGGTTTTTGGACTTAAGTACAATTTTACATAAAAGACTAGGCAAGTATTTTTGTGTGCGCATTGAGTGTTAGTCTATCATAGGTCACACATTTGACGCCCATGGGACACAATCTGACAAGTGTAGACAATGTAGACCAGTTGTTTGGCTTACATGGTTTTTTTTGTTTGTTTGTTTTTAAGAAAAATTTGATTCAACATTTAAAATTCAGGAGATTTCACATAAAAACCCAGACTTTGACGGAGCTACATGAAACAAGGGGCAGAGCAGATCAGTGGCTGCTTCCTGCAGGGGCCTGGTCCTTTCCTGGTCACCACGGTGCCTCTCCCACCTCCGTGGCTGGCACAGATTAAGGGCCAGTCTCCTCAGGCACCTGTGTCTGCCATCACTACTTACAGCCTGACACTGTTTTAAGAGTGTTTTCCCCTTAATCTTAACAAAGAAGTAGAATAGCAAAAAGAGGATGTCTATGAGCCAATATTATTCGGTTTTGCACTTAAAAAAATGCAAAAATCCTGCCCCCCAAAACCTCAGCATTCATTACTCTTATAGCACAGACATAAAATGCTATCTGCAGATTTTAAAGTGCTTTTCTTTGACAGGACAGCAGGGCTTACCTTCAGATCAAGGCTGCTGAGGCTTACAACATCATCATCTTTCTCTCTTCGTTTTCTTTTCTATAAGAAAAAAAAACGATTTTATTTTCTTATAGAAGGAATACATTTTACCCCATTAAACAGAGACTCTGTACAACTAAAAAAAAAATCACTTTAAAAAAACCCAGCATCGGCTGTATTCGCAAGGCAATTACTTTGATGAGGGGTGCTCATAAATTGTCTCTAGCATGTGTACTCCCTAAATAGCTCCCTAAGCCGTCTCTGCTGTAAAGTGATTCCACCCTGTTAAAAAACTTAGTTATGTAAAGTTTTTCAGAACTCTTATGTAAGTCAAGGGCTGGCTGTACTTGTTAGAGAACAGATAAAATTTATATCTTTATAGGCAACACTTTTTTTAAAGGAACACATTATTTATCCTATGGAGGAGTCCTTCGCTAGAAAAAGAGACATGCTTTTCTCATTGCCCAAAGTAATATTTGTTGCCTGAGGCAGGATTATTAACTGGAAGATGAACAGTCATGTTCCTGAGTACTTTGCAGTAATCGTTCATCATCTTCACTCAGCCCTGCTGCCAATGGTAGTGGCAAAACTCTGTACATAGCTCACATTTCTGGTTCTTAATCAGTATTGAATAAGCACCCATAAGGAACACTCATTCTCCCATATCTCAAAATAACTTTTCAGATTACTTGTGACACAGCCTAGCTCTTGTGAACTCTTAAGTGACCAGCCAGGGCTCGCTTCCAGTTCCTGGCCCCACACTGAGGAGAAACTGCTAGGAATTGAATCAAAAAATCGAGCAGGATAGGGACAATAGAGGAAAGAGAAAAAGGCACAGTCCAGATAGCAGGAGGCTGCAGAAAGCAGCTCTCATGAAAACAACACCCGGGGAGCTCTGTGCAGTTAGAAAACCTATCTGAACCAAGCCTCCATGTACAAGTTGGGGAAAACTAAATTCACATTAAAATGAACAGAAAATTCTCAGTCAAGTCCTACACACAATCACTCTGAGAAAAACGAGAACAAGGGACAGAATGCCATCCCCTTAGGAAATGAAGGCACACCAGGAGGAAATGCTCAAACAAGCAGAACAAAACATAACATGCTAATTCAAATTGAGCTAAAAGACTCTAAGAAAATGGCATAAGACATGAAAGAACAATATAAATCAGAATTGGAAAAAACTCAGAAAGGTGACAGAACTTCAGAAATCTTTATTGATCCCAAGGTCATATCCAGAAGATGTAGAAAAGTTATGACTAATGTGATCTTAGTTTTGAAAAGTCAACCAACCAAAAATCCTGCACCCATGTATCTACCCGTGAGCATGTGTGTTTGTCAGTAACATGAGCAAAATATAGAGGGATACATGTGGTGTGTTGACAGGGTTAGAGGAGAGGCTGGGGAAGGAAAGGGAGGAACCTGCCTGGCAAAAGAGTGTAGTGAGGGGAAAATAGCACATATATGATCATACTTAGGCATTTATATGAAATTGTATATATGTGTGAGTATATATATAATGAAATTTAACAGATTTTGAAACATTCTACTGTAATTTCTTTTAAATATTTTAAAGTTCTGTATTCCACATTTATCTCTTTAATCCTTCTGGAATTTACTTTTGTATGTATGTGGCATGAGATAGAACAGTCAATTGCCTCACCCCAACACCATTTGTTGAATGGTGTTCATCACACCTGTGACCCAGTAAGTCCTTGTAGCTATGCAGGTCAGTTTCTGGGTTCTTTATTTTGTTCCACTGATCTATTTATTATTTATTTATCCCTGTGCTCATATCACACTGTGCCTTAATAGCGAATACAGTAAGTCATAAGCTCCCTACCTTGTGTACTGCCTTTTGTTATTTTGGGCCTTCTCCTCTTCCACATGAGTTATAGAATGCGATCTATTATACTAAACTCTAATGGAATTTCTATTAAAACTGCACTGAATTTATGGAGTAATTTGCAGAGAACTGACATTTTTATGATATTGAGTCTTCCTTGCATAAATATGACCTCTCTGTCCATTTAATTAGGACTTCTATGTTCTTCATTAATGCTTTCCAATTTTCCCCATAAAGGGGGTTTCACACATTTTTTTCATGGATTTATTATGAGTTTTAAAAAATTATTCCTATTTTGGTAGGAGGATCTTTAAAAGTATACTTTATTGTTTATTGCTATTATATATATATAGTCTATTGATTTCTTTTTATGATTCTTATAGCCAGTTTGCTCTCATACGTTCAAAAGCTGCTATTAATATTCTCTTGGATGTTCTATGCAATCACTGTCTGTAAGTAATGAAATCATACTGTCTCTTCCTTTCTGATTTGTATACCACTTGTTTTTGTCTTACTGTATTGGCTTATGGTGTTGCAGACATGCTGATGGCAGGCTTTTTTCTAAATTTAAAGAGAATATTTCTAACATTTTATCATTATATATGCTGTTTGTGGTAGGTCCCAGGGCTAAGGAAATTCTCTGCTACTCTTGGTTTGTCGAGAGTTTTATCATGATTGGGTATTGATTTAGTTTTTCCCACTGTTACCTTTCTTTCTGTTTTCTTTGGTTTACTCTATTGTTCATTTTCTAACCTCGAGATAGAGTCTCAGTTCATTAATTTTTATACTTTTTCTTTTTCAAACTAAAAATTTAAAAGTTGTAAATCACCCTCTTAGTAATTTTATACTCCTTAATAATAGCCCAAAAGTTTTGCTACATAAACCATGCGATATTTCTTTTGTCATGGGAGACTTCTGCCGAAGTGTTTTCCCAAGTGGGACATACAAGATATCGCCCCTAGAGTACAGGAAGAAAATATTGGAACTTCTTTTTTATATATTTTAAATCCTTTAAAAATAAGCTTACTAATAATTAATATACAGATGATGAGTTCATCATCACTTATAAGACTAAAAACAGTGATGATCTAATCAGACCCAGTAAGAAGTCAGCCCCAAACTCTGAAATTGTCACGGCTATTAGAAATATAGATTTATGCTTACTAGCATTAACCCCTAAGTGTATATTGTGCTTTGAGATATTAGCTCACAATGGTAGTGTGTGTGTGTATATATATGTATATGTATATACACACACATAAAAATTATAAATAAATATATCAGGAGTACATGTTCAAAATATTTTTGCTGATAGTTTTGCACAATCCAAAGTTTGGAGACCCTTCTCTATTCAAGTTTTCTGTTTAGGCTCAGCAACCTGTGGGTGAAATGGATCAAGATGGGAAATGCTTTAAAGGAAAATGTAGAATTGCTTAAATATCAGGAGACTCTTGCCAAGAAAGCTTTACTGGCCAAATAATGTACGTAATGGGTGTAACAGTACAGAAATATCAAACAGGAATGCCCAATAGAAATACATATTTAACACAAAAGAACAGAATACAAATTGAATATGTATTGCTGAAACCAACAGAACATCATCAAAACATTTACATAAGTAATATTTGAGAAACTAGAAACAAAATCATTTTTGCTATTTCCCCCAAATAAGAAAAGCATAAGAATCATATATCTATTTGTACATAGTTTATTTATATATGTATTATAAGCCAATAAGTTTTAAGTACAAAAAGAATTGATTTTCTGTGGTCATTTCACACAAAATTAAATGCATCTGTCTTGCTCTAAAAATTATGAAACAGTTCCTCTATTTTGAGATGATTAACAGTGGAAAATAATTAATTCATTACATATATATTATCTGCAATCAGCATTTTTATATTTTTCTCCAAGGGAAAAAAAGCTGTTAGAGAATGTACATAAAAATAACTGCATGTTTCATAATATACACTCTGAAATTTAACATTGATAGGAATCGGAGAAAGGATTGGATAGAGTTAAAATTAATAGATATGAGTACTTTGCAACATATGTTTTATACTTACTTGAAATAAAAATTTGTTTCAGCTTGTTAGTAGGAAAGGACTAAATCAGGCTGCCAAAGATGGCTACAGAAATTCTGTTCCTTGAGATATTCAGAAGTACAGACCACTGAGCTGTACCTACCCTCCGAATGAAAGACAACCCAGGAATTAATTCTATCTAAAATCTTGACATAAAAAACTCAGGTATCTACTTACCAAAGTGAAGTCCCAATGGGGGCCAGGTGTTAAAAATGTGAAGGAGCTACCTCTCCGAAGGGAGTATCTGTTAAGAGAAAATCCAAACAATAAACAAATAGAGAATAACTTTTGTATAATAAAGCACTAGACAGATAAAAAGCTTTCTTTTCCATAGTTTCAAAACTGTTTAAAGTAGTCTGATTTGTCATTCAGTCTTAGAAATAAGAGGGATGGTATGCAAAACAAAACAGAACAGGGTATAGGTTCTGGTCATTTTCAGAATCTTTACAGTGAAAGAGCCTTTTTAAAATTAGTGAACAGATTATTCTAAAAAATAATTCACCAAACCAAGCAGAGTTTATCTTAGGAACATGAACATGGTTCAATAATATGAAATCTATTAATATAATATATTGCCTTAACAGGTTAAACAAAAAACAGCAAATAAATTTCCTTAGGTACAAAAAATTTGATAAAATTTAACACTCACACTTAATATTAAAAAAAGGAAACTTTTAACAAACAAAACCTAAATGCACATTATTTACATTTTATATAAAATTCTTTTGATTTTTAAAAATTATAATTTAATGAAAAACTTTGAGTGACTACATTTGAGACAAAGGTCTCAAGTAAGATTAAAATTTGACTAGAATTTTGTTTTTTACCGTTAAGTGACAGATTTTCCTTTCGTGTTTTCTTTCCATTCAATGTAAAGAAATAAAGCAAGAGAAACCTGTGAGAAATCATATCTTTACCTTTCTAAAATAGAAACTAGTATGTTTGTAAAATATAAGCCTCTGTTTATAATCACAAAATACAGCTAGCACAGGAGACAGTTTATAAGCTACACTTATTGTTAATCACTTCAGATGTAAACAAATGTAGGATGAACAGAGATTTTTTTTCCCTTGTGGAAACAAAGGCCGACCAAGTGAGCAAAGCAAAGGCTATTTATTAAGAGCTTGCTGGAGCAAGGGAGTCAGCTAGTCACTTGCGTCTTGCCATAGACTCCAAGGCAGGTAGAGCAGTGTGAAGCTTCATAGTGGAACGGAAGAGAAGGCTCAGGTATGTCCTGACTGGCGGTTGTTGGCTGGGGGAGCTGTGGGCGCTAGTCAGAAGTGGGGGCAGCCTGCTGTGATTGGTCAAGGGTGGGGTGGGCATACTTGGCTTTCTATGGCTGGTCCTGATTGGGAAGCAGGACAAAACATTAGGATGTTGGTAGTTATTAATGAAGTCCTGGCCATTTTAGGCCAGTTGTTATAGAAGTTATTATTTTGTTTCCTGGATTATCAGGTCATTGTCCATCTTACATTTGTCCTGTCACCATTGACCCTCATGGTCGTTGTTTGCCATAGGTTATAGAAATACCACTGATGTCTGGTTTTCCTGCAAAAATTTACAAGCTTAAATCAAATATTAATACAAGCGCTTCTGTAGTTTTCTAAGCTAAATATAAAGCAGAAGTTTGTTTAAATTTGACAAGGAACACAAAGGAAAATGGCTATACAGAGAAAGAGGAGGTCAGCAAGGCTTCACAGAAGAATTAATACTTAAGTAATACTAGGTATTACTGGATCTGAGAGAGAAATAGCAGTTAGCAAAGCATTAAGGCAGAATGAAATGAGGCATTCAGGAAACTGAACGTAGTTCCTTATGTTAGAGAACCAAAAGAAATAAGGAAGGGCTAAGATCATCATGAAAGGCCTCACTTGCTACACTCAAAGTATGGACTTGATCTTGAACAGGCGTGGCAGCTACTGAATTCTAAGAAACGTGAAGGATGGATGGGAAGAAGGCAAGACTGCTCAGGAAGACCACTTAGGAGGCAGTGCTGACACTGCCTACAACAGAGCGTCAGGGGCTGTGGCAATGGTGACTAGCTTAGAGAGGAGAAGTTGATTTGACAGAGGGTTCAGCGACAACATTGGCAGGACAGACTTTGCCTTTTCCTCCCTATACCTGTTCAGTTACTGCCAAGGTTCCTGATATGGGGAAATATTTAATAGATGCAGAGATATTAAGGTATTTACAAATTAGAAATAGATGCAGAGAGATATTAAGACATTTAAAGCAAACATTTCCTAAATAATTATTTGGGAAAGATCAAAATATAATAAGACTCATTACTCATGGAACTCAAACTGTTTTTTGAGGGCCTCTTTAGTGACACAAAAGAACTTAAGGAACTGATTATCCCAACCTTTCTTGTCACTGCAGAAAAGTCAAGCAACAATAAAGAAAATGGTATTTTTTTTTTTATAAAACACTGGAACAAGGTATTTAAGTTAAACAAAAAAAGTCATGTGAAATAAACTATAATTCATATCATAAAATACATGGTATACTATTATAAACAAATGGTAAAAGATCATGAGGAAGACAGGACCTCAAGACCATGTATGTGAGTCCACAGACCACACTTCTTAAAAACACTGCTCTAGGAAAGCGCTATTGTACACGACATGCGTAAGAAGAGCCATCAGTGAGCACCGGGTTGAGAAGCAGCAATTGAAGATTACTTTTAATCTAATGCAAATACACATTATAAAGTGGTATTCACAGTGGTACTTAAAATATTCAGTACACACTTCCTTTAGGTATAAGACAAGTATTAGGGAGAATAACAAAGCCAAAGCTATTAATTTCTTTACTCCCTAGAAGCGGCCATACTGACCTCAGAATGAATTTGATGTCTGAAAGCTGGAAAGAAAAATAGCTTTTAGGAATCTTAAAAAGGTTAACAAACTGGAAAAATATTTCCAACTGGATGGTAAAATTCTTTCCAGCACTATCTAATCAGCTTTACAGTAATGCTATTTTGTCCCATTTCAATAACAAGTTCCTATTTATTTTGAATACCCATGGAAAAAAGGAACCCAAAAAACAAACTGTGCCCAGCAAGTATGTGAGACAGTGCCAACTTTCACAAATCTTGGAAAGACATGCACTCATTTTTCATAGGGGTCAGACTCAAAATGTAATAGCTATTTTAAACCCTTGTGGGAAAAAAATTTTGATTTCATAAAACATTAAGATTACAAGTGGTCTTCTCAGAAGATTCACAGGACAACCTACTTGAACGTGGTGGGGGATGGAGGAACAACTGCTAAAGGGTACATGTTTTCTTTTTGAGGTGATGAAAATGTTCTAAAATTGACTGTGGTTATGTTTGCACCTATCTGTGAATATACAAAAAAAAAAAAACCCAGCCATTTAAATGGATAAATTATAGGGTATATGATCTTTTTTTTTTTTAAAGAAAATGATACTTTGATTTTCTTGTATGCTTTTTTGTCTTTCAGAGTAGTTTATAGTGAGTTTAGCCTGCAAAAAGTTTTTCAATATATCACATACAATCCTTTTGCTTATGATTACTATCCTAATATTGTGCTTAGTTTTTTCTCGCTCCATTATTAATTGATACTATCTTGTCATATTTTATATATTCTTGTAGATGATCTTACATCTTTTCTGGATAATGGAATATAGGTTACTTCATTATTCCCTATTTTCCCTCCATGGTTCTTCTAACTTCATCACTCTCCTCATGCTGCCTACATCACTACCCTTGTGTCACAAAATATCATTTCCCACCTCACACAAAAAATAGAAACCTGGTGGGAAAGCCCTCGAATTCCTGCTCACAACCCACCCCATTCCCCAAACTTATCTATGACTATACCATCCACGGATCCTTGCCCAGGCTAAATTCTCTACCTTTAATTTGGATTCGATCCTTTTCTGCCTTCTTGGACCCTTGTTTAATCATTTCTCTTCTCTCCTGTCTTGTCTACCTCTCCCTTTACTTGCTTATTTCTCTCAGCACATTGAGTTTATCCCTTCTTGAGAGTCAGTCCCGCAAACCTGTGTCCCTTCTTCTATTATTCTTTTTGCACTGAAACTTCTTGAAAGTGCAGCCCACACGCAGCCTTTCCTGTTCTCCAGCCCCACTGCCAGCTGTCAGATTCAAACATTCATCATTTTTCATCCAGACTGACTTCCCACTGATCCAGCATCTACACTGAGGATTTTTAATTTGGTATACATAGATGGGTCCACAAATCTCCTGAAACTTTATGTATGTGATCACTTTTTGGGGGGAATAGTTTTCATAAGATTTAAAGAGTGCCATGACCCCAAAATGTTGCTTATTTTTCTCATGGAAGACTGCCTTTTTAATATGAAAATATGATCGTGACATTGGCTTGTTTAAAGTCTTTCAGTATTTTCCCATCATCTTGAAGACAAAATCCAAACTCTGCCAAGGCACACAAGGCCCCTTTGTGATGTGGCTCTCACCCCTTCAGCATGATCTCTTATCACTACCTCTTCCCTATCCCTATCTTGGTGCCCTCCCCTATACAGCTAGTTATGACACGCAGAACTCATTATGCCCATTTGCTTCAGGGCCTTTTCCCAAGTTCTTCCCTACCTGAAATCACCCATTTACACACGCTGTCTACACTGGTCCTCTAGGGCTCAGAGATTACAGCAGGCAATCATTTCCTGTTCTTTCCAGTCAGGACTAAGTGTTCTTTTTATTTGTACCCATGGTATTCTGTGCATACCACTACAGTAACTTTCATCTCGCACTATTATTAACTTATCTTTCTTCTCCACTAGATTCTGAATTTTTAAAGAGTAAGGCCAATATTTTCATCTCCATATTCCCAAGGTCTGGCCCTCACACATTTCCTGAATAAATCACATCACATTCTCTGCACAACCCACTGCAAACCATTCCAAATTCAGTATTCTAACTATTCCTCGGAAGCCATCTAAGATCAATATGCTTTTCTCATTGCCAAATTTAATGATCTTTTCATTCCTCATCTAGTTTAAACTTTTCAGTTCTTACTTTACTTGACCCATCAGCAACATCTGACATAGCTTACCATGTCCTCTTTCTTGAAATCTGTCTTCATTTGGCCTCCTGGATACTGTTCTCACTTGGTTCTCGTCCCACCTCACCAGCTGCTCCTTCTGAGCATTTGACTACCCAGACCCTTAAATGTTGGGAGAGCCTCAGGGGTTAGTCCTCAAAATCACCTCGGTTTATACTCACTACCTCGATGACTCTCAGGTACCATGATTTCAAGTCTATTTGCTGACAATTCCCAAATTTGTATCTGGTTACACAGGTGGGTTCACTTTGTGAAATTTCACTGAGCTAAACACTTATGATTCATATACTCTCATTTGAATGTATGCTTCAATAAGAGGTTAAAAAAAAAGAAAAAAGTTGTGATGAACTCTTTAGTAGGCATCTCATAACATATCCCAAAGCAAACTTCTCCCCTGGTCTCTCCTTTCTGAGAACATGAAAACCCATTCTTATAAATTCAGGCCAAAACCTTGGAGTCATCCTTCATTCCTATTCTTTTTAACTCCATGCTGACTACATCTGCATATCCTGCCAGTGCTAACTTCAAAATACATCCCAAATATGAAAAATTTTCACCACCTCTATCACTCTCATGTGTCAGCTCAACTGCAATAATCTAATTGGTCTTCGTGATTCTATCCTTGCAACATAATAAAATGATCTTTTAAAAATATAGATCTCATCATTACCTTTCGCTTCCCAATCCACTAAGTCAAATTTCAAGGTCTTAAAAGGCCCACCAGTACTGCCTGGTCCGGCCCAGCCATCCCTCTGACCTCATCTCCTACCATTTCCCCCCTTGTTTCACTCCACTCCAATCACCTGATTTCTTTGAAGTTCCTTGAATACACCAAAAAGATTCTTCTTCAAAGCTTTGCACTTGCTGCTCTTCTATGCCTAGAACACTCTTTCCCCAAATATTTACATGCTTATTCTTTCTTTACTTCCTTCAAGTCTCTGCTCAAAAGTCACCACCATCATCAGAAAGGCCTTCCTTGTGATTTTTTTAAACATAGCAACACTGCCCCTTACTATGCCTTAATTCTCTTCACTGCGTGACCACCTGCTATTTTACATATTTATTTGATTGTGTTTTTCCCCCAACCAGAATTTAAGCTTCACGACAGCAGGGACTTCATCTGTTTTGTTCACTAGAATTCCCAATACTGTATCTACAACAGTATCTGGGACTAGGGCAGGTGCTCAACAGTATTACTAAAGGAATGTAGAATAAACTTAACACTGCTTTCATTTGTTATTTTGAAATTCTATTTTCCCTTAACTAGTCTTTCCTGGTTCTCCTATTTCTCAGTCTCAGAGATAGTGACTTCTTTCTCATAGGCTATAATAGGTATGGTGGTTTTAGAAAGGTATATTCAGGTAATAATTACCCTAAACTTAGAACTAATAAAACTAAGTATCTAGTGAAAAAGTCCAGCTCCCAGCAGAGTAACTTACAATGGGTTTATGAATGCATTGTCGATGAGGTGTTATCCTATTTCTCAAGAAGGAACTGGCATATGTAGGCCTAACTGGAATGTAAATTATGTAAAGGACTGTAGTTTATCTAAAACAGTAACGTTAAATGGACACAAGGACTTCCGAAGGGAGGGAGCAGATGTGGAATTATTATTCTTATAGATAAAAACTGGCAGATAACAGTTAACATTTATTGAGAGCTTTCTGTGTACAGGCACTACACTAAGCACTTTGCATTCACTATCTCTCTGAATTTCACAACGACCTTATATGAAGTGAGTACTGTTATAATGCCATTTAAAAGACAAGGATACATCCTTAGAGATGCTAAGGAACATCCAACGTCACACAACCTGTCATTGGAACCTACAAGCTCCCAGGTGGGAGTTTTCCAAGATGGGAAAGCATGTCTTCAGCACGTTTTACAGGGCTCCTCTTCCAGACACAGCCTTCTGAAACTCTTATCTAGTGATCACTCTTTCCAGACACACAGAATGACTACAGGAGGCAGAATGTGAACTGTGTTAATTAAAAACCCAGTGACCATCCTCTTTTATCTCCCTACACGGCAGGCTGGAACCTTGAGCTGTGCCGTGTTCACTGATGTGGCCAGTGGAGGAGGATTGTGGTCTCCGGAAAACATTTCATGTAAACACTGGCTTTTAGGCTAAAAGCTTGGTGCCTGCTCCCGATTCCTCTCTCTTTCCCCCACACCCCACCGGCTCCTGATCCGAGGCGGTTTGGAAACGCCAGCCCAGGACTGGTTGGGCAGGGAGCACAGAGCCACCGCCGCTTTTCCTGAAGGCGCAGCGGGACGGGGTCGGGAGTAGATTTCCACCAAGTCTGCCCCTTCTCTGAGGAGCTGGGAAGTCCTAGCCCGGGGCCTCGGGGCCGACGTCAGCTCCAGGCCAGGCCCACCGTGGCTCCAGCCGGCCCCCGGCACTCGCCTCCCGCGGGCAATCCTCACTCCGCCCAGCGCCCCTGACAGCGGCTTACGAATGCGTGGCTGATGAGGGGTTATCCTGGTTCCCAACAAGGAACTGGCGTATCTAGGCCCCGCACTGCCCCCCACGCTCACCCAGCAACCCCAGGACCCCCTCAACCCCACGCTCACCTCTCTCCACACTAACCCCATTACCCTGCCACCCCCGGTCCTCACCCCGCCCCACCCTCACCTGCCCCGCTCCTCCCCCCGCCCCCACCCTCACCTGCCCCGGTCCTCACCCCGCCCCCACCCTCGCCTGCCCCGGTCCTCCCTCACCCCGCTCCCCCTTTTACCTTCTACCACGGCCCTCACTCCGCCCACACGCTCACCTCCCTCCACACTCACCTCTCCCGCACTCACCTCTCCTCCGGCCCCGGCCCAGGGGTGTCGGCCGAAGGCCCCGCGGCGCCCTCCGCGCTCAGCCCCGAGAGTCGGCGGCTTCGCCTCCGCGGCCGCGGCTGCTTTTGAGCCGCCAGCTCGGGCTCCATGGCACGGAGGAGGGGGTGGGGCGGTGGCCGAGTGCCCGGGAGACCGGCAGGGGCGGGCACGGTGCCCGCCGGCCTGTGCCAGGCAGAAAGCGCCTGTCAGCGGGGACCCGCCGCCGCCGTCATCCGGGGATTTGAAAATGGCGGCTGCGCAGCGACCGGCCAATCAGAGAGCGGGCAGCGGTTGCTAGGAGACGCGGAGTCCCGCCCCCCTCGCCCTCCTGCTCCTGGGGACCCTAAGGAGCCCCAAAACGGAGAGCTGGTGGCCGGCAGGGAGTCGGGGAAGCTCGGCTTTAATTCTGACTCCACCTCTGCACCCCCAAGGCCCGGCACTTTCACTATCGGGACTTTCATACGGGCCAAGGCAAATGGACCGGAAGCATTTTAGGTCATTAGATCTTTCTTAGCCTTGGGGAGAAGAGAGGTTGAAAGTAGTGACCTAAAAGGAGGCTTCGTTATTGGCCTTATACATGGTCCATTATCGCGTATACACGGCCACTGTGAGATACATTCCCAGCTACCAAACGTCCTGGAAGCGTGTTCCCAGGGCTGTCTCCAGGACACCAGTGCAATGTCGTGATGCGCCCTCCTGTCTCCCCGTAAGGAAGCGACAGCCTCTCCCTAGCAAGAGGGGATGGGGTGACTCCACCCTCTGCTCCTAAAAGGCAGCAGAAGGCACGACCTTCTCAAGTGAAAAAGAAAATTGCTAAACAACCCATTACTTGGTTTTAAATATTGCTTTACATGTGTCAAAGGCTTTAAAAATACCCTCTCCTTTGGCACCGTAATGCCATTTCTGGGAATTTATCCTAAGACATAAAACTATATGTATATGAAGATATTAATGATGTTGTTTTTAATAGAATAATTAAAGACAACCTAAATATGCAATGATAGGGAAATGGCTAATTACAGTTCATCCACTGGAAATAATATGTCCAGCCAATAAAAATGAACTGTGAAATGTGTAATAGAATAGTCTATGGTAATTTTAAACAAAACATGGTATAGAGGTATATTTCGTATATTCAGAGTTATGAATAAAGTCAATGTGTTAAAATGTCTCTAGGTGGTCAAACTGTGGGTATGTAAAAAATTTTACTTTATTTTTAATTTCTTACATTTAATATATATTTTTTAAAACAGGGAGACACTGAACTTGCATTACCTTTATAACATGAGGGGTAAAAACATGTTTTAGTTTTAAAAAGGGAACGAAGTTGGGGAGTAAGATGTCCTTAGTGAAGAACCACTTCTATTGTATCTTCTATCCCTCCCCAAAAATTAAAGAACAAAGTATTGCTTTGTAGTAGTTAGAGATTAAGAATACAGAAATGTCACTTAGGGAGTTGGTCTCCACCCAGACAGAACTTCCTAGGATGCAAATATTTAGATGAAACCACATGAAATCTCTGACATTTGACCTTTTTCCCCACAGAAACAGCAGTTTCATAGTTTTAACGTAATACACACTTTGAGGAGATCCTCAGAATTCAGAGTGTGTCCTCAGCCCTGCAGGTCCTGAAACTGGTTTTGCTGGTGCAGTCAGACGTGGTCAGTCCTTTGGGAACTTATAATGGTCACTCCTGCAGTGACAGACGCTCCAGGATGTCAGTGCGGAGATTCCCGTGGGGAACAGAATCCTGTTGTTTTATGCAGGGCCACAGTGTCCAATTTTCATCCACTTGAGAACTTCTGATTCCACTCAATTATTCACAATGTTTTTCCTTTAAAAAGTAGTTTTTCAAAGAAAAATGGAATTATTAGAAGATAATTTTCTTAAATTATATTGCAAAAGGGATTTTCTAATTTTATTCTAATTCTTTTGCAAATCTAAGCTAATCATAACTCTAAGTGAGGTTGAGAATTTTTAAAAACTAATGAACAATACTGAGTATGTCAGTGGACTAGAAATAAGATATTCAGATCATCTGATCTTTCCCTCATCTTGTTTCAAACTGAAAATATCAGGGACCAATGGGAATAATTTGATACAGCAATAAAATGAATATCATTCTGACTTTATAGCTTACTCCTCCTTTTTGTTATATGGAACTACCAGGGCCCTGAAAATTTGGGGGAATTATTGACAGATAGGGGTTGACTTTATGAAGATCAAAACCAGAGACAAGTATAACTCATAATAAGTTCAAGAGAAAACTGCCCAAAAACACTATAGTTTTTTCATTGTCTCAGAGTTGTGAGGAAGTAGTACAAACCAAGATTCTTGAGTGACAAAAATTTTATTTTGATTACTGAATAATAAAATTGTTACTATGCTAAAAAAAAAGTAATTCAAAGAAGACCAGAAAAGAGAGAAAGGACAATTCAGAACATGGGAACAAACAGAAAGCACAAAATAAGATATTCATAGTATATCTAAATCTAACTATATTGGGCTGAATTTTCCCATGAAAAGATAAAAATAGAAAAAAATTCAGCTATATTATACTTAAGGAGGACATATCCAAAATAGAGTGCTGAAAGGTTTTTGAGTTTCTAAGAATGTAAAAATATGGGAAAAGACATCATTCAAACACTAACCAAAAAAACCTATATTAAAGTAGGGCTGATAATAAAAATATTTTATCATAAACACTTTAAGGCAAAGCTCATTAATATAGGTAAAGAGTCATTTAAAAGTGATAAAATGTTTTGATTCCACAGAAAATATAACAATTTAAAATCTCTCTGTATATGCTCTTAATAACAGTCTCTCTCTCTCAAGCAAAAATTGCCAGAATAAGAAAGAGTAGACAAATCTACAATCATAACAGAAAATTTTAACACATTGTTTGAAATAATGGATACTCAAAATTTGGACTGCACGATAAATCAGTTTGATTTAATGCATCTATCTAAAACATTGTGTTCTTTTCAAGCATTCATGGAACATTTTCAAAAATTGACCACATAGCAGAATATAAAGGAAGTTTTAACAAATATATAAAGAAAAAACATCATTTTAATTATGTTGTCTGATCCTGATACAATGAATGGAAAATAACATCTGTTATAAATAATAATATAAAAATTTAAAATAAAATAAATAATGAAAACCTAGAAAGCCCCTGTATGTTTGGATGTGATAGTGGTTGAGGGGCCTGGTTTGCTCTATGTATTTAGGGATTGTTTGAATCTTATTTAAGGAGAAGATATTCATCTGGTATTTATGCAATAGGAAAAGCTTATTGGCTGTCGTAACAAATTTTACTCATACTATTCCCTTTTCCTTGTCAATGCTTAATAAATTCTTAATGTAAGGGGAGGAATTTTTTTTTTTTTTTTTTGAGACAGTCTTACTCTGTCACCCTGGCTAGAGTGCAGTGGTGTCATCATAGCTCACTGCAGCCTCAAACTCCTGGGCTCTAGGGATCTTCCTGTCTCAGCCTCCCAAGTAGCTGGGACAAGAGGTCAGCACCACCACACCTGGCTAATTTTTCTGGTTTTAGTAGAGACGGGGTCTCACTCTTGCTCAGGCTGGCCTCAAGCTCCTGACCTCAAGTGAGATCCTCCCACCTCGGCCTCCCAAAGTGCTGGGATCACAGGCGTGAGCCACCAAGCCCGGCCGAGAGGAGGATTTTTTTAAAGACATTTGTTTTCAACACAGGTATAAGTTGGAAGCAGATGTGGATAAGTGTGCAGTCCTTCATCTGTAGTTGAGCACAAACTCTATCCCAGGTTGTTCAGGCGGATCATAGCCACTCTGAGACCAGAGAACAAACACTAAAAAGAAGCTGTACTGCTTTAAGTGAAGACAGCGTTTCAGCCCTCAGGTGGAGTCATTTCCGGGCCCTGCCATAAAGCTTGGCTGGGATCGCTCCTGGGTCACTGGATCCCCACCCCGGGCAGGAGGGCGGCTGTGGCTCTGCCTGGTGCCTGTTGACAGCTGATTCCCTGTTGTAGCAAATCTGACTCTTCACACTTGGCCCTTTTCCCCGGCAAACAATTCTTAGTAAGTCCTTAATACAAGAGAGGAAGTTTTTAAAAAGACATTGGCTTCAATCCATGTACCTAAGTTGGAAGCAGGTTTAGATGGACTCTCCTCTACCCACCTGTGGTTTTCCTTTTTTTTTTTTTTTAAATAAAGCTTTGCTGATTTGTAGTCATTCACTGACTTTAACTGAAGTGCTCAAGCAACAGTTACCTTTAGTTTTTACTTTTGTTTTGGGCCAGGTGTGCTGATTTTTCTGTAGACATCAGTTGCTTCCCTTTCAGTTGCGCTGATAGTTTCTGGGGACTTCAGACTCAGGTTACGGCGCTAACCTCATAAATGCCTGGTGGGGTGAAGTGCACAGACATCTTTACCTCTCTTGAGTTTCGTTCTTGGGGCATGATAATGAATGTATTCTAATGACTCACAGTAATTCTGCTTTGGGGACTAGCTTTTATGATCCCCTTCCCTTTCATTCTCTTCTGTGCCAGTGAGCAATTTTCAGTATCTTAGAAGTTTTAGTTCTTTCCTGAAAGCAGCCTTTCAAACTGCTTTTTCCTCTTAGATCTTCTTGTCCCATTGGACTCTCTCTCCAACATTCTAAGGATGTTTAAATTGTTTTGCTTTTAAAAATTGTGCCTTTCAACAGGAGGGATGCTTGTGGTACTGGAATGTTCTGTATCGTGACTGTATCAATGTCAGCCTTCCAAGTGGTGATGTTGTATTGTAGTCCTGCAAGATATTCCCATTGGGGGAAAATGGGGAAAGGGTACATAGGATCTTTCTGTGTTATTTCTTACAACTGCATGTGAATCTACAAAGATCTCAAAATTAAAAGACTAAAAAATTACGCTGTCCTCATAATTCGAGTGAGCTTTATATCAGCATCTCATGATGTGCTCGACTGATCAACGTTGACATTCAGTGGGCATTTTACAATCTTACATTAGTTTATAGTGTGACTAATATTTTAATAGACAGTTTGGACAAGAGGGGGAGGCTAAGAGAAGAATAAGGTGAGGATAGTCTTCTAGTAATATACGCTTGGATGCACAGGTATGTTATAAACTCAGCTACTTCTAAAACCAAGAAGTTTATTGGGCTGAGTTTTCCTGCAGAGCTGAAAAAGGACAGTATCACTCTGATGTCTGAACCACTCGGACATCAGACGACATGAAGAAGCGCAATTTTTTTATGTTAGTGATCATTGTAAGTGGGAATGTTGTGAGCAAATAGCACATCAGTTTTACTTGTCAGTAGCATGCAGGCCTGGGTGGTAGACAGCCGAGGGAGTTAGTGAGAGAAACCTACATGTAAACTTCACACAAGTGAGAGGTTTTCATGATGGAGAAGCAGTGAACATCCCCTCTGCCCTTCTAAAATTTCAACTGAAATTCAGGGAACTGATCTGATTACAGTATTAGTAGCTAATGTATTTATAGCATGTTAAGTCCAACAGGAGGGGAGAAAAATAAAACTGTGCTTTGCAGATAAGGGTATTCAGAGAAGACTGTTTATAATGGAACGTGTTGCTTTGAAAGGTTAGACTATGAGCTGGTACCAAGTGAAGTGCTTTCTAAATTACATTTGTGGCTTTTGTCTTGAGAGATGACTGACTGTCGCACAGAGAAGAAACAAGGTGGAAGTTGTACTAAAGTAGCGAACCTGCGTTTCTCAGGAAGCAAAGAGGGCTGTGTTGAGTCTTGTGAATCACAGAGACAAAGTGCAGGGTTTGATGCCCCTGAGCAGAGTCCCAGCCAGACTGCAAGGGTGTGGCCGGCCACAGCTCCCTCCCTCCTCTCAGCTTAGCAAAGCACAGGCCCATGATTGCTGGGGCCTGAGGTCTTTCTGTAGTGGAATCTCAGGCTCTGGGGCCCTGCAGGCTTGGACGAGGGCAGAGTTGCCCCTCAGCTTACCTGGTCAATGCGTGAAGGGCCCAGAAGATGCAGACGACAGTGGGTCTCACTCTGTAAGACCCCTGCATAGACTTGTTCCAGCACCATTGGCAATAAGCCGCACCAATATTAAAATCAGCAATGGCTGTCACTTTAGATTTTTAGGATTTAACTTTTTTGCTCCCTCTCTTAAAGAAGTAGATCATTGTGTCTGTTTAAATTACCGACATAAGTGTTTGCCTTAGGGAAAAAAGTGAATGGTGATTTAAAAGTGGGATGCGGGGGGGCCTGTGGAGGCTGATGAGGGTGGAAGAAAACAGTAAAGTTTAGACAAGAAAAAAAATCACTAGCCAGATATAACTGGAGTTAATATCTTGATGCATTTTCTTTTAGAATTTTAATGCCTATTTTTGAATGTATTTGACATCATATTCTATATGCAATTATGCATCTTAACTGCTTTTTACTTAATATGTTATCATAAGCATTTCCCATGTCATAAATCGGTTTTTTTTGGTAAACATTTAAGGGTTGCATAGCATGCTATTGCACTGATGCACCATCCTTGTAAATATCCAACAATAAATGGATGGTTAGGTAGATTAAGGAGATTGGTTGTCGGTTTTCTTGCTTATAAACTATAATGCTGTAAATGCCATTGAGTCTAAATCTTTGCATTTGACAATCTTTCTTTTGTCGTTCATTCATTTATGTCATTTGCCTATTTACCCTGTTGATGTCTCAAGTGTTTTTTTTTTAAATTGATGTATGTAAAATTTGAGCTATATAAAAATCAATTTTTATATACATAAATTTATTATGGTATGGAAGTTTTACCTTTTGGGGTTGTTAAGTCTATTGCATTTTTCCTTGTAAAATTTTCCACTACTTTTAAGTTTAGATTGAATATCCGTTCTTATTTAGAGCGTATATGAATGGTAAATGTAATATCTCAAGGCATGAAAAGATAACATTCTTAATTTACCTGCAATGGGTTTTAATAACTGAAAAGGCTATATATTGATTTTAGTTCAATTTATTTCCAATAACTAGCTAATTATTTTTTCTGGGTGAGTCAACCTAATATATACACGTATATATATCTCACCTATATTAAAAGGGTGAAGTTAAATCAGCTGTATTCTGACTTGAGTTACAAGTGCCTATATGTGTGTGTGTGTGTATATATATAAATATATGTAGTCTTAGTTCTTAGCCTAGTATGGAGTAGATGCTTAATTTATGTTGTTGAAATAAGCTTTTTAATGGAATTTAAGCCCTTGGTTTAATTGTCCCTGAAGCTTAGCTGTACGCTGGCTTTTGGTTTCCATTAAACACTTTTGATTATTTTATAATAAATTTCTCTGTGGCCATAAGCTAGCTCGGTTCTGCCATTTGTGCCCAGAAGTGCTAAGTAACACAGGTCCTGCTGTCCGACTCACTGTGTCTTGTTTCAGAAGGAGTGCCTTTTCATTCACGTTGGTCAGGCCGGCATCCAGATCGGGGACGCTTGTTGGGAACTCTATTGCCTGGAACATGGAATCCAGCCGGACGGCATCATTCCCGACAGGAGACAGGATCCGCTGGAAAATGCTCAAACAGAGCAAGTGAACGCGTCTTTCGATATCTTCTTTTGTGAGACGAGAGCTGGGAAGCACGTGCCCAGGGCACTCTTCGTAGACTTGGAACCAACTGTCGTAGGTAAAATAAATTTTACATCCTAGGGTACTTAGCCAGGTTCACACTCGAAACAAAGAAATCAAGTGGGTGGGACTATCAGATTATACTAATCTATCAGAGGTGGATCACCTGTACCTTTTCCCAATCTAGAGGCTACACAATGGCCATTTAGGGTGATCAGCATGACAAACACACCCCAACAGAAGACTGGGTTAGCCTTCTTTTCCTGTGCAATGACGTCATTTAAAACCTTGTTATCTGATCCACACAGGTATCATAACAGAACACTAAATCTTTTCCTGAGCCATTTTCTGGAAGAATCTGAAAATTTGGTATTATCTGCTAAATAAGAGTAGAATACTTGAAAATGATCCCAAAGAAGCAAGAAGCCAAATAAATATTCTAATTATGGGGAAAATCAATACTATTGGATGATTATCAATGGCAGATTCTGTAGTATCTTGTGCAAAAGCTCTTGAAACGGAGCTAGACAAATCCTGGAGAGAGAAGAGGGTCTTACTGACTTAAGGGAGAAGCTAGAGAGGAAGGTAGATTTGGGTTTGATACTGTGAATTGTGGTTCTGGTGAGGGCTCTCTTCCTGCCTTGCAGACGGTGGCCTTCTCTGTATGTCCTTACGTGGTGGAGAGGTCATCTCCAAGTTTCTTCTTATGAGGGTACTAACCCCATCCATGGGGGCTCAACCCTCATGGCCTAATCACCTCCCACAGACCTTACCTCCTGATAGCATCACGTGGGGATTAGGTCTTCAACTGTGGATTTGGGGGAGACACAGCCAATCAGTCTGCCGTAGCGGTTCGGTACTGGCCCAGGACCTGCACAGGTAGTTTCCCTTAATCCTTTCAACACCCTGTCAGGAGAAATTGTCATCCTTCATTTGTAGAGGAGGAAACAGAGTCTTGGGGAGGTTAAGGAACTTGCCTAAGATCACTGAGTTATTGAGAGTAGAACTGGGTTTGGTCCTAGTTTTGCCTTCTTATTAAATGTATTGTCTTTTAACAGAAAAGTAGCTGTTAAAACAGAAAAGTAGTTCATCGAGTGAAGAGACAATATCATAAACAGTTATAAGAACACTAAGTGCATCATATTGAGCCATATAAAATTGCCAATACGTGACTATTTTTTTACCTAAAAAAAAAGTTAATGTCTAATGTCTTATGATCCAACCTAATAATAATAATAGAAATTTCTACAAGGTGGAAGGCACGAATAACCAGGACTTACCTGTTGTAACCTGGGCAACCTTCCCAAAGGTGAGCTCGCCCTCACACCCTGCTGCGTCATCCTCAGGAATGATGCCATTTGTGTAGTTCTACGGTGGCGGAGTGGGGCCTGCTGCCCGGGGTTTCAAAAGGCAATGAACCCGGGCTGCTCCTGGTCGCCTGTAACACGGCCAACACCGCAATGCCGTTCCCCTGCGCGTGCATTCACGCTCACTGCGTTAGGGTCGCGTGGGAGCCTGAGTCCCTGCGCCTCCTTTCTCGAAGCCGCTTAAAGACGGCCAGGAGTAACTGAGCTTGCGGCATCTTTCCAGCTCGCTGGCGGCTATTTGTAGACGGGACACTTGTCTCAAAACGCCAAAGTGCCATAGGGTGTATAGTGGGTCGAAGAGTGGCCCCAAAATTCACATCCACCCGGAACCCCAGAAGGTGACCTTGGAAATAGGGTCTTCGCAGGCAGTGAAGGTGAGTCATCCTGGACTGGGGGCCCTAAAGTCCCAGAACTGTGTCCTTGTAAGAAGGGAAGGCGACGCACATACGGGGCTGGGAGGCCCGGGCAGAGGTTGGAGGGGCGGCGACCAGGCGAGGGGCACCGGGACCCTCAGCTGTCACCGGCGCTAGGAGAGCGGTTGGGAACGGCCTCTCCCCAGCGGCTCCAGAAGGAGCCACCGACCCTGCCAACACCTTGGTTTGGCACTTGCGGCCTCCTGAACGTTAGGAAACACGTTTCTGATGTTTTGAGCCACCAGACTTGTCCTGTGCTACAGCAGCCCTGCGAGACCAAAGCAGGGTGTGTGGTAGAGAAACGCACTTCCAATGTACACGTGCAGGATTCTCCGTTTCCCCAGACCCGGAAAGGCTAATTTAGCAGCCTGGATCCGTTTCCTTGACCCCCGCTGCGGGGGGTGCGGGGGCCGGGG